>VWZS01000480.1:3231-88875 GCA_013397075.1 Rhabdornis inornatus
GGGGGGGGTGTGTGTGTTAAGTTTCTAAAATTTAACTTCAAACATTGAAGTACTTAAACTATTTTTCTTATAATATGTAAATCTACGGAGTTGGTTTTTTTTCCTTTTTCTTGGTTGTTGTTTGTTTGTTTTGGGTTGGAGGGCTTTGTGTGTTTTGGTTTTGTGGAAGTGTTTTTTGTTTGGTTGGTTTTTTCTTTTTATTTTCCTTTTTTGTTGTTTTAAACACCTGTGATCTGAAATTCTTGGTAATAAGGAAGATTAAACTAAACTTCCAAACACAGAGTCATATACTCATAAAGCCTAATTTATATAATTTTAAAATTACTAGCAGTCTCAGTTAATAATCAAAAATTTGCTGGTCAGTTAGAAGATTCTTCTATCCAGTTCATACGAAAGAAAAAAAACTGAATATTTCCATCCCTTTTTGATGTTTTTTTATTAAGGGTTCTGGGAATGGTGCAGTGATGCTACATCTTTTGTGTTCATTATTTTCATTATTAAGAAGCTTAATTCTGAATAGTTTTTTTAGACCTCTGAAGTCCAAATGCATTTCAAGGAAGCAGGTGTCAGAAGTTGGCTTACCTAAGACTTGGTTTTGGGATCATACTCTTATGTTACCTATCAAAATAAAGGTGCATTATCACACCATTCTTTATTTGTCATTATGCTATCATCTTTGTTTATAGCATTAAAAAGATTGTTCCAATTTTGGCAAAACATAGCTGCAGTTTAATTAAGCTTTTGCCTCCCCTGCCATAAAATATAAATGTAAAATTAAACACATATGCAAAAAAAAATCTACAGCACTTGTAAAGAGAAGTGGGTGCCTTGGGAGACTTGGAGAAATGGCAACTTTTTCAGCTACTCAACCAGTTGATTACTTATTTAATATCCAGCTCCAGTATATTAAAGCATTAAGTTTTAGAGCATTATGTGCTCAGTTTTATATAATTTAAAAGCAAACGAACAACTCTCTTAATTGGCTAAAGGTATGAGGGTTAATTAGAAGGCCAGAAATTATGAGCCTGTAAACTAATCAGGCACTGGTTTACCAGGGAGATGTGGAGGGGTTACTTTAACACTACACTTATACACAAACTATATTCAAAGACACACAGCTGAAAGATACCAAAATTCTCTCCTCTGAATTAAGGAAGTTTCAATATACTGTGTTGGGTATTTTTAACCAAGGCTATGGATGCAGCATTTAGGCTGAAGATTGCCAGAGATCCATCTTCAGTATATGAGTTTTTTAAGCTTAATCTCTATGAGTTATGGTACAGTGCCACAAAAGCAATCTAAATTAAAACATAAGCCATCACTACATTGACTGATTGGCAGTCTACAAGTATAATTATCTCTCTACAGAAGAAAAAGTTCTAAATTTTCAACAATTCTAAGAAAACATTAACACTGTGAAAAAGCATTCAAAGCCAATTGCAATTGGATATTTTGCATTCAGAGACATGATTTGTTCTGTATATCCTTTTGGTTTTCACTTATGGCTTTCTTTTACTTTTTTTTCCTCTTTTTTTCTTTTTTTTCTCATTTTATTTATAGCAAGAACTGGTAAAATGTCAGGCATCTGATTGGATAGTAAATACAAATACTAACATCTCTCTTTTAGAGTATATGTTGAAGCTAGGTTTAATAATATTTCATAAAGTTCTTTCAGATGCAATGACTAGTAGGTTCCTAAAAATAGAAATTCTCCATTTGTTAAGTACAAAAAATCTACCAAAGTCTTAATTTTTAACCTATACTCTCAAAATATACGTTCATTTGCATAAAGCTGTGCAGCAAAACAAAAGGTAGCTCAGATAACAACCTTGCATTTGTTATTTATGTCTTATGCCATTAATGATGAAATCATGCTATGGAAAGTTATAATCACATCAGCTATTTTTGGCATCAGTGATATTCTCAAACTCCCTGCCCGATTTTGTAGATACTCATCCAATTGAAAATTCCCACAAAACTTTTTGGCTCAGAGATGAACTTTACATCATTATCTCTACTGCACTTACCTGTTAACACTTGTCTTCTGTCTAACTTTATGCCGCATGCAAGAGTGCTTCATTTATTCACATTACCTCCTGGCAGAAATCACTAGAAAATATAGCTGGAAAGATGGAGTGGGCAGTGGTGCTTATGATGTTCCAGCCTAATTTAATCCATGAATTTAAGGATTATAACATTCATCATGCATGTGTCCAAATCACCCCTGTCAAAAGGAGTTCGAACTCCTACTCCAAGAAATGGCCTCACCAGAAACTGGGTGACCTGCACTAGTGGGACTCCGCCTGTCATTCCTGCTGTGGGTAATTCATCTTACCCACAGCACCTTACATCAAAATGCAAGACCTCATGAGAAGGTTATGTCATATCCTGGTTGTAATAGCCTTGCTATGAAGAGAAAACCTAAGTCAAAGTTGTTGCTTTGGTGAATATGGTGTATATAACTCCAAAATGCCAGCTGGCTGCATATTCCTATGTGCTAAAAGTCATAATTTTCCTTGTCATTTCCAACCTGTTAACACCTCTCCACATGACAGCTGTTGAGGATTCTCTACACTCACTATAGACCTAAAGACCTAATTTTTCTATCCTCACTGTAAAGGAGACCAAATTCTTAACACCCACATTTTGGAAGGAGGCCTAGCTACCATTTTCAGCCTTATGAATGTCAATGTTGAGGACTTAAACCTCCACTTAGCAAATCAGTCCTGAAGAGATGAGTGAGATAAAAATCAGTATGGTGTTTCAAGGGCCAAGACATACATGGCAGACCCAGAGGACACTGTCTCTACATGTTTAATAATGCTCATGGAGATAAGAGTGGTGCAAAACTGCAGACTTTGGGGAGGGTAATGTTAGAAATCTCAAAGGGCAAAAGGGCCCAAACTGTAGCAAATAAAATCACCAAATTTATCTCTCTGTTAAGCTGAGTGGAAATGGTGGCTGTTGTTCTTTGCTATCCCAACTACCCATTCTATCCAACGGGATACCTATTTCTCTACTGCTTTTTCTTCTCTGTGACGGTTCTACAGTGAAACTGGTGTGATCCTAGAATCTGACTTATGATCCTTTCCCAATAATTGTCATGGACAAGCCACCAGCACATGAGCAATGTTCCTGACCTTTTATTCTTTTTCAGGTTTTATTTGGCCTCATGAAATTATTTAAGGTTAAATGTTCCATATGTCTAGAAACATTAAAAGGTTTGCAATATTATTTTTTTTAGAATACATTGAAAAACTGAAAAATATTATATACAATACTTCAAAGTTCATAGTACAATGAAATGAACTTCTAGAAAATTTTCGCTGACAGTCTGCCTGACACTCCAGGAATCAAATGAAAACAGGAATTAAAGACTTATCCTGTTATTTGTATATTGTGCAGCAGACTTTTTTTTTTCCCCAAAGACAGTCTTTTATGTGAGCAAATTTTCTGTCCCAAAATTAATTTTCTTTATTTAAAAAAAGTAGTCAATATCCAAAATGTTGCCGTTTAACAAAATACTTCTTTGGTTTGGTACTTAGAATATCATAATTTTAAAATGTAACATTTTAGTAAAGAATTTTTAAAATAAAAATTGAATGAGAAAAAAAATGATGAAGTGAATTAAAAAAAAATTATTCATAAATTTTTGTGGATTAAATACACTGTGCTAAATGCAATTACTTTTACCCAGCAAAGTTTCTTAATAAAATGCTGAACGGTTCCCTTTATATTACAACAATAGATGTTTCTGATACATTTAGATTTTTAAAAATACTTTAACTGCTACATTTTATTTTTAACATCACTAATATGATAGAGTTATAATTGCTCATTATAAGCATTCATTTATTCCTGCAGCAAACATCAACCGTAGTTTTGGGATATAGTTACAGAAACTTAAAGAGATACTACAATATTTATTGTATGCATACAAGTCAGTAAATCTGACTGTCCCACTCAGATCTCTGGCAAGGCTACCCTGCCATGTATCCATCCTGCCACAGCAATGCCAAGGTCACCGAGCTTGGAGCTAGAGCTGACGGGTGGTTGGGTACTCCTTGGGTGCAGGAGGAGTGCAGACTGCGAGTATGAGTTTCTGTTTAACTCCAGAGACATGGAAGTTTCCATGCTGTAGACTAACCGGAATTTTTTGGATAAATTATTGAAAAAAATTGATTTAGCCATGGAGAAATATTTTACTATAGCACGCAGTGGCAAGAGCAAAGCCAGCAATAGTTTATAAATGACATCTCAGGGAAGGTACACTTCAAAACTTTGGCTATCCCTTTGCAATTAACATGGATCTAGACAGTCACAATGCTCTTGTCAGCAATCTGAACTCACACTGAGTTCAGGCTGCCTGAAAGTGACATATAAAAACTAATGTCAAGGCATTTTTTGTGAAGTAGCCTGTAAAGTCTGGAATCCTCTGAAAAAGTTACAGTTGTTTTTTCTGCCTGACTTTGACTTGGCCCTGCAGTTAACTGAAGTTCACTGAAGCAATTAGAGCAGGGTCAAAGTGGTTGATGCAATCTTCAAGTGCAGATTACATGTCATGCCAGAAACTGTCTTCTCTCCTCTGGTATTACCAGTGAATTCATCTCCAGACCAGCATTCAAGGTTTGCCAACACGGTGTGCAGCTGTATTAGTTTATCACCAAATATGGTCTGAAAACAATTCTTGTGCTATATTATGATGAAAGATTTAAAAGCAGCAGTATCTGTCATCACTGGAGATGCAGAGAAGTGCATGTCCAGAGTGAGTTAAGAAAATCCAAGATTTCCTGAGGTACATTGAAGAAGACTGCAAGCTACTCAACTATAACTGTAATAAAAGATCAAAGATTAATTTGAGTCTAGCTGTGATGCATTTTTCACTATGCACTAAAAATAGTCAAGAAAATCAGAACACACTTACTCAGAGCAAAGGCATTGATGACTTCAAATTCCAAGGTCTTGTTAAAGGTAGTCAGATAAATTTGGGGCCAAAACTGTGGCTGCTATAACCAGGCAGTAAGGATTTCCCAGGAATAAAATTTCTGATGGTATTTTTTGTTGTGGTAGAAATAGAGGTCAAGGAAAAACCAATTCAGATCCACAGCACCAACTTGAACTGACAACCAAGCAGGTCTCAGTAATGGCTGTGTACTGGCAAGCTAAAACTGAAGACACTTGAACTATTATGTTTTGGTTTTATTGGCACCTAGAGAAACAGAAAGGCTAACAGCTGACACACATCATAATAAATAAATAAGATTTAAAAATTTATGGGAATGCTAAACTACTTTTCCACAGTCTACACATCCATCATATAAAAAAAGTATCAAGAAAAGCCAGTTCTGAATTCTCTAGCTCAGCCTACAGTGATACAATGAGAAGGTAAGCCAGAGCAAAGTGCTTTGAGCAGACAACACACTGCAGATAGCAGTTCTGTAGCACAGGAGAAAAGCATAATCCATGTGATACAGTAGCTGTACATCTCTCCAGAAGGCCCCAAACAACCCAAAAAGGCTTTGATGTGAGCTGCTTCATCCATTAAAACAATGTATCCTCTAGAATTCAGAAGCCAATGCTAACAGCAGTTGTTACCCAATGCCAGTTTATCTGTGGATGAGCTGGGAATGCAAGATAGACTTAATCAGTGTTGTAGGAGCTGACACTTAGCTGAGCAAACATTTCATACTTAATGTAAACCAATATGCACTGGGCAAGCCAAAAGTCATAACTACAGGCCATGAATTTGTTGAACATGTACTTTGAACAGCAGGAAATGCACAACTGTTCAGACATCATAAAACTCTCCAACATCATTAAATCACAACTTGGTGTTGGAGCAACTAAGGCAGACAATTTTTACAGGCAGGATTATGTTTCCAATCTGTGTTTAATGAAGACTCATTCCTGAAAAATCTTCATGGATTTTAAGTTGAGAACCAACTGGGAAACTTTAGGCATATTTTTCAAGTATTTGGTTTAACAACAACAAAAGAAGAAAATGGAAATTTGTAAGCTTCAATATAGATAATACACAATCACTCATATAAAGCAAATGATGGAAGATTAATCCTGAGTGTATAATATAACTAGAAATCAGGGCAATAGAAATGAAATCAAGTATACCTGCAGAGCAAAGGCAAGTCAAAAGCCAGTGTGAAATCAGGGGCTTTAACTCATACAGTAAGTTTTAGGAATTAACAGTAAGTTGTTCAGTGAATACGAAGATCTGGTGGACAAAACTAAATGAGCTGTTAATAAAGACTGTATTCCTATGACACCATTTTTACTAATCAGTTCTTGCCCCATCAATTCAGGGAATAGTCACAGAAAATTTAAGATAACTACAGTCATTGCTCAAGGAAGGAATAGCTAGCTGAATATAACTTGGGAGAAAGAATGAAAGGCAGCCAAAAAATCAGCTTTGTATCCACACAGCCTAAGTGTTAGCTTCAATTTTCACCTCTCTATAGGGGGTTCTTTTATAAAGAGAGTATACATTTCTAGAAATAGTGTAAAAACATGAGCCAGGACACAGGTTAATACTGGATGTCTGTTAAAAAGCAAACAAATAAATAAAAATAAATCTCAAGCCTTAAAGGGATTCTGAATGTATTAATATGAATGATATGAACATACATATGACATGAAGCAAGCTTAACTCAGTTTATAGGTAAACTATTGTTGCAGCATAGTCATTGTTGCTATTTATTATTATACCACAAAGATATTTAAGGTTCCTGTGGTTATCAGAGAAAGGAACAGCATCATTCCCAGAATGCTGAAGTCCACCTGGTCTAACAGCAAAGTATTTTAACATTGAATATAAGCAATCCAGCAACCAACCCTTTTATATTTCTGTGTCAGGAACTGTCATAGGGGAGAATTACACCATCCATGACCAAAACTGTTAATGTAATCAATGAGCATTTGGGCATTCTCTGGCATCTGCACTGTGAAAGTCTCAAGACACTCCCATTTGTTTAAGATAATCTGTGTGAAATTACAATGAGGAGATATAATTGCCTAAATTTTCCTTTTTAAGTTGGGTTCATTAGGATTGGGTATAAGAACGTGAAAGCATAAACTTGTCAGTGTTAGATGAAAATAATTTGCAGTCTCTTGGCAGCAGCTTGGAAATAACTATTTCTGCAATAGCAAGTCATGTCAAATAATTTACCATCCATAAAAGACACAGCACTAAATGCAAACTAATGAGGATTGCTGAATCTGGGAACAATTAAACCCGTCAACTAAACCACACACTGCAGACATGGAAGGTACAGCACACTCCAAAACAGAGCAAAACCTCTGTAGCTTTTAATGTACTTCTTCCAGATGGATTTGGTGAATTAAGTAGAAGAAATGGTCAAAGGCTTTCACAAATTTGGTTGGTTCCTGGACTGCAGCTTCCTCAGTAAATCGTTCAAATGGTCACTGCTGCCTTCTCATCACAAAATTGAGCTCTATAAAAAGGGCCACTGTCAATAAAACATGCTTAAATCTGGGGATAGAAAATTGAAGTGAAGAAAAAGCCAGTTCAGAGTGACCATTTCTAGAAGCCATGTCTCAGGATGTGGAGAGGATGACCACCAAAAGCATAGGAAGGTTCACAAGGATTTAGCAAGCCTTGGCTAAAACCTTGTCTTGTGTAAGGTCCTGATGAATTTCCAATGGATTTGCAAAACTGCACAGTATAAAATCAGTTAATTTTGAAGAAGGTGGCATTTTTGTATATTACCATGCTAAATAGATCACTTACCAGTTTTAATCTGTTTCTTTGACACGAAAAATGTTTAAGTTGTAAAGTATGCAGTTGCTATTGTACAGAATGCTTCTGAAATGGTGTACCTGTAGCTTATAAAAATAATGTTACCTGCTAGTTTAAAATTGAAAGAATCTAGAAATGACAACCCAGAGGAAACATTCTGAGCTGAAAAGTCCAATTTTGCATTTTGCCTGCCAGAACACAATGTTTTCCATGGTTAACAAAGGTGACTTGAAGACATAGAAGCTTTCTGAGAGCTGGGAAAGAAGTTTTTCTTTCTGTTTTTCTCTCTTTAAAAGAAGAATTAATTCCTAAAGAAGGATTGTATGAGGGAGAATCAAATCATGTATTGAATTTTCAGAAGACATTGCATAGTTTTAAATTAAATGTATGAAGTGCAAAATAACAGGCACCCTAACTTACTTTGGGGCTGTGCTTTCTTTAAAAGATTGTACATGCATGAAAATGGGAGATTTTTGGAAAATTGACATCTGGTCCTCCTTTGCCTTGGCAAGAATAAGGAAAAGATGAATAATCAAAGTTCGTCCTTGTCTAAGCCAATGAGTGTCATTGCAAATTGGTACAACTTGAACCTTTCTAACTACATTAGGCAGAAGAGCAACCTGAGGCAAGCAGATCTGGCTCTCCCAGCTTGTGTTGAGGGGAAGCTGTGACACTGCAGAAGCCAGATATAGCAGCAGAAAGATATGACTTCATTGGAAGGGAGGTTAGTTGATTGTTGCTGTAAGGCCTGTTCAAAACCATCTCCAATTACAGTTTTAACCACTTTGAATAATGAAGGGCGTAACAAACATTTTTTGCCTAGTTCCTGGATTGAATCAAGCCATTCTTCTGTGAGTCATGTAGATCTATAGAAGAACTTCTTCTCATACGCAACAGTGTTACTAAAATTGCTTTCACATCTCTGGGAGTGGAGAATGGGATAGGAAAACATTATGAGAAAGACTGTGTGTAAGGTCTGTCTTTCTGATCTTGCCAGAGGGAGGATGTATTCAAAAAAAGGAAAAAATGGGTCTCTGTTGTATTTTCCTAGTTCTGCATATCACCATTGAACTGAAATTGTTATGTCCTGTGATGCAAAAGATGCAGAATTCAATTAAATAAGCACAAAATGGATTAAATAGTTTGAATCTCACATGCATATACATACTGAGATAATTTCTGCCTACTGAGCTTCCAAGCTGAGGAGCAGTAAACTCTCTGAAGCCCTCAAGCAGGCTTGGCAACCATGGATCTCACATCAGGCTCTCTTATGTAGGGCTATCTTATGTAGATGAAAATGGCAGAAAAGTCTGTGTGCTCCGCTTCTACCCAGACTGCCCTGAAATGCTTGCGATACAAATGAAATCATAAACCTTTGGAGATCCTTAAGGGCATGACCTGTAGAATACTTATTTATTGCTTTACTATTTTGAGTGAACTTAGAACAAGAATTTTCTTCCATTTGCAGCATTGATATTTGCAGTTTCATGTCATTTTGTTAAGAAGCAGAATAATGCTTGACTGAGGTGATCTTTGAAATTTTCTTTCCATTTGAATGAGAGCATCTAAGTGATCTGAACTGATATGGGTGAATATTAATACAAGGAAATAGCAATATAAAGTCTTGGAAGGCAAAACTGCTGTCTATCTACCAGCTCAACACCTTGATCAACCTGAAATGATACTTTGAAGTTAACACATCAGTCATGTTAAGATTTAGTCAGATTTATGAAATACAAGTTTTCTTTTTTCCACAAGAATAAATTCATTTTTCTCAATATTTTAGATATTGAATTATTTTTAAGCTCCCAAACTCCATTTCTGTCTAGGATAAGCACGAAAGCATTAAACATGCCATAAAAACATCATTTATGTTAGACTAAAATGTATTAGATTTCAGATGTGTTAGTGACGGTGAAACAACATAATAGAGCTTCGTAAGATGAAGACATCATAACACATCTTTGGCAACAGCATCCAGGTAGCAGAGAAAATAAATCTACTTCAGAGGCTTTACTAAAGACTTATAATAAATAGATAAATAAAATATGTAAGAGTAAATTTTTTTCTGGTGACAATCTCTCTTTGCATTCAAAGGGGACAGTGCGTAGGATGCTACAGTAAAGAAAGAGAAAGAGAGCAGGTGAGGAAACAAGTCCTGAGAACATTGTGTGTTAAGCATTTACAGCCAGGATAAAATTCCTGAAAGACAGCTCTACTTACTCACCTACCTGTGCATCTCTTCATGCTGCACATAATAATTCCATCAGAAAGACACATCAGTAAAAGACAGGAAAATATCCCAAGAGTTCACAGATAACATTCCACAGCCAGCTTTAACTCTTTTAACTCCGTGCAGAATGAGTTTTCAGCACCCTTAGGATGACTGCAAACACTATATTGGGTAAAGGAAAAAGGCAATATACAAGGGACCTATTTCAATTAGATCACAATTACTACAGCAGAAGTAGTAGCAAAAATAGCTTTTTCTTTAAATTATTCTCTCACTTGTGTTGATCTGATAAAGTGATGTTGTCCTAACCCTTTCCATTTCATACATTTAATTTATTCAAATTATCCATGATTATCATGTGAAAACGGGAATCATGTAAAGCGATCTTATTGCCACTCCTACACCCCTTCAGTTTCAACTGAGACCTATGTCAAGGCTGTGCTCTTGTTCAACAGCCCCCACTCTAATTGCTGGGCATAAATTCGAATTTCCCATTTATAAACCATTTTTAATCTGTAAGTATATGTTGCAATTTCTAAGTGTAATAGAAGATTGAAGGGCTGGAGAACTTGCTACATGAAGACTGAAAAAGTAAGGTCTCTTTGCCAGGAGGAGAGAAGGCTTGGGGAACCTCATCACAGTGTTCCAGTCCTTAAAGAATAGTTAGAAAAAGGACAGAGGCTCTCCCTTCATAAGACACACATGGAGAAGACAAGGGGTGATGTGGTACCAGGAGAGCTTTCATCTCAACATAAGAAAGATATTTTTTTACAGTGAGAACAACCATGCCCTGGAACAGCCTCCCCTGGCACATGGTAGAGTCACTAGAGGTTTTCAGGATGTAATTGAACAGGGTGGTATACAATATTATCTAGGCTCCTTTTCCCAACAAAATGGTCTTTTAAGGTCTCTTCCAGCCCAGGCTGGTCTATAATGCTATGATTCCATTACCTTCAATAGAGGTTTCAAAATGGAGTGATTTTTTGAAAACATAGTAGGACTGATAGACATTATACTAAGAACACAAGCAAATATTGTTGCTCTATCTTTCTTAGGTCAAAAAAACTCCCACAATTAATTTTGTTTGTGGTATGGAAGGCCTTTTCTTTTCACCAGTGTTTCTAAAAATAGTATTAAGGGTGCCATTAAGTAACACTGAATCACTTTTGGAAAAATCTCAGAAGTATGGTAATTCTTGGCCACAGGTAAGGCTTTCTTTCTCCAGGCC
This sequence comes from Rhabdornis inornatus, assembly GCA_013397075.1. Lineage (NCBI taxonomy): Eukaryota > Metazoa > Chordata > Aves > Passeriformes > Rhabdornithidae > Rhabdornis > Rhabdornis inornatus. The sequence continues at coordinate 14,464 of VWZS01000480.1, forward strand.
TTCCATCTAGTCTTAGGGGTCTGTGGTTCCTGAACACAAATCTTTCTAGTAAGAGTAGAAGAAAGCACTTTAGCCTGTCCTTTGTTGCCCAGTCCTATCAGCACTGTGGCCTCATTTCCCATAGTCCTCATTTTCTTCTTATATGCCTGGAGAAGCCCTTCTTACTTCTCTTTATGACCCTCACCATATTCAATTCTAGATGAGCTTCAGCTTTTTTAGCTCCATCCTTTTTCACTTGCATAGTATCTTTACATACCCGAGTGATCTCACCCTACTTCCACTTCTTGTATGCTGCTACATGATAGCAGGAGATGCCAACAAGAAACTTAGGTCTAGGATTTCTAGGTCCAAGGCAAAGATTAAAACATCCCCTCTAGTAAGGCTTCACAGTTTTGAGGGAGGAATCAAATAGGGAATAGGGTGTTTATCCCATGAAGCAAAATATGTTGTAAAGACCCTTGAGCTAGTTCAAGTTAGGCTGGCATGAATATATGGTGGAGAGCAATGCTATGCAGAGATAACAGCTTTAGTCTCAAGAGCTTCATGAACAATTAAAGCAGCAGCCAATGAAAGATTGAAAACCCTGCTTTTAAGTACAGTTAAGTAGCTCAGGTGCCTCAGTGCCTTCATATACATACATTGTTTCAACTTCAGCAGCTAGTTCCATTGGCACTAGCTTTGCACATTTGCTACTCTTTGGTATAAAAATATCCCAAGCCAATTATTCTTATTACTTTTTTCCTTGAAAAAAACAAAGCAAAAGAAAGACAAATTTTCATACATAGACATTTACCCAATGTTTGGAGAACTAATTTGGGAAAAACTCAAGCTCAAAACTTCTGACTTGAGGGATTTGGAATTAGAATTTGATCCCACAACATTTTAGCAAGTTCTAAATGCTAGGTTAAAATAGACAATAGGGCTGGAGTGTTTCTTAAATTTTCAGCTCAGAAAGAAAAAACAGTTGCTCCAGTCTGGTTTTGAGGTCGTCTAATATTACATCAGGTCACTTTTACCAGCTTGAAATCTGGCTGTTGAAAGAGTGTCCCACTCTAAAAATACACACTAAGCTCTTTTCCCTGATGCATCTGCTCTCCTGCCACTTGTTGCCACACCATTTTGTGGGTGTCTGAGCAATGTAAAAATAGAACATTACTTTTAGGCACAGCCAATTCCTTCACTAAACTCAAAGTCTATGCATAGTCGCTGTAATGTGGCATAAATCCATCCTTCTGCCAAGTACAGACATGCTCACGGTGGTCTACTGTGGCTGTTGCAGCCAAGAGGAGGAGAAACTAACCAATGCTGCCTAGGAGAAAAGTGCTGATGTATTGAACATCTTCCACGGAGACACCACACTGTGTATATTTCATTATCTTCCATGGGATAATCAGTCTTCCAAGTGACTATCAGGAGTATCCTGTAGGATGATTACAGACTAGAATATATCCTGCCTTGCAGCAACTGGAAAAAAAACCCCCACAGTTTCACCCATGAGATTGGAATGGGAACTGAGGGAAACCAACATGAACAGCTGCTTCCTAACCTAACTCACAAGCAAGTTCAATTAACACAGAAAACTCATAAGCTAAACACTTGTCCTCTTTAAGAACAATATTCAAGGCCTTGGCAAAATATCTTTTGCATATAATGACTTGATCGTTGCCTGCATTCCTCTGTTAACTCTATGTCACCTCTGCTCTTGCCCATTCATCTATTTATCATTTACAGGTTAGATATCTAGCTTACTTGAAATGTCCTTCCATGGGCCTAGATTTTTAAATTTCTTCCATTTTTAAGTCTGTAGGGCCTAATCTGGTAACTCTAAAAATAGGTTATGGGGTAAAGGAAACTCATTCATATACAAAATAAACATTGTTAGGGTATTTGGCCAAAAGAGAAAGGCTTCCCACCTTCTCCAAAAGGTATTTAATATTGTGAAGCAGAACTGCAGCAGACAAGATGCATACAAATATGTTTTCATCTACTCACTATTTAGGTGGAAAATTTGCATCTAAACATCGCTGCAAATCAAGCAGAACAAGGAATTTCATTGGATCTTCTGGATTTCATAACACTCAAACTACAAGGAAAAAGTATGCTCTACAAATATATGCATCTGCTAGTACTGTGTGTGAAAGATAAAACATAGATTTTTAAAATAGTTTTGTAAGCACTTCTAATGGAAACACTCTCAAATTTTTACAGCTTTGCTCTCTTTGAACATTATGTTGCAGCACACATTTATCTCCCTAAATGATTGCAATAAAAATGGTGGTCAACAAGACCTCCAGCAAAGCAAATCACCAGCTTGCATGTGGAAGGAATCACTCTGTTGTTGAATTTTCCAGGCCTCTTCCACTTTGGCTTTTACAGACATCAGTGTTCTCTTCTAACAAAAAAAAAAATATTATAGACTATATACCATAGTGCAAGACGACTGATTGAGTAGAACTATTGGAGTGCAGAACTTATCAACAGGCAGCCGTGACTGTGTCATTTACCTGTCTGCTTTGAAGTCTGCTAATCTTTTTATGTAACGTGAAAAAATGAAAGCAAAGATCTGCTAGTGTATACACACAATTTCCTTCTCTTTCTCAGTCTCAATCAGTCTTGATGCACATGCAAATGCACATGCGCACACACACAGCATTTCTTTCTTTGTTCGGCTTTGATTATGACAGTTATCAGCTAAATTCTCTGTAGTTTTGGCTATCCTTTTTTCTTTTTCTCCATCTTTTTTTTTTCTCCAGTTAAAGGCTTTTCAGGAGGAATTTCATTTGTACAGACTGAAAACTAGAAGAAACTTTTGTCAGTTGACAACCACAGAACTTCCTGATCTTACACTATTCATTTTTAAATCATTATTGTGAAACCAGTTAAAGGACTTTGAAATGGAAAATCCCAGGCTTTACAGTTCTTCACTACTTTTTATCCAGTCATTGCTCTCATCGGCATTTTTTACTTAGAAATAAATGCTTTCATTAAGAAGAAATAGATTTTTTTAGCTGACTAGAATCTTTCATACAGCAATTTTAATGTACACCTTTATTCTAAGAAGTGAGTTTCTTAAATAACATCTATTTGCTCTCTGAAAGCATGCTAACAGTCTTATACAACACACTCCATTAGCATGGAAATGGATTTTTTGTGTGTAATTTATTTTTCTGCTGCTGTATTACATCATAGCTGCAGTTATCAAAGAAAGACTGGAAAATTCTTGTTATACTTTGAAGTGTGTAAGATTTCAGCTTTTTTTTTTAATTGTATTTCTAATATGTGTTCTAACGAACTACATATTTTGTAATAAGTGTAAGTGTATACTTATATCACTACAGAAATGTATTTAAATTTTTCCCATTTTTGAAACATTTCGAAAAATAAAAATGTTGCAAGAAGCATGTGACTATAGTAGAAAAACCTTAGATTTATTAGTGTAACATGTAAAAATTAAGAATTAATATTCCAGGAATTATGAGAGAATAAAAAAAGAGAAGGTAGGAGTGAGAATACTATTGTGTTCACCTGGAGCTCTTTATTGCTAATATGAGTCATCCAAAATATACATCATGGAAAACAATTGATAGCAAGTATGTAGCTACGTGACCGAATGAGGTTATTTCTTCAGTGAGATTGCTGAAAATAATTCGTAATTCAAATTTGACTTCATATGACACAATATTTGGTTCTAAGTTTAGCACAGAATCTTACTAAAAAACTATGTGTTAAGAAAGAAAAGTACTGAGCAACTGAGCTTTTCTAGCAGTGATCTTTGATACTAGGATAAAATCCTGAATGCTTAAGTTGAACCACAGGCAGTTTTGGACACTTCAGAATTTTCAGTACACAGCAGTATGCCAACTTGCCTTTTTGTGGCTATTTTTCTGTGTCACAGGCAACAGATAAGTCTACCATGGCTTGATAACAAAAGAATTTCTATTTACCAACTTATTCCACTTCAATATAAAGAGACTTGCTGGGATCTACTGGGGCCTAGAAGCCATGGATATAAACTGGACATATAGAGGAAGGCAGATAGGTCATGAATTTTTATGAAGAACATTCACTACATCTCTAAACAAAACAAAACAAAACATGTTTTACTACAGAAAAAAATATTAAAAGGATAACTTTTTCTCCCCACAGTGCTGGTTGAATCAACTTAGTACTGTGCATGAGTTAGGCTAATTGCACCAGGCCCTTAACAGGCAAAATGTGTGAATATTAGCAAGGTTCACGAGGACAGAGCACCTGGGTGTTCAGCTGTCCCATGATGGCAGCATATCCAGGTGATGCAAGTTGTAAATGATGCTCAGTCACTTGTTCCTGGTCTATACCACCACACAATGCAGGCTTTCAGCTCCAGGAGCTGAGTTCTACATTTCTTCATGCTGTCTTTCCTGGCACTGCTGTCAGCTGTCCTCAGGCTTATGGAGGCACCTTCAAACTGGAGCTGTTTTCTGTGTCAATAAATCTCTCTCCAGTTTAGAACGACCTACGAATTTGCTGATGTTGCACTCCTCATCAACTCAGGCATCAATGAAGGTCTATGAGGTACAGTATGAGGTCCAGTTCTGGCCTTAAAGTAAAATGCTCATTCACTGCAATCAGATGGATGATTGGATCTTCCAAGCTCTTTTGAGCCTGCGTATAAGCCTCTAGTTCAGCACATGGCTTTCAGCTTAGCCACTACAGCCTAGTCTCCATGACATCCTTTTATTGCTCTGTTAAATTTAGCATTTAAATTGCACAGCTACATATGTAATCATTATTTTGGATTTTACTACCAGAGTCAACTTGCTGCCTAGGACTCTCAGCTTCCTATGCCTCTTATGTTTGTCTTATAGGCATCAACAATCCTAAACTTGTGACAAAACCCTGAGATTTTGGCATTTTCCATGTGAAATACTGTTTTGAAATACATGTAGGAGAAAAAAAAAAAGGATTTCTTCTTTATTAGAAAAGATTGCCCTCTCTGAAGAGCTGTTGGTTTATAAACAGTTCACTGCTTAAATCTGCCTTGTACTGAGGTGCATACACCCACCTACCTCACTTCATGCAGCAATTATGGTAAATTAGATTGCTTCAGAGCTTTCTAGTAGATAAGGCTTTAGCTGAGGATTAACATCCCTGAGATACAGATACTTCCTGAAGATGTGTGAAATAAATACATGCCATAGCATAAAAGATACCTCCAAATACCTGGTCTAACTGTAAACAAACATTTCAGTCTTGGGGTTTCTTACAGTAAACAAGAATTTCCCTGCTCTTTAAGGAGAACAATCTACTGCATGATGTCTGCTGAGAGCTTTGCGTAGGATTTAATAAAAGCAAAGACAGACTCCATCTGTATGAAAGGCTCAGCAGCTGATAGAAGGAAAGTGTTCCAGAATGGTCTGTGTTTGCAGATCTTCCTGGTATTTCTCTTTCTGATACATATAAAGTTGCTGTGTATATATCTGGTTCATGCCACAGCCTCTATTAGGAGATGGAGCCAGAAGCACACTCTCAAGCTTTATATTCCAAGATGAGAAAAAACAACTCAGTTCCCAACACCTTGTACAAACTTGCAAGGTCAGGAAGATCTCGAGTTGTATGCTGCTGTGACAGTTGCTTATGTTAAAGGCACTTTTTATGGCAATACATACTCTTCATTTTCTGTTCACGGAGAATAGGTTCAGAGAAACAGAAGGTGAAAAAAAAATAAAGTTAGCAGTTGTATTGATCAATATTTTTCTTTGCTCATTCTGCACCTTTAAAGTTTAATACCCTTGGGTTTGTTCACTTTCAACCATATGTAAATTGATACGAGACAAAGGCAAATGTAAAAATTGTTTGTTGTTCTCTAACCAGTGCAGCAGACTGTACAAGCCATTGCACACAGCTTTTCAGTTCAATTCTCTATGCAGCTGCACCCTCTTCAGCACAATGTGTTTTGAGACTTCGAAGCAAAAGAAATATTAGTTTCTGTAGAGCATCCCCTTCAGCAACTTCAGAGCATGGGAACCATGTTACAAAGGAGAATATGAGTTTTCTTCAGACACAAACACAGAGCAGGAATATTGTCAGAGCAAAATGAGGACTTTGGTGGGATGGAGTCATGTCTATAACTGAGGTCCAAAAAAGAGAAGACAGAGGCTGTCTCAAATGTCTCTGGATCCAGTTTTCTCTCCTTCCAGGTCCAAGATGGCTAGTTCTTCACCCATGACTTTACCACTGCCAGCAGAGGCTGGAAGGGGTCAGTAGCCAGGGTTCAGCTTTTCAAGTGTGCTGCTTTCTCTCACCACGTAACCAACTGTAAGTCTCTGCTCTAGGCAGCAGCAGTTCACCCCCCAGAAACACCTTATTCTGCCACATCAGCACATGCACAGTCAGATCTGTGCCTGTGCCTCCACAAAGGAGTGAGAACGTGAGTGAGAAGCTTAGCAGAAACCCTGGAAAGAACCATCTCTTCTCTGTCCCTTTCCTTTAGAGCTTAGACGCTGGAGTGAAGAGCACCTGCAAGAGAAAGTAAAGCGATTCTTTGGGTGCAAAATCAAAAGGCAGAAACTCTTTAGCCTTTTGGCATATTCTCCATCCACTCTGTGTTCCAAGGATAAAGCTATGCAGAATGTTAAGAAAATGGCTGCAAACAGCCCCTTAAAGATGACGTGCTTCACAAACCGACCCAAAGATACTGAGACGTTTTTCAATACAACCTTGCAGGCTAATCATCAATGCCCTAGGAGGTCCGTGGTGATTAACACATCTTTACTGCTTCAAGGCAGGGCTCTGCAGTAGTGTGCAAATTCTAATAAGGCTTCGAAGTTTTTTTGCCATGTACTCCCTTGACTGAGAGTCCTCTGCTACACTTGACAAAGGTAGAAGGTCTCCTCAGGCAGTTCATGCCAGATCTGATGTTGTGTTCACAACACAGTCATGCTCAGAACTGCCAGTAGTGCTGCCAGCAGCTCTGTGGCGATGGCGGAAAGTGTCCACAGGAAGCAATGGAAGAAATCTCCAGCCTGGAATTTGGCAGCCTTAACAGTGCTGTAGTGGTGACAGTCAGAGAGGGTAGAGGTGCTCATGTTTTGAAACTATTACTGCAGAAAGACAAAGAGAGAAAAGCAAATTTGAAATATAAGAATTTCATAAATAGATTAAGACAATAGCAACAAAAAGAGCAATCATTTGTGAGAGGTGTGAAAACCAGGTCTTTGCTTCTTAAAATCATCATGTCTACATAGATTTCAGTGAAACTACATTGATTTACTTCTGTTGGATGCCTAGTTGTTTCCACAGTAGAAGAAAGGCTTAACAAACATGTGGATTGTATTCTCACCCTGTATAAATTGTTAAAGTTCCCTTTATATCAGTGGAACTACAGCAGACAAAGGTCAGGCTCAACTATACCTAAGAACATTCACTGAGTGCTTACTGAGCTTTTGTGTCTCAGCTTCCCTACATATGCACTCTCATTCCATTAAGGACTTTCAGGAGCTGGGCTCCCTATGTGCCAGGGGCCTAGTTTTGTCTACAAAAGAGATTTTAGGGTTTTTATAGAAATTTGGTATAGAAGAGATGTTGTTTACCCACGCAAAAGTAAATGTATTTTCCATATAGAACAACCTGATGATTGAAGGTGTTATTTGCACTTAATTCATTGTTCCTGATGTAGAATTAAAGAAAGCAAAAAAAGATAACAGCCCATTTATCAAAATGAAATCTAGTTATGGCTGTCAAAATTTGTAAGCAAAAGACTATTTGCAGAGGTGCCTGGCCTTAAATTTTCACTCCTCATGACTTTATAAAAGCCTGAACTGTATTAATTTCTCCATATCACCTCACAGACACATCTTTAAGAGTTAGGATCATTTCTATAAACTTATGAAAACTGTGTTCTGCTCTGAAATATTACTTTAGGAAGTCAGTCATATATTGATTTCTGATGTTGCTGGTTTTAGCAAGATAAGAATTCTAATCCATCTGCTGAATGTTACTCTGCTGAAGATTAAACAGCTGTCATGCCCACTCCCCAAAGTAAAAAAAAGGAAAAAAAAAAAAGAGAAGAGATTAGTGTGTTGGTGGATTAAAGAAGATCTATTTTCAGATATAAGCAAAAGACAACAAGGTATGCTATCTTCTATGTCAGTGTCAACTTCTGAAGCTTTAAAGACCTCTTCTATCTACAAAGAAGAGAATGGAAAAAAACAACTGCACAATATCCCTTCCTATAAAAATCAGAAACACATCACTCAAAGCAAATGAACAGCTTTCTGCAACCTACTCAGAGGTACAGACTTTTAGCCCACTTAACCTCACCCTCCTCTATTCTGAAAACAAGAATGTTTTCAGAATATTTGGTAATATTTTCATAGCAGAGGTCCTACAAAGGTGGCATCTGTGAGGAGTTACCACATGTCTGATGGAGGCAATGCCAGCCAAGAAATATTCACCATGGTCCAAAGCTGAGCCCATCAGCAACAGTGATAGGGTCTCTGGAATGACAGATTTAAAAAGGGGAAAAAAACCAAAAAAACACTAGGCAGCAGCAGCCAGGAGAGAGGGGTGAAAATATGTGAGAGGAGCAGCCCTGCAGACCCCAGGGACAGTGAAAAGGGAGTGGGAGGAAGAGCCAGAGTTGAGATTCCCCTTTAGCCCCTGGTGAAGACCTTGGTGAGGAAGGGTGTCCCTCTGCAGCCCATGGAAATCCATGGAGGAGCAGAGATCCACCTGCAGCCTGAGAAGGACTCTATGCCAGAGCAGGTGGATGCCTGAAGGAAGCTGCAATCCCATGGGAGCCCCATACTGGAGGAGGCTCCTGGCAGGACTTGTGGTCTCACAGAGGACCCAAACTAGAAGAGTTTGTTTCTAAGGGACTGCACTGCATGGAAGGGACCCCTGGAGTGGGGGATTAGTGTGAGGAGTCCTCCCCCTGAGGAGGAAGGAATGACAGAGACAGCATATGATGAACTGACCACAGCCCCTATTCCCTGTCCCCCTGAAATGCTGGGAGATGGAGGGAGAGAATAAAGAGAGCAATTCAAAATATTGCACCTCTGGCCTCTAGGATTAGACACAGGAGGAAAGATATCCATTTATTATATTAATGCATTATTTCAAAGATATATGTTCCATTTTCTACACATTCTGCTGCATATAATAGATGTAGCAGTTAAAGGGATATGAAAGCATATGCAACTATGTGATCATGTGTTAATGCTTTAGGAAGACTGTATGTGAAGTGTAGCATTTATAGCATCACTTAACCCGAACGAGTTTCATTCTCTTAATTTAACCTTCAATCAGGTAGATTTAATATATCTAACTTTTTCAACTATCTATATAGTCCTACAACAGGCTTCTTTTGGACAGAGAAGAAACTCTTATGACCCCTTTAAGTCACAAGGTGCTTTTCTTTGCACCAGATTAAGCTGATTAAATTGTTCTTTGTTTTAACATGAATAAGTTTAATAGTTTAAGTGGTACTGCACTGAAACTAGAATGTAGTTTTATAATTTAAACTGCAATTATAATTTCTTTGATATGAGATAAAAATCCAAGGAAAGGTGAAATCTTTATGTCTTTTGATTTTTATTTTTTTTTCTTCATTGTTTCAAAACTAGGGAACACTTCAAATTGTAATTACGGCGCTTGAACATTTGTATTGCATGAAAAGTCAGCAACTCATCTTTCCTAATTCTGGAAAGTTTGCATTAAAGTGTGCTGTAGTTATGCACTTTATAATTAATCTTATAGAGTTTAAACTTCTGGTTTTGTACGGCCTTTGAATATGAAAAGCTCCCAAATAACACAATACTCAATAAAATTTCTTTAGATACTAACACCCTCTCATTAAAGTTCACTAATGTGAATCCTGCTTCAGGAGTAAATCTGACCTTTCCCACTTTCATACTCAAAGCAAGTAGGCAACAGAGAAATAGCAGACAATAAATCCTCTGGAGCAACTAAGAGTCATCCAAGAGGGAGTTGTGAACATCCCATTTTGTACTATTGCAGGGGAAACAAACTTTTCCTTGTCATCAATGCATAAAACTGCACCTGCCTTCCAAAGTTCACTCATGAATTTTAGGATGAGAGTGAAGCCAGTTGGAAGGCTTAGTACCCTGTGGATGTGTCACAGGCAAAACCTGGGACAGCCTGAAGGCATCTGTGAATTGTGGGCTTTCTGATCTTATTTTTTGAATTGGTTCTTATTTTCTTCTGCTGCTCCACACTGAAGACTTTTTAGCTCAGTGTATGAGCAGCAACATATTCCTCAAGGTCATTAGAATTACAGAACTTGATGCCATCAAAGTTTGTCTTTAGACATGTTTATTTCAAATACTTTAAGATTATCCTTGAGATAATCTTCCCAATGTTTCAGCCACCCAGTTCTGCATCTCTGTCTTTCTATCAAAACAATGGGATGCTTCCCTCAGGCACATGAACTCCATGACATTGCTTTCTCATCTGAGATATGATTAGAGTGTCAATGTCAAATCTTTTACAAATTTGCACAGCTTCAGTTCTATTTATTTTGCCACTTGACATCAGGAATTTGCTGAAAACAGCATAGGTGAAAATGAATGAGGCATTTACATAGCAATCTGTCCAAATCTTGAAGCCGTAAAACTATGACAACAGTAGCATAATATTCCCATTCAAAAACTAATTTTGAACTTAGTGGCTGGAACCATAATTTACCAAAATATTGCTAGCCAAGTTGATACACTTTGTGATATCATCAGCAATCACCACATTTCATTACCAAGATAAGAAAACTTGTTGGCAGCCTGTATCACACATTTTTAGTGGACACTAGGGGGGAATTTTACAAAGCCAATCTGTCCTGTGGGATGCACAATTTCTGGGCCTTGTGCTTTTTTTGCAGACCATGAGGTCACTGTGCTTTGTAGAAAGGCAATCAGTGGTCAATTGGATATCTGCAGATTTTTTTGCATTTACAGGTTTCAAGAATATGGAATAACGCTTCCTGATAACTGACCTTAAATTTGTCCATCAACATGGCATCACTCACACTGTTATGGCCATTATGAACATATTTTAACTTATTTTAAAAAGCACAAAATATTTCAGCAAACATCTTTGCCTGATGAGAGAAAACTATCTTTTTCATATAACAGAACTGGATATTGTTGATTTACTAATCAGGGCATACAAAAGGACTGTTCTCAAAGCACAGCAATTCATAGAATCAAAGAATGAAAAGAATTATGAAAGATCTGGTCAAAAATTTGGTTTTCCTCAAGATCCAGGTAGCAAAACCAGACAGTCATGGCATAGCCAGAATGGAATCCATGTTAACTTCTACATGTTTTTCATCTCTGCAATTTCACTAAGAAAATTTAACAGAGCTGGCATGCACCATTCCAACAGCTGCTGAATTTTATCACTCATCTGAAACTGATACTCTCCCTCTTTCATAAGCTAACCAGATCAATAGACCGTTTTTTGGCAAAGGACAAGGAAGGGACAGAGGGGTTATCTGCTTATTCATTCCAAATGAGTCCAGTCTACTTTCTGTCAAAACAGTGACTTTATTTTGTACCAGTGTTCCAAAATGTGTAATGATGTGGTGTGCATACAGGGTCTATATACTTTGTTCAGAGTGACACAGCCCTTAGCCTTGAGTCATCTGTCCTGTAGTGTGCAGCGCCATTAATCTACCATATTTCCATTGGGGAAAAAACCTAATCAGATATAGATTAAAACTACAAGGTCAGCATTCAGATTTTCTCTAAATTAAAGGGATGTTTGCAAAATATACTGTTTGCAAGCCTTCTGTCTCAGATGATTATATGTTTCTGATTGAGCTTTATCTTATGAAATTCAAGCACTAGAACTAAAAGAATGATTTCCTATCCTGCTGAAATAGGATGAAAAATGTTCAGAGTGAAACCACCTTAATGCTCTAATCCCATTCTCAACATAATGAAAAACATAATTTTTTTTTCTTCCTGTGCACGAATGTCAATGGGAGGGTGGACTTATATTTTTGTGTTCTAAATAAAACTTCATTGTATACAATGGAGTGCTTTCAGAAAGCTATTTTAAAAATACATTTCACTTCAAATATGTTATTAATAGCCTTTTATTCCATTTTAATCTCACAGTGGAGCAAATAGTTCAACATAATTAGTGCAAAAATATGAAAAGTTACAAGCTTATAGTTCTGTTTCTAAAAGCAGTACCATAGGGGTTGGGTCTTGTCAGTATAAGGAGATAAGTAAAGTGGTATGTTGTAGGAGGAAACAGGAGCTCTAGCACACATACTTGGCAAGAAAAAAGTATATATATATATTTATCATTTCACTTTTATCTGACCAATGATAGTCAAAGTTCTATAAAGCAGGAGAAGTGCAGGAAAGTAAAAGCAGTAATACACAAGCAATTTGCTTGTTTCTTAACCTTCCTTACATTTTATATTTAATTGCACTTGTCTATTCTTATACTAACTCACCATCCAAATCTAAATCCCAGATAAACACTAGTAACAGATGTTCAACATCTTGCAGGTCAAATTCCCAATACAGTAAAAAATATTGAACGGCTTGCAGTGTTTTTTCATGTATAACACTTTTATAGAAGTCCTGGAACAGAGATGGAAAGAACTCAAATATTCCTCTTTCATAAATTAAAGCAAAACATTTCTATCTGACTTAGCCTCAGTGGGTAAATTATGACTTGTGAACAGAGTTTAGCTAGCAATCAAAATATGGTGCAAATCTTTTGCTGATTATACAGTTTCTTCTATTCACAAATTTGTGCAATGCTACTTACACAATTTTCTTGTAAAGAGACAACAGTGGTTACACACTTACAAATAGGAATTCAGACACCAACCTTAATGTCTCCCAGAACAAGTATATTTTCAAATGTCTCCAAAGAATGAATTGGATGAAGTGCAATTTCTTGGGAGAATAAATACTGGTACACATTTGGAATACATCTGTAACTCCTGTTTGAGTTTTAATTCAAGTACCCTGTCAAAATTGAATATAGATATTTAGCTTTTGGTAGCAAATTGAGCTCTGGAATAAATAGATTCACAGGTATTTTCAAATAGTTTGTTTTCCCTTATTGCCATGTATTGAGCTAATATACTCCATACAGCCTAAACTGAAGAAAAAGTTTTGAAGCATTGCAAAGGAAATGTTTTATGAACACTTAAGAAAAATGCATGTTTTATGTACTAGTATTCTTCCAGATAAGCCCAAGTATTAGCAGTCCCTTAATTTATAATGACAAAAGAATGATTTAAATAAATAATGTTTAGTAGATTCTGACTGTGAATGAAAAAAATATGTATTGATAAAAATGGTTCAAAATATCTTTATAATATAAAAATTATTTCCACATGCAGTTAACCAAGAGGTATATAAATTTTTTCATGCAGATATATTGCTCGTTCATTAATCTCCAGTTCCACTTCTCTGGGTTACTACATAAGAAATCATTCTCAACATTGTGTTTGTCAGAAAGCCCCACAGAGAGTGGCCTCTTGAACATAATTCTTCTTATGAGTTGTTTACTTATAAACAGTTGCTTATCACTAATTTAGCAATGCTTTTTTTTTTCCTGAAAGCTTATTTCATGGACATGATCACAAATAATAATTTTTTAAATTTTCAGTTATTATTTTTCATTAGAATTCTTAACCCATACAATATTTATTCTATATATGAATATTTCCTTTATTATTTCTTCCTTTATCTACATTAATTCATACAGGAATGTCATTGCTTAATATACCAGATATAATTTCTCCATAGAGAGATTTTTAAACTAAATACATACATTTTCATTGATTCATTTTGACAACCCAGTGACATTCCAGTGACAAAGGAAATTAACATCATGAATACTTTTTATATACCCCGCAATATTGTCTGCCATCCACAATAGAGCATCGAGCATTGATTTTGAGCACTTGCAGCCCAAGGATACATATTTTTCAAAAAAACTACTTGGTCATGTTGAATAATTTCCATTCTACCTACAGTATCTGATTTGCTTTAGAGGCACTTACAACTCTGTCAGTATAACTGAGATTGATTAGGACCACAGCATACGAATACATAAGGCATGAAACCCTGTTATATACTAAGTCTTAAATCTTTTTATCTTTCAGGTTGAGGTTTTTAACTTAATTCATTTTCATCTAGAAAAAATCAAACCAATCCATACAAGACCTCTCTTAACCCTTGTCTCAGTCTGCCCTCCAATTAATTCCTTCTTCAAAAATGTACCCGGCTGACTCTTCAGTTAATTCAAACTTCTTTTTAGAGTTCAAATCTTGGCAGGTTCTATATTTCAACAATATGTTTATAGACTGACTTACAGGTCAATGTCCTGCTTAACCACATTCAGAAAATGTTTCGGTTTTGACCTAACCAGTGTTACAAATTCTGCATTTCTGACCAGCCTGTTCTCTTTCTCTCAGAATTTAAATGACTTTATGACATTCCAATTGGACACTATGTAATTTCAATCATGAAAGGCAAAATCTGTCAAACAAGATAATTTGCCTTTAAAAAAAAACAACCAAAACTGTTGCACTTTTCTTGAATCATTTTCTATAGGTAAAGGCAAGAAATGGTGACATATAAAAAAACAAAACAAGGAATTTTGAGCTGAAATTGTAGTTGCACTGAAAGACAAGGACCACATTGTTTAAGCAAGGTATTCATCAATGGGCTTTTTATCCCCCATCATGTTCCAGCTGTGCTCTAAATCTCAGCTTGATTTGCTGCATGCACCATATGGATTTCAACTTTGCAGCATTTTCTTTTATTGGTACATCAATACTGAAATGAAGAATGTCAATTTAGGTCCATCATGTAGCTAGATAATTACGTCTTCTTACATGGATACACAAGAATTAAATTTCAAAATGCAGTATTCAAAGATATTATGAGAATAAAATCCTGAAACAATGGTTTATTTTTTTTTTTAAGGATTATTCTATTCTATTCTATTCTATTCTATTCTATTCTATTCTATTCTATTCTATTCTATTCTATTCTACTCTACTCTATTCTATTCTATTCTATTCTATGCTATATAAGTATTATTATTTAATAGTATCTAAAAAGTTGAATTGCATAATAGAGTTCTTGGAAAAATCAAAAGAAATATTTTGAAGACTATGAAGAAAAGGAGCATATATGAAAAAGGAAGTACTCTAGGTGAGCAGCTAAGCAACAGAGTGAAAACTAGGAAAAATGAGAATAAAATTTTTTAAAAGTAAGAGAGGATTTTTCACCATTGCCAGTGAGAGGGAATGTTTATGATGATCAAACTGGTCAGTAGTGTGAAAATAAAAATTATGGACTATGACTAGGAGAAAGAAGAAACAAACAGAAAGATTAGTAAAATAAAACAAGTAGAAGCTAAGTATGAGTCTAAGAAGTTCAAAAGCTTTAAGCTATTGAAAAGTGTCTGCTGACCGGATTGCCATATTGTTTTCTTTCCAAATAGGTGATTGAATTATTGGAACTATGTATTCCAAATAAACTTAGATGAATCACTCATAACAGTAGCTACCCTCACGACACTTATGCTTCTTGGCACACTTCTACAAACTCTTTCCCTGCCAGTTTTCACGATAGAATTTGTGTCATCTGAAGAAAAATTAGGTGTGGTCATTGAGAACTACTTCCAACCCTTCATTGCTTTTTGAAAAAGTACTAATTTTCCTGAGACTCTTCCCAGGCAGTTTTAATTAACAAGGACCAATGCAACCTTAGACACTAACTAACCTTTGGACAATTTGGACATTGCCCTGTTCAGTGCACTTTGAAAATCTCATTCTTCCATAGCTAATTCTTCTTATGCTGAATAGGGACACTGGGTATTCATATTGAAGATGCTAATTAATTCAAGTATTGTAGCACTTGAAACTTTTCATGAATGTAGCTTTTAGACACCTACAGGATTAAGTATCATGGGTATGGGGGTTTGTATGTGTGTGTGTGTGTGTGTGTGAATAGAGACAAAGAGAGAAACAAATACACAACAGAGATTAGACTCACTGCGACTACATGATGGGCTAAAAGAGCTTGTGTTCACTGTTAGACAACTAAATCATTCTATTAATTTATCACAAAATTATTTAGCAAAAAAGGTTCCATTGCTTTTCAATCAAGGCAATGTATCTACTTGTGCAAAAAAAGTATTCTAAGTAGTTTTAGAAAATCCCATCAGAGTTTTCTGTGTGTTTAAAAATTTGGTCTGTCCGTTACTGAGAAGGGTCTGTTAAAAATACAGGTTATTAATAAAGAAGAGGTGGAGGAAATAATTTTCTTCTTTTTAGTCAGTTATCAGAAGAGGAAATACATTCAAACTTGCTATTGTGACCTTGCACCAATTTTCAATAGTGGCTAGTGATTTTGCATGTCAGGCACTTCATTTCAGATGACTTAAAATGAAAACCACCTGATTTTCATAACACTTTAAAAAGTAAACCACTGAAGAACAGGTACTTTCACTTTTGGCACATGGTTATTGAAGATTCAATGTAAGATTCTGAATTGTGCTGGTGACCCAAACAAGTTTAACCAACTGCAGAGAGAGAACAGAAATCTCTATTTTTGTTGAACTTGAGAGGTACTACTGTATTTAGCCCATATTATAAAAAGACTTCACTTGTTCATATAATTGATTTTTTAATTTAGTTGCTTCTACTGTAATATGGTTACAATACCAACAACGATAATTGCTCCCAATTTAACATAGGGGATAGTGCAAGTAAACAGAAGTTAAAGATAAAACTTTCAGACTTTATTCAGCTGTTTTCTGTTTACAAACAGATTTCTCTGATGTTGCAGTTAAAGAAACATTTATATGTTCAGTTACATTAGAAAGGATATAAGATAAGTAAGAAATTTAAACTTTCATGCCCCAGGGCATAACACTAACTGCCTGGGGCTGAAAAGTAATTTCCCTTTTGGCAGGTTATTCCAAACTCTTCATTATTGGAAATATAACTTACTAACCTCTGTCAGGAACAGGTTACTGGACAAATGGACTACTTATCTAAACCCTTAAGATATTTCATGTCAGATTTAGAAACCATCTATTCATAATGAGGGAAGGAAGGAGAATAAAGAAAAAAGATTTCTTTAATTACAGGCTCATCAAAAGCAGGTTAGAAGTTAAGTACTATAGCCTGATCTTAGATCCTGAAGCAATCAAGTCCTATAGAAAACAGGACCATTTGTGTGATTAATACTTGTAATCAAATGGATGAAACTCTGGGGATTGCAAAAAAAAAAAAAAAAAGAAGTTCTATGTTTCATTTATTAATTGAAATGCGTGTATGGGTATGGTATGTTTAGCTCCCAAAGGACGTAAAATTCAATTTTGACATTTAATAGGAGGATATGAGAAAAGGTTAGATGTTAAATAAAATACTGAGACATTTGTGAGTGGGATGGAAGAGGAAGATAGTACATAATATGGTGGGTTAATGTAGTTCCAACAAGTTATCACAAATTAAATACTTTTTAAAATTAAAGCTTTCCTCATTTTATGTTTGGGGTAACCTGCTATTCAGATACAGCTGCTGCATTTTAAAAATACTCTACACCTTTGGGGTGTTAGCTACTGAATCTTCCAAAGGTGAACCCCTGTCCAATAACACAAGTAATGAATTTCAGTCAAGAAAATATTTGGATGATGACATAGTTTAAGTATTGGTAATATTTTCTGTGTAATGTTCTGCTTAAAAGTCTCTTGAGGTGCAGTTGCATAAATCAGTTCCTTTTATTTCACAAACTAAAAATCAAACAAATAATCCTACAGCATTCAGGGTCATAAGGTGTACTGCTAAAATCTCCACAATAGGTTACACAGTAGTCTTTAAATTAAAAACCACTGGAAAACACTAGCTGAAACTAAATTTGTACTTGTGGTACCAGATTTAATAGTCTGAGCACTTAATTCACACAAAGGAGTTACTGAAAAAGAATACAGATGTAGTGATGAGAACTTCAGCTCTGCTACCTCTGGAATTCCCATTCTATCCCCATAGCCACTGCCATGTGGTTGTCTTGCAGCCTTTGTCCTCTAGTTTTTTTCAATAACTTCAATTTATTTCTGCATAAAAGCATCGCTTCTATAGGATGGTGAGAAAGGGCTGCTGCATGCCATTTACACAAATCTAGTGGTTTGGGGTGAAACTGGGTATTTTTGGAAGGATATATCCTAAGATATTTGCCACTATTATGGGCACGTTATATATTCTATGAGCCTATAATGCCACAGGAAACTTTAGCTCTAAAGACTCATATTTTCCTCTCACCATACAATTGTGGAAGGCTAAGCTGTCTACTCAAAATTTTCTTTTTCGTGGATCTTTTAAATTCATTAAGATTTGCATTTTCTATCACAAATTATAAATTTTTTCATTAACTGTGCAACGTAATGACTGACAGTAAATGACAGACAATAAATAGGTAGACTGTGATCTAGGAAATTCTGTGATTTCTTTCCAAATCTATCCTGTGCATCTTATGACCTTGGATAAGATGCTAAATAGACCATGGTAAAAATAGACCATGTTGGCATGGAAAGGAAGAAACTAGTAAGTTTTTTTTATTATAATAGTAGTGATATTAAAATATTCCAAAGTGAGAGAATTATTCCACATTATAGTAAAATTCCAAAGGATAACCAAAGTTGCATAAAAGCATGCAGGTTCATCAGCTGCTAGACACCTGAGCAACACAACTACAGAAAGATAGTTCTTAGAGCTGATTTACTTGTAATATGCTGGAAGTGTACAGAGTCTCATCTAATTTGCATGGTAAACAAATCTAAAGGAATGAAAAATACATGTGAAAATGAAATTCTGCATAGTAAGAGCTGATATCCATCATCACTTGACTATACAGTGGTACTTTGAGTTCATATGTCTTAGCTGTGATTATAATGTCTGGTGTATTATTTCATCAGTATTAATACTTGAGGATCCAGGCAGTGTAAATTGTGTACTAAAGCACAATCTATTTTCCTGGCTTTACCTTTTTCTCCTTGGATAGTTCTGCACTAAATTATCCATTTTGCAATTGCTTCAGACCTGAACAGCTAGTGCTTTGTGCATGCAATGACAGATTGTCAGTATTCATGTTGCATCATCTAGGTATGTTGTCCTAAAGGACGAATAGATGGAAGAAATGAAGCTCAGCACATCTTCTATGCTATGATGTTTCCTTGACACAGGAAATCCTGACAACCTAATTGAAGATTCTTAGATTCACTAGACAATTATTCTTTACTTAAACCAGCTTTCCACTTTCTCAGTTGGTGTTTTGGTTTTCTGCATGAGGCTGTGCTGCTGAGATACACAGCTTTGCTCTGTCACTCTTTCAGATGTAGTTGTGCATGCCTGCTAAGAGTATCAATTCCTGATATTTTTGCAACATCTCTCTTTGCTCTGCAAGTACAGTCTGGCAGTCTAGTCTCTCTCTCGGGTCATAGGAAGGTGTTTATGTGACACCTCAGACATTTTAAAAAATCAAGCTTTAAAATATCCTGTCATCCTTTCATTTCTTAGTGTCCTACTCCTTAATTGTGTTCATTCTTATTTAACTCCCATGAAATCATACCTTATTGCATTACAGATATAAGCCAGCACCAAAAACCAGAAGGCCTGTGAAGAGGCCTTAGAAAGCTAATCATGATGGCCATGAGAATTCTGCTACTGATTTCATTACTTCCAGAGCAGGTTTCTCATTATGTGTTTCACATTAGAAGCTTGAAACCCAAATAGATCAATTAAATAACAACACCTTTAAATACATGCTCATGTGTGTCAGTCTTGGTCCTTTCTGCTTTGAAAGGAAGGTTTGTCCTTCATGCTCTGGATACTGAATTATTTATTTATGATTTCATTGAGCTATTTCTATTCATCAACTTACATGGTTGTGTAAAATGTCATACACATTAATATGATGACAGTATGAAGCAAAATAGCTTCTTTTACAGGAAACTGGTTCCTTAGATGCTTATTACAGAAAAGTGGTACATAAGGGTACTGTAATAATGTTAGGCTAAAAAATCTAATCTAAAGAATCATAATTATCAGTGTAAAGGAATTAGATATTGATGCAACTGCCTGCCTAGCGTCAAAGGCACTACCAAGTTTACCAAGCACAGAAGACTTAATCAGAGAATGTATAAAATAGCTGATGTGGACTTCAGGTCTAGTTCCTCAATCCTTCTGTCTCCAACAGGCCTGATAAAAAAAAAATTAGTCTTGCAATAAAAATAAACTATTCAAGTGTTTCATTATCTTTTATAATTAAAATATTTATTTCTCTATGTCTAATCTAAGAGTCCAAATGTTGCATTATAAGTCTAGTAGTCCTGCTCCCACACATGACAAACTTGGAGAACCAATGATTGTCTTGCACTTCACAGCATCTTTCATGATTTTGAAGACTGTCTCAGACTCTGAAGATTAAATGGTAAACCCAAGTCTTTCCAACATTTCTCATAGGTGATATTATTTTGGTTTCTCTCTATTTTTGTTGTGTCTTTCTAAATATTCCAGTTATCCTCTTCTTTTTTTCGTATCTGGTGCCTAAAATCATACCATACATGAATGTAGAAGGAATATTGTTTGCTGTGTTTACAGCCTGCACTGCTCTTTACAAAGCATGTATTTTCTTTATTCAGCATATTGTTGCCTCATGCTCCACTACAATTCACTATAATATCCAAATTTTCTTTTAACATAATCCAGCATGTATATGAGCAATGCACCAGACTCTCTGCTCATCATTATCAAATTCAGATCACTGCACTCTAATACCATTCTCCAAAGTTACATCAGTCTTTACAATCATGTTCAGACTTAACAGGCATATTCTCTATTCCATCATTTCATCATGTATATCCCACATACATCTCCATATAAATGCATAAATATTTATAAATATATGTATGCAAATATAGATGAATAAATATTCCTTGAGGCATGTCACAGTTGAATACTTGGGACATTTAAACTTTCATAGCCTGTATAAGTTTTGTGATAATAAGCTGGTCTTCACATAGAAAAAGGAGGCCAAAGGAAAAATGGAAGCTGTGGGAAGCCAAATAACACCACAACTTAATTCGTGTCTATTACAGGAGTCATCAAACTGTGGAAGTCTCACCTCACAGCTATGAAGGAGCACTGAGGCCCCTGGACTCACATCAGTGGGTACAACTAACACAAGGAGTCAGAGGAGAGGCTGGCCAGGTTGCCTGGCAGACTTGGCCATGGGTACAGGTTTTGCTGTGGAGTGCAGGGCAGAGTATTTCAGTACTGCACAAGACTTCTGAGGTGTTTAGGGGATCAAAGTCAGTGAAATGGGGATGGTTTGGGGAGAATCAAGAGTGGAAAAATATAAATAGAAGAACACAATTTTTAACCCAGTGAAGAGAGCATCTGTCCAAGCTGTGGGCTGCCAGCTGGACCATGAGAATGCTGCCAGAGACAGTGTCAAAGATTTTACTAAAGTCCATGCAAATATCCACAACTTTTCCATCATCCACTAGGAAGGTCACCTGGTCATAAAATGAGATCAGGTTGGTCAAACAGGACCTGCTATTCCTAAACCCATACTGGTTGAGGGCTGAGCCTGACCCCCTGGTTGGCCATGTGATCACATTCAAAATAATCTGTCCCATAACGTTCCCCAGGGCAGGCTTATAGGCATGTAGTTCCCTGGATTCTCCTTCTGTCCCTCAATAATTCTGAATTTGCTGCAATAATACTGAAACAAACTGCATTAGTTCAAATAAGAGAGGTGAGAGACCTGTAGAAAACCTTTTTGAAACAAAGGAAGATCCTGACACATAGACAATAAAGTATTCAGAGTCTACAGAGCTGGAGCATTTAAGTAGAAAGTTAGTAATAGATAGTTTTCATAGTGATGGAAGCTATCATCTAACTCACAAGGCAGATGTGTTTGTTCAAAGAGCTGTAGACTTACTTTAATCTCATCTGAAGTTCTGATAATTGCATGTTTTTAGCTGAAAATGTTTAGAGATCTTTCGTGCAGTTTGTTAATTTTTTTAAAGTACTATACTTTTTAAGGGAAGTAAAATTTAATAAATATGAACATAAGCTGGCTTATATTGATTTGTCATTGAAAATGTGTCATGTTCCAAGTTCACTTATAATGTGTGCAGAAGCTTTACTGCCTATTCACAGAGTATATTTGTAATATTAACTATATACTAGAATATTAATCACATATTTCTTATCTAATTACATAGTTTCAAAGAAATGTGGCAATCGCTACTAATGAAGATTTACTCTACCAGAAAAATTAATTAAACACTGCCTTCAGATAATGTAATATCATTTGTACATTTTGACTGAATATCTAATTCAGAAAGATATATGGGGAATATTTATATAGAACTAATTATTTTTATCCTGAAAAAGAAAATAAAAATAAGTAATATGTACTCAGTTTAATAGCAGAAATAAGCTGCATTAAAAACTTTTCACCTACAGAAGTATTGATTCTTCATGACTAGTAATTATAGGACGACCCAAAGTATATATGTCTTGGGTGTTTTTTTCTTTTTTCATATGCAATCAATATTAATAAAGTTTCCATGCAGTTACAAAAGAAACAAGCTGAATGTAAAAGATCCAAACAGTTTA
Source organism: Rhabdornis inornatus (assembly GCA_013397075.1). Classification (NCBI taxonomy): domain Eukaryota; kingdom Metazoa; phylum Chordata; class Aves; order Passeriformes; family Rhabdornithidae; genus Rhabdornis; species Rhabdornis inornatus. Next base: position 37,136 of record VWZS01000480.1, read on the forward strand.
TTGAATGTTTTAATAGCTTCTTGTCCAGAGAAGCACAGGTACAGACATAAGCTAAGCACGTTACTGCTTCCAGAAAAAAAGTGAACATTCAGTCCTTCGACAACCAATTATTTCAAATTGACTTAATATACAATGCCCTAATGTTGGAGACTTTTAAAACCCACCCACAAACAGAACAAACAAACAAAAGAAATATGAAGAATTTCGGGTGGCATTGTAACATTAAGATGTCACATATGTTTGTTGATATGACACTGATTTCAAAGCACTTGGCAAAGCTCTTAGAGGTGATGGTATAACCACTGCAACTCTTTCTGGCTGAACTTCATGTCAGTGTTTTCCTGTCTGGACATTCAGATCACTCTTGCTCTCTGTGGAGAGGTCTGCGCTCTGGAGGGAGCATTGGCTGTAACTTCTGCCAGCGCTGTGGAGGCCAGAGAATATGAGTAGCTCGGGCATGTAGAAGTCCAAGAGAAACCTGCAGCCAAAATATAAACCAGAGATGTTATTAGGTAATGCAGATAAATCAGAATGTGAAAAATTCAAAGCACGTGATGATTTGTTAGAGCAGTGAGAGAATACAAAGCAGAAGAGTGAGTACCCTCTCATGCATGTAATGAGGGGAAAAGAAAATGTCTTTAGTAAGAATTTATTTTTCTTTTTTTTTTAATAAAACATTTTTGGAGCTCAAAACAGCTGGCTGAAATGCACTGCCTGTAACGAAGTAGGAATTTCTTTTTCATTTTCAAGGAAAAAAGCTGCTCAAAACACGTGAGGCATCTATAATCCACATAAAGCTTTTTGGTTATTAGTTATTCTGGCTCCAGAGAACAAATTTCAAGTATCTATTTTGAATAAGTTCAACAGAATCTGCATCTTGGATTTGAGCCATGTGTACTAACCACACCAGGACAGTGGCTTTTCTAAACATGCTGTGTTTACTATTTATCACTGCTTCAAAACTCCATTTTGTCTTCAACCAAAAATGAAAATTACTGTCAATTGTAAAGATTTCCCTGAGGATGAAAATGTATTTCTCTACAGATCAAAAACTTTTGAAGTGCTAGGAATACTTAAAACTAATTCATATGTTTTGCAAACATGTTTTACCATCTATTATTTATTATTGTTTACTTCAGTAATTTTACTTCACTAATATTTTACTTCAATAGATCAAAACAAAATTCAATTCTGATACTACTTATAAAACAGAGATAACATAATATAGAAAACAGAATTGCTTAGAAAATCTTGAGTAAATTAACAAGACCTTTTTCATATATGGTATGAAAATGGCTACACTCAGAGTAAGAATAGAACAGTCACAATTTCAGACTGAGATAAGACAGTCCATACTTAACACTGAAATTAAGTCATTTTGTATGGAGTTAATCTCAGTTAATTTGAAAAGCCTGAAGCATAAACTTCTGCATCTTAAAGTATTTGTTTAGACTTGTAGAGAAAATAGCATGTAATAAGCATCCAGCACCTACAGAAAAGTTATAGGACAAAATCATGGTTAGAAATACTGAAATGTCTGTGTCTCTGAAAAGATTGAATAATTCAGACTCCTAAACAGACAACAGTGTTACAAGTCTACAGAATTAGTAATGGCATGGATTAAAAAATGTAAAGGCTTTATTTGACTCTTATGTCATTATTTCTTATAAGAACAAGGTAACATCAGTCATATTATCCTACAGAATTTTTCAAGCCATCAAAAAGGAAATGCTTTTCTGTATGTGCAGCAGTACACCATACTTGCACACATTATACAGGATACTGAAGTGACCAGAAAAAAATTGCAAACTGGTTCAAAAAATAATGATGGAAGCAAAGTCCAACCCAGGTAATTTAACATAAACAAACAGTATAGTGTCTATACTCCATATTAGGAACTATGGAGGGAAAACATGTATACTTGCTTTATTCTTATATTTCAATGATCTGGTATTGGCTGTTGTAAGAGCCAGGAATTAAATGGATTTCTAGTTTGAATTTCTACTTTCTAAACTCAGTTCCATTCCATTTCTCATTGGGAAAAAAAAAAGTTATTTTAGTAAGCAGGTAATTTGGCATTTTATGCAAACAGATACCAAATAGGCCCCAAGGAATATCTTGAGCTAATTTTCTTGATTTAATTCATAGGATTAATGTATATTCACCAGTCTCTCTCTCTACTACATAATCAAATCAGTGAAGCTGAAGTGGTATATATCTAATTCCATATTCTGTAGCTTGATGAAGCAGGTGCTGCATTACTTGAATATAATTTGGTTACTTAATAACCCATGATATCTAAAAGAATCTGAAGTGGATCACTGAATTGAAGTCTAGTATCATATTTCACTTGCTTGATCCCCTGCAGGGGCCGCTTTTTTTCCCAGATCCATTGCAGGTTTTTTTCCTACATTTAAGCAAAGGACAGGCTGCTAAGTGACAACTGTTTTTCAATAGCATTGAGCAACATTTTTTAATGTCTTGACACACTTTTCTGTAGTTTGGTTGATATTTATGGAATTCAAAACATCCTTTATCTTAATTAACCCATAAAGCGGGTTGCAAATGTAATATTACCATGTTGGGTTTTTTCCCTGAGCATACAGCATGATAGCAGACACATTACAGGCTGGTGCTAAAATATAAAACCACAGCAAATCCCACAGCTGCATATAAAATGTGACAGCATTAGTACAGAGAAAAAATGTTAGAATACTCTTTTCAAACAGAAATAACATCTCATTTTCAAAGCTCTGTGTTTTTCTCAGTACATTGCTTGTTACTGATATCAGCAGGAGGTCTGCAAACAGACTGAGAATATAATAAATGAATCGAAACATGTTTTAAGCTGAGGCTGGGAATAATTTTGCCCAGAGGATTTCTTCTACTGACCATCGTCTGCCTCGAAACTAATAAAGAACTCTCCTTCCTATAAACATGATTTACAACATGACTAGAGTTAAAAAGGAAAAATAGATATTGTTGGGTGATGGAAGCCTTTGCTAAACAACAAATTACACTGATGCTATAGGACTTCTTTTATAATAACTTAAAGGTTCATTTTAAAAGCACCTTGATGTTTGACTTCTGCAAACAACCATAATAACTTTTTTCCATTGCCTATTATTATTCTGTGCTTACCACAGCAGCCATGAATTTCACTGAGGAAGAACAGAATTGTTCGCAGAGAATAACCTGCCCTTGTTAATGGATTTACCCTCATCAAGGTTAGATATGAATGAATTCAGAAGAGTGAACTAAAAGGCTACACTTTCTGTTGTAACAGTGAAATATTGAGATAATCTATTTATCGCTTCACTTATAGTCATTGTTTTCTCCCTTTACATAAGAAAATAAGTTTATGCCCTTGAAACACCGTCTTAACCTAACTTAAGAAAAATCAGCACTTAACAGACATAAATTCTTTGAGGAATGTGTTTCCTTTCCATCACAGAGATGCCAGCAATTAAATAGTTGGGGGTTATTTCTACATTAACCCCCTATTTGTTATTCTTGCTTTGGTAACAACAGCCATTATATTGAATTGAACCCATATTATGGTGCCTAAGCTGAACTGTTTAAACTTTTTTAAATCTTTGATTAAGTTGAACAACTAAGAACTCACTTCATTAATGTAGCAATTTTATCTGCAAAGTTTCTAATTAATACTGTTTTGACACTGTTACTCTGCTAAAAGAGTATTTCCTCAGTGTCTGTTTGTTAGTACGTTAGTTGTATGGAAACTGATCAGTTTTGGCACTGCATTAGGAAAAGATGAACCTAAGACTGATAGTGCTGTCTGCAGTGGTACGTAGAACAATCTTGCTCATTTTGTCCTAATAGGCTTGGATAAACCTCCTTTATTAGTATGAAGTCTTACAAAATTATCACTTCCTCTGGTTCTAAAATACATCATGAAAATGAGAAAAGTAGTATTCAGACTGTACAAGAGTGTGTGTACATGTAGCATACAGTGGAGCACATCAAAAGTTCTATGGAAATGACAGATATTCTCAAGAATCTCAAGTTTGGATCTCAAGAAAAGGGAAAGTCCAAAAAGGATGTGATCCCATTTGCTGGTTTTGGCTGGGGTAGAGTTCATTCTCTTCACTGTGGCTGGTATTAGGCTGTTTTGGACTTGTGCTGAACACAGCGCTATTGACAAAATAGACACGTTTTTGTTATTGCTGAACAGGATTTACACAGACCCAAGGCCTTTTCTGCTTTTTGTACTGCCACTGCTCCTGGCAAGGAGACTGGGGATGCTTGAAACGTTGGAAGGAGCCAGGAAAAGTCACCCCAACCAACCGAAGTATATTCCAGATCATATGACATCATCCTCAGTATATAAAGTTGGGAAAACTAGTAAGCAGGGAAGGTTCAGAGTGATGGTGTTTGAGTTTTCAAGTCACCATTACATGCGATGGGGCCCTGCTCTCCCTGAGGTGGCAGAGGGCAGCAGTGAATTAATTCCTTGTTTAGCTTTGCTTGTGTGCATGGCTTCTATCATTAAAATGTCTTTATCTCAACCCACAACTTTTCTGACTTTTACCCTTCCAAGTGTCTCCCAGATTCTGCTGGTGGGGGAGTGAGTGAGCAGTTGCGTGGAGCTGGGCTGCTGGATGGTGTGAAATCATCACACTCTAACAAGGATATTCTCAACTTTCCCAGAGAATGTAAAGTCCACCCAAACAGCTAAATTCAAGTACTGTAGCTCCTAGTCATGAGTTCACTTTGGTTTAGGAACATTCCCGACAGATTTTTCTTTGCTTCTTTTTTCCTTAAGCTGTCTTTATTTTGCTGTACCTTAAACAGCCAAGATTTCAAATTCTGTAACAACTCTGAAACAACGAAGAACATATACCTTGAGAAACAGCACTGCAGAACCAAAAAATCTAAACCTTTAAAACTTTAGAAAACGTTAGACTTCCTAAATTGTCAGTTTTCTATTTGGAAGTAATAACCACAGAAACATAGAACTAAAGACTACTTAGACTGACAAGACCTCTAAGATCATTGACTCCAACCACTAAGTCCCTGTTCACCACTAAACCATATCCCCATGTGTCACATTCACATGCATTTTGAACAATTCTAGACATGTAATAAGACAAAGAGACAAAACAAAAATGCAAGGATGTTCCTACAGCTGTGTCATAGCCCTGCAATTCAGTGTAGCCACTGCCACTAACAAGCTGTAGACCTTGCATCGGCTCTGCAAGGCCTCAAGATTAATTTCTCAGGATTTGTCTGAATTTACCTCTCCTGCCTGGAGTTTTGATTCAGCTTATTTAGCTGCAACAAATTTTCTAATGATCAGGTGACTATTGACTAATTTTTTACAGTTTTGCTTATACCGCTTATATCTGCATAATCTTGTGGTATAATCAGAGTTTTTACATATACATTAAAAAGTAAATATTCTGTATAGGATGAAATATTTGTGATTTGCAAATAATAATGAGATATACAGGACCGTAGGCATGGGATAATAAAAACAGACTGAAAAAACCTAGCAAAGGTCATTAAAAAAAACCCCAACTGATTGTCAAAAAGGTTTTAAGGTGATCAAAGAGAAAAACCAGTGGAGAATAACAAGGAATATACTAGCACAAAATAAAATATATAATAAATGGAGACACAAAGTGAAAATCAATAAAGAATAAAGAAAAAAGGTTAGAAAATGTGTTAAATTAGTGGAAATTGAGAAAGAAGAGACCAATGACATCACAGTTCTTCTAATGAAGAATTCAGGGTGCCAGCAGCTCATGAAAGCACCCTTTTCATGTATTTTTGAAGAGGATAGGTACTGCCAACCTTGGGTCCCAAAGTGGCAGCATAACCACTGAGATAAAAATAGATACTCAAAAGTGGTTGTGTGACATTTTTAAACTATTTTGATTAGACTTGTGTATTAATTTGATAATTTGCGGTGCAAAGAGTACTATCATTCTCTGAACTAACCCTATTAACAGTCAGTAAAATACTGTAAAGTGTTGTGATTTTAATGCAGCTGCGACTCGGTGGCCTCATATCAGGGAATTTTCCTGGCTTGCTCACAACAAAGTTTTGACTGTAACATTATGTTAGTTTTAATTTTCTGAGCTTACATAAATTCTCATTAAGTACTGCACAGTTAAGAAAAGCTATTTTTCTTTTTCTCACTTGATGTTTATTTTCATGTTTTTCTGAAATCAAAATGGTGATTTTGATGAAATGTTAATATTCATTTCAGTTTTCCTTCCATTTAAAACACCTCCAAAACAAAATTAGAAAATTAAATGGACCGTTTCATTATTCCCTCACAATGTATTTTGACTTAGGGGGATTGTGACTGAAATTTTAGTTATTTCAATAAAACCATGAAATATACATGAAGCACTTACATTTTTGTAACAGTCACTTTTGCTTTAGTTTTTTATATTCTAGCAATATTGGATAGGCCTCTCAAATGTCATGGCCAATGATAAACATGCAAACACAAAAAACTGAACATTTTCTCAAACCAAAAGAAGATAAGGCAATAGAAACAATAACAGTGTTTCAACTTATGTTTTCAATTCTCTGATGTAACATATTCTCATATTTTTTTCCTTCACATGCAGGTTAGCTAAGAAGCTTTGTACATAGCCTTTCACACAGCACTATGGAACATCAGCTATTTCCTAAATTTCCTTCTCAAATTTTCTGTTTCATAACAAAAGCTCATTGGGGGTGGTCAGGAGTAACCCTGGAGCAGCAGAGGTGTATTCAGACTATATTTTGCTAGCTGGATACCTTCCACTTCCAAAAGAGGCTCTCAAAGGTGCCAATACACATAAGATGAAAAATCCTCTATAACTGAAAAACCCTGAATGATTTAAAGATGGCCCCATTCGAGCAGGCATAGAGTTTCAACAAATTTTTCCAGATCTAGTAGTTCATTGCCCTGTTACCCATATTCCATCAGCCAATCAGCTGCAGTTTGATGATACAGATATTTTTAAAGACTGAGAATGACAATTTGCATGGATTAAAGGGTGTAAAGGGATCAGGCTAATGAAAAAGGTGAGAAAAAGTTCAAGAATATTTCAGCCCTCAAAATCAAAAGAAATCCTTAAGATAGAAACACTTATGCAAGTACACAGTGTTTCACCTATAACCCTAACAAAAATATAAAGCCTGGAACATCTATCTGTGTCAAATTAGATTGCATGTCTTTAAGAAAGGTTGTGGCACTGGGTTTTGATATTAGATGGTATCTGTAAAATGTTCTCACAGAGAATTGCCCCAGTAAATTAATCTCACCAAAAAATCCATACTTTAATAGAAAGTAAACATGATTGCTATTACATTTCATTTTCTGTACATGGTTGAACCTTGAAACAAGTACTATAAAGTGCAATAGTAGGAAAAGAGCTCAATAAAAATAAAATCCTGTGGATTACAGTAAAATCCCAGAGAAACCACTTCCTCTAGTAGAAATATCTGTGATAATGAACAGTGACAGAAGAAACAAATATTCTTCCCCTCCTTCTTTTATGAATCCAAGAATAACGCAAATATTAGAATCAAAAAATTATTTTGTAAATAAACCAATACCAGAATGATGTTCTTTAATTTATATTGGCTCACTGAAGGGTGATGTAACAAGGTGCCAATTAACTCATGAAGACAAAAAGTGATAGATTCCTTTCTAATACATAGCGAAGTGCCAGCATATTCATTGTTCTTTCTTCTTGTAACTGAAGAAATCACATCTAATGGAGCCACACAGATCTAGTGACAGAGAAAAGAATGCAGCCCATTAATTTTGTTACTAAGTGTTCCATTACAGTTCCATTAGTTTGATAGCTGAAACAGCAGCTCTAGATACAGATAAAACATCCCATATGTGTTTTCTTTCACAGAGCTAGTATACAGTCAGTAAAGGTCTGTATTAGTTATCAAATTTAGAAGTGGTCATTTAGGTACAAAATATATTTTTAAAATCTGAAAATATATAAATGACCATTATTTAATTTTTAAAAGTCTTAAACAGTGAAAATATACACTTTAAAATTGTGCACATATCACATATATGCACAGACAAAATCACAAAGAATCATGGACAAGAGAGAAATGTATTTCAAATACAATGGTTGATTCCCAGAATTAATAGAATTCCCAGAATAAATAAAATGTTTGCACAGAATAGCTGTGTGACATTACTATAACAACTGTGATTGCGCCCATCCAACACGGATTTGCAATTTAAGGTATTCACATAAGAAGAGGTGAGCACTGCATTGAAATGATAACTCAGGTTATTGATTGAATTGAAAAAATGTACTAAATATCATAATAACTGGATTGCACTCTCATTTTTCTATCAGGTCTACATGATTATATAAACTTTCAGTTACCAAAGAGGAAAAGGAAGAGAAAAGGTCACTGAAAATAGAATATATTTCACATATGAGATTTCTTTACAGTTAAATGTGCAGAAAAAGACTAGCTAACATTGAACCATAACTGAAATTCAGAAAAGCAGTGCAGATTTAAAGAAATTCAGTATAAAGTAGTGCATTGCTTATTCATCTTTTGAAGAAATCAACTGCCATTGCCTAAATCAAATACAGTAACAGACTTAGTACAAGAATTAAATGAACTGAATTCTATTTCAATGCCTTTGCTTGGAATTGTCATGGATATATTATTGAAAAGGCCACTATAGCTAATTAATTTCACTCCTTCACCGATTTTTTCTGTGTTTTCTGTTTATTTTTATATTTATATTTTTAAAATAGAGGTTAGCATATAACACAGCACTACTACTCTTTTTCCTTCAGTAAGTATAGCACTCTTAGCAAATACTCTTTCTTGTTTATGATTAACAGAGCCATTATGATAATAGGTCTACAAAAAGATTTATAAACCAATCTATTATTTATTTTAGATTTCTAGCAATAAAAATGGTAAAAGAATTTGCTTAGTGCACAATATGTGCAGTATTGCATGCTGCATATACATAAAAATAATTTAATAGTTAAAATCGTTTAATATTTCACTGGATGGTGAACAAAGTTCCTTACTAAACAGGATTGTCACTAAGTCATGTAACTCAACAGAAAAAACAAAAGGTACTAGCAGCTCTCATGAAAGAGACACACCTTAAAAAGCCATAACACAGTTGCAATTCAATATTTTAAGAACTGATAAATATTGTGGTAGGAAGAAAATAATTATTAAAAAAAATATTATTTTCAGCTAGAAAGTATTAGCTAACTCCAAAATCTATGCATATTAATCATTTAGGAATATGTAAAAGACTTCAATGTGAATTCCTGTTCAGCAATGTATTGTATCAGTGCCACCAGTCATAACGTCAGGCTCAGTGATATTCGTCAGCTAAAAACACTGATATTAATTATGTGTATTGTCTTTCTTCACTGGACAATTAGGACACTAAACAGAACTGCTGTACATGACAAATTAAGTTGATTTCCAGTTTGGTGCCATTGCATGTCATTAATTCAGTTTCAGCTTGAAGCTTGGGCAAACACAGTGGTACAGTGCAAGCCATTCAAGCACAGGAGTGATTGAGTGGCCCCAAGAGCTCACACACTACCCAGGGACCCAACTCCTCCTCTCACTACCTGCTCCTCCGCAGACATAACTCATCCCCACAGGCTGGTCCTCAAGCAGAGGACCACTCCCTCCGCTCTATTGCCCCTCTTCTGCAGTCCTCTGTGCTTCCAGGAGAACCAAATCCTGCCTCTCCGGGCACTGCTCTGGCCATGGAGATTTACCATGATGCTCTGTGCAGTATGGGGGAGAGCCCTGCTGTGCTCCTGCTCTGCTTCCACTGATGGTCACAGATAAATCAGGCCCTAATCATGAGTGGCTAGTATTCAAAGCTGAGCAAACAAGCTAAGATGACAGGTCAAATTCCACCAAATTTCTGTGGAAATGCACAACTGTGCCAGGGATCATATGCCTGCAAGCTGGGAGAGATGGTATTTTAGACTCATTCAGGAGAACTGAAAAGAAGGGAGGGACTCCGACTGTAGAAGGAAGCAGTAGGCTTTAATTTCCATATGCACTCAAATTCTCCAAGACAAGTGATGTGAAAACGCCCTACATGCAGCTTGCAGCTAATTTCTATTCTTCATATATTTCCTAAAAGCTCAGAAAAGTACCTGATGTCATAGGTTAAAATCAGGGCGATTTATGAACTTAGAGAAGTACCAAAACTAAAGAATATAATGGAGAACATCTCATCCCACTGATGTCTTTTCTGCCTGTAGGAGTAGCTCTAGCCTGAACTCCAGCCCCATCAGCAAACACTGTGATGGGACAGCATTGGGAGTATTTGGGAAAGTTCATTATCTTAAATTTTCCTTGGCAGACATGTTACAGTAATTATTAAATGCTGAGGGAAGAAAGAAAAAAAAAAGAAAGGCCAGCAGTAGCCAAAAAAGTTAATTTAAGGTAATCAGTGAAAAATTACCTCTTAATTAAAACAAAATAGTGCAAGACCTTATGATATTACAACTGTTACTGGGCAAAGCAAGCCTTTTCTATACCTAGATTGATCAGAGATTTTCAGCAACAATAGCTTGTATGTACAGCAAATACATCTGTCAGCTGGCTCAGAGTTTCTGTGGTTTTTATTACATCTTTTAGATTTAGTCTGATACAAATGAATTTGTTACAACTCTCTTCATAAAATAATTTTTATTTTCTCTTACCTTAAAAAGATGACTGTTCAATAGACTATTCCACTTAACTAAATATTTCAAAATATCCTACTGTGAGGCTTGCCTATATTTTCTTTCAAAATGGCGATGGAAACAGTCTGACTTACAGAAAACATGCTGTTGGCAATATGAGCTATGAAAAGCAATGGGGAGTAAATACTCAACGAGCAGTTAGGATATCAAAATGTCATTAAATAGCTGCATGATATGTTATTAAAATTATAAAAGACTTTTTAATAGAGCTCTTCATGTGAGGATGGCTAGAGCTTATCTAAATTTGGTAAATTTCATCAAGATAATTCCATATACGTAATCTCCCCAAGTTGATTTACTGGAACAAAAACCCACAGAAATAATTCAAGTATATATAAATATTTTTCTCTTCCTTAAAGCTATAATGATAGCTATGAATTTAAGAATAGTAAATACTTTCTCTCTTTTTTTTATCTGATTTATTCCATATTTTTGCTAAAAGTGTAGAGAAGAAGATTAAATTTATTAAACCCAGCCTTTACTTTACTTGGAAAAAAAATCTCAAAAACATTAATATTTTTCTTATTCAATATTACTGCTATTCAGCATTCTGTGTTTATATAATACTGTGACATTTGTCAAAATAGAAGGCTTCTTTGTATAGTTTAAATCATACAGCTATCCTTTCACTTCATAACAGAATTTATGATTAAATAATTGACACTATATACTTATGAATATATTTTCTCCAGCCTTCATAACTAATCCTCTTCAACTTTTTTTTCTTTACTTCACTCCTGATTAGCTTAGGATAATGGCATAAGAGGTTTTACAGAGATAAAAAAGTTTCACAAAAATAAATCAGAAATATAACAAGATACACATCCTTATCAAGATATAACCTTTATCAAATGCTGTTGCAGTTCTTTCTCGCAATCCTGAGTCTACAAGGACTGCACATCTTACATGAGAGATGACTGTTTAGTTCTCCACAGAAAAGCCTCTCAGTGAGGTAACAACAATGCTTATGGAGAATCCAGTTTTATAGAGCAGTGACATGACAGATCAAGTCCCCAGGCCTGGCTTGTGCACCAGCAATCCTAGCAGACTCAACCAGAGGAGGGGCAGGGGACCAGCAGTCAGTTCCCTTTAGTTATGGGGACATCAGAAAAACAAGAAGAACGGGAGAAGCCCACATATGAGTTCCCTGACCATTATACTCAAGGTTCAGTTAATTGGCCTAAAGTGAGGTGCTGCCTTCTGCCATTTGGACATACCAGGAAACCTCTACTGACCACTGTGCCTCCTCATTCAGAAGGTCAGTGGCTTCTTCAAAGTCCAGTGCTATACCTTCACAAGGCACATAAAATTTGTGTACGATTCACCAGCACATAGGAAAAGCAGCTTTGTAGACAGCAAGAGTTCTCCCATGGCTCTCTTCAAGACCTTTGGTATTCTTGGCACACACTCACCAATTACTTTTTTTCTGTTTTACCCTTGATCTCTAGCCTTCTTTGACATGTCCTTGCAAAACAAAGCAGGATACTAAACCAAATAACTTAGTCACACACTGCATAATTTCAAAATTAAAAACAAAAAAAGGCACCTTCATCTTTAGCGAAATACAGTAACCAGTTGTGGCTGAAGGACAGGTGCCCACCAAAGCCACTCTATCACTCCCTTCCTTAGCTGGACAGAGGAAAGAAAATGTAACAAGAGGCTCGTGGTTGAGGATAAGGACAAGGAGATACCACTCACCAGTCACCGTCATGAGTAAAACAGACCTGACTTAAGGAAATCAATATAATTTATTTCCAATCAAATCAGGGAAGGGAATTGAGAAATAAAAAAAACCAAAAGCACCTTTCCCTCACCCCTCCCTTCTTCCCTGGTTCAACTTCACTTCCAAATTCTCTCTCCCCTGCCTCTGCAGCACTGCAGGACTGGGAAGGAGCCATGGTCAGTTCATCACACATTGTCTGTGCTGCTCCTTCCCGCTCAGGGGGAAAACTTCTCACACTCTTCCTCTGCTCCAGTGTGCAGCCCTCCCATGGAAGACAATCCTCCATGAACTTCTCCAGTGTGAGACAGCTCCATTTTGGAGCTGACTGGCATTGCCTCTGTTGGACATAGGGGAAGCTTCTAGCAGACACAGCTTCTCACAGAAGCCACAGAGTCCTGTCCCCACCCCCCAGTCACAGCAAAACCCAGCCACACAAATCCAATAGAGAAGGTTTAATCCACAGCTTTACCATAAAGATTTATATTTATCTCAAGGAGAAACTAAAACTAGTCCAAAGCTCTACATGATAAGCAAGAAAATAGTGAGGACTAATGAATTCAGTTCTCTGAATATGTAATAAAATATTCTCTCATAGTCATAATCAAGCCATAGTTCAGCAAAGCATGTGCTGAACTTTAAATATTCAAATAATACACTTGAGCACATTATTAAGTAAAATAAAATAAAAGGAATAAATTTCCAGGGAGCTGATGATCTAGATTTATTAACTCTTTAAATTACTCAATTTTTCAGGTTATATGTAGCTATTAAGCTATTTCAGAAAGATATAACCACACAGAACTGCCAGGTCATCAGTACAGGAAAAGGATTAGCACATTTAGGCTTTGAAAGATATGCATGTTAAAACTTAACACCACTAAAACTAATTTTTTACATGAAGCTCTTTCACTTCCAGTAAGAAAATCAATGTGATTAAAATTCCTTTTAAGTGCTTACCTTTATAACAAAATCACATATAAAACATGCTACAAATCCAATGCTTATTTTGTATCTCAGTGTTTTGGGGGACAAAAATCACATTTTTGTCAGCAGCAGACTGTGTAGCCATCACCATTGCTACAATGCCTGAAGATCCAAGTCTCTCAAATTAGCTGAGGAGACAGCAGCAGTGAAATTGCAGACAGCACAATCTGATACATTTTCATCAGTCTGCTGTGGAGAAAATATATTCCTGTATGTTTACTGAGCTGGTTTTTTTTGCTTCAAGATCTTAGGATTCAAAGCAGATAAAAAAATGCTACATATTTTAATGAGATAATTATTAATAGTTCATTTTCTTGCTTGCTAGAGTACTAAATTTCCATCAGCTACAGACAAAGACAGTGTGAAGATGGCTATTACAATTGCTTTGCAATGGATTTTGGCAACCTCCCTACAGCATCTTTGTTCTCCCATGACTGCACAGCTTAAGCAACCCAGTCTGAGCTTGGTAAGGACTCTACATTCTTATTTCCAAAACATTTTGTGCATTTTCTTGTTTAATGAATCTAATGCATGGTTTTCTTGAACAGGAAAACCACCAAACCTACAAAAGGAACCAAAAAAAAAAGTCTCCCATGTTTGCTTTACTCCAACTTTCTCACAGCGACCTAAGTTTTCATGCTGTCTGCAGCCACACAAAGGCAGAAGGGAATCAGAAGTTGCCTCAACCTCAGAAGTCTGGTGGTATGCACCATTAGCCCATTTGAAGAGAGAATCAGTCTTAAACTGGAGTCAGACACACTGTGTGCTTGTAGACTGGAGGATGTGATTCTAAGATGAGTCAAATACATTGGTCAAAATCATGATTCTCTAAATGCAGGGCCAGATTATTAAGAGCTAGACTTTAGGAAAAAAAAAAATATGTAAATAGCATCCACAGCCTTTTAATAGGAGTTTAGAGATGCTTGAACAACCCACATCCTGAAATTAGAACACTTCCTTCCCAAACATCAGAAAGTATATAAAATCAATATTAACTGCAACTGAAAAACATTTCCAGTTCATACTAACACATTAAATAAGAAACCAAGAGCTTCAAACTTATACTGAACAAGATTAACCTTGAGCATCCATGGCAACAGCAGAGTCCAGTGCAGCACCTGCTGTGCTCTGCAGCAAGGCAGCTTTCTCTTCAACCTCAAAATACTACCTTATATAATTTTTCTTCATAGTCTCTGCAAGAACTCAGCTGAAATTAATTCTCAGATAGTCCAAACCCCTTTAGTACACATTTATGTAAGGTACTTTTAATGTACAGATTGTATCTGGATAGAATCCTGATACTTTCCTCCCTTGTAAGTCCAGCCACAACTCCTGCGTGACCTCTCTTAGAGTGTCATTCTGGCAGGCTTGTTATCTTTCCCATGTGTGTGCCAGCTGGACTAAGTTATTTATCTGCAAGGCTTCCTGGTTGCTGGCTGGTAGCATTCCCAGGCACGAGAAACCAGAAACCTTCATCCACTGCTGTGCAGAGCAGGACTCAGCTCCAGCTCCCACTCACTCTGCTGCCTCGCTCCATTATACAATGGCAAGGGAATCCACCAGGAATCCCCAAATGCTGTTTTATGAGGAGGCTGGAGAACAAGGCATAATGACACGCAGAATATGGATGACAAGGAATAGAGAAAAAATTTCTAAGACAAATTAATTTCCAACTTCAGCCAAAAGGTAAATTCTCCAACGAAAAAGCTAAATCCCATGGCATCTGAACAAATACTTAATTCTCTGACCACAGAACATCACCTTAGATTAGGCCTTAATTGAGATTAATGGAGCATAGCCTATCTCTCTTGGTTTTTTTAAACCTCATCTAGAATCAGGGAAGCCATCTCACCTGTCTGATTGCAATGAAAGCAAATTGTTATGGTCATCTTTAAATTATAAAGAGATAGGCTTTTTTAAATAGAACTTGATATTCTCCTCTAAAGGAAGGTAAAATAAACATGAAATTTGTACAATACATATTTTATATGCTAGAGCTGCTATTAAGAAAACATAGCAGAAAATAGAAAATAATAAAAACAGTTTATTCACAGAGATAATATTTCAGCTGGCCTCAGATTTTAGCTTTAGCTATTAAAAAAAAGGTATAAAGCTTTTCTGGCTTTCAAATGTTGAGGTTATAAGACATTCAAGATCCGTTAAGTAAAACCCATTCGCTACACCTCTGTGTTAAAGTTTTTGCTAGCATGTACCATGGCATTGCTATCAACACTTTTTAATCCCTAATACTCATTTCTGAAAATGCTAAACCAAGGCCTCAAGCTAATGAAAATGCTAGACAGGTTGTTCTTCAAAATATATATACAGAGAAATTAAGACATTCTTTTTCAAATCAACAACTTTCTCAAAGGTGTGACAATCAAAAAGTGGACTCTCTACTTACCATTCTTTAGTACTTTATACATACTCATTTACATAATGACAAAACACATGTAAAATGCTCATTTTCTTGAGCACCATAAACATGAAGCTACTAAGAAAAAGATGTCAGAATCTTTATTAAGTCAAATTGCATTTTACTTTAACAAAATTTATTGGTGCTACAGAAACAAGGTTGAGCCTATTTGATGATTATAATTTCAGATTTCTTACTTAGAACTATGTCAAAATTAATTCTTATTTAATGAGGTTTTTGAAAAAGGGTTTAAAATAGCAAAATTCTGAAACATACTCATTAGAACTATTTATAAGTAATTAAAAATGATAGCTTTTAAATAACTTGTGATTGGATCCTAAAGCCATGTCAGAAATAGTGCTCAGATGACAGCCTGTCACATAAATTTATGCTTGAAACACGAGCCCTGTTGATCACTAAATAGTGAAAATTTTATTAGTCTCTTGAAAAAAATGAAGTTAAAATTTCTCTTTTCACAATTATGTTTTCCTTCCTTTTCTCTCCTACTTCACGACACCTAGGTCATTGACTATCTTGCTGAACACTAGAAAATCATTAATTACTTAGTCTGTGTCCTCCAACCATTCTGCTATCAAATGCCACTGCTACAATGTAAGAGACATAAATTGAACAGAAAAGGTAACCAACTGCTCATGAAAATGTAATTTTGCTGTTTGACAGAGACACTAACATGATAAGCTATGGCATTTTTGTGTAAAATCCTTTTTGGACTTGGAGTGTGTCACATTCTATCACTCAGGAGTCAACATTTTGCTCATGACATTGCACCCATAGGGAAAGCTTGGGTGTGAGTGTTTGTTTTGTTTTGCTATTTTAAGAGTATGGCAAGGATTACAGTAAAGATTCTGAAAACTTCTCAGCCTTCAAAGTGCAGTATAAAAACTGTATTAAAAAAAGATATTCTTAAATATGAAGTGCCCCTTATTTTTCATAAATAAGACACTTGAAGCGCAGATTGTTTGAAAATGTGCTGGCCAACAAAAACATAAAAATAATTTCTGCTGTCAGTATTTCTTTGTTATTCTACAGAAAGCCAGTTAGATGTCAATAAAATAAATTAAAAGTAAAATTAAAAATATTCAACAAAACAGGGTCAGTGGTAGAAGTTAAAAACAGATTTTTTTTTTTTTTTTGTAATTTCTTGACTGTGATAATAATATTTAAGGCTTTTTAAGAGATTAGTTCTTAATTCATTGGTGTTTACTAAAGAAAACAAAGCTGCCCGGGGCTAATTATGTATATATATATATGTGTGTATGTGTGTGTGTATATTTTTTCTTTTAAAATAATGACACGTTGCATACAAAAAGCCATAGTCAATAGTGAATTTCTTAATGTCTTATTTTCAGGTATAATTTGAACATTGACTGGAGCCTGGAACCTGTCCTCAAACTGATTAGTAATTTACTTGAAAGCTTGTTGCTATAATTGGAGAGGACTATTCCTGTAAACCAGGGCTATTGTTCATGTATAAGGACACCTGAGTCTGACCCAAAGATTTATTTAATTTCCTCTGCAAAATGAGAGATTTTAAAAAAAAAAGTAAAGAAAGCAACAACAGATTTACAGACATCATAAAACATGTATGCCAAACTTCATCTCTTGAATCTTACAGGTTTCAAATATTCATTTATAGAACAGTGTGAGCAACAAGGCTTAAAAGTATTATTATTCTAATATAAATAGATGACATGTATTTCACTACATTTTGCTTTTGATGAGGACTATTATTTCCCATAGTCGTAATATGTAACAATGCCACAGCTTGTCATGACTTATCTGAAAAACATGAAAGTGTGCAAGAAATACATAGATTTATGAATGTCACTATTACACAGGCACTGTTTTTCATGGTACTTACTGAAGTGCTTTTGTAAACCTATTCCTATTCATAGGGGGAAAAAAGGAGAAAAATATTTGGAGAAGTTCTATGTTCTCCAAGCGGGAAAAAAACCCAAACCAAATCTCAAATATTTTGATTTCTATTACAGAATCGTGAATACTACAAAAAAATCTATTCAGCATTAAGAAGTGTCACTAACCTAAGGGACTTGTTTAGAGAACTTGTTTATCTAACAGAACAAAGCTGTATGCAAACAAGGAGGAACACTTGTTCCCTCCAAAATTTCTGAATTTCCTGTCCATTTATGCAAGACAAGATACAAACAATGAGAAGCTAATTGCCTCACAGGCATTGCCTTCAGACAGCTATTAGAATACAGTGAAGACTACTGTAAAATTCACAAGACTGACACAGAGCTTATTAGATTTAAGGGGTATAATTGCATTTGGTTCAATAGACATTGGATGTAACCTCATTGGTTCCAACATCTACTGAAGCATACAGACAAATACCCACAAAAGGAATCATGTGCAGGCCCTTATTCAGAGTTCTTTGAGTGGATGAAGTATTAGAGTCAAAGATTTTTAGCACTATCATCCTTGGCTTATACTGTTGCATTTTTTCCTGATTCAAGGATACTTGTCTTTACATAGGAAAAGTTCCCTAGCCATCACCAGAGAATGACCTCAAGTAATTCCTCTGTATTTGGAATACATGTTGCGATCTTGCCTTCTTTAGAGAGATTTCCTATACACAAACATCTCTCTGGCCCAAAAAGACTTCATTGCATGCAGGAGGAATAAAAAATTAAATACCTTAGGTGTTTTGATAGCCCTAAATTAACTACATGTTAATGAGTATGAGATGAGACATCAGAAAAAGATTGATTCAAGCTGGCAATTAATACCTTTTGCTGAAGTGCTCTGATGCCCAAAACAAAGAGAGACAAATGTGAGAGAGCAGTGATTGTTGTTAAGGTATTAACCTTATCTGGAGAAGTTTAAAATGAATATTAAAGTTAGTGAATTATAGTTATAAATAAAAAATATATAAATAAATTTATATAAAAATATAAAAATAAATTTATATATAAATAAATTGAGTTTGAGAAAACATTCAGGTCTAAGACCTAAGGTTAAATGAAGACTGAATTGTTTGTTTACTATACCTTCTCTCAACATTGTCCTGAAATCCCATGAGATATTCAGCAAACTTGGATTCTCTCACCTAAACCAATATCCTAAAATGAAAATCATGCAAAGCTCTGTAGACACCCAGTGGAAAGAGAGGACCTTGACATTGTGATGTAGACCAATAGTAAGTTGTGTTAGTTCTCCCAATTTCTCTCCCTTGACTTTAGAGGGAAGCTAGGCAACTGTGCTATCAATTTGAGTGTCTCTGCTTAGGACTTATGATCAGATAAAAAGAATCTGGGCTTCTATATTGGCTTAAAACTCATGTAATGTTCTCCATTAAAATCTGTTCAAAAGATACTCTCGAAATAAATGCAAGACATCATCTGACATTAAATTAGCTTTTGAAATTACTTGGTACTAAATTTGAGAGGACAACAGCAAAGCTCCCTTCACGGGCCCAGGACCTGCATACACTGATATTGCATTTCCCAGTTTAATGAATAATTTGTGGGGTTTTTTCTTCCTCAGAAAATTCTCAGAAGTCCTTCTTCTTATACTGCAGTGCTAAAGGAGAGCAGTAATAATTGTAGGTCGGTTACTGAGCATAGGTTACAGGGTTTGAAATCTTAGTGACCTTGAGTAGAATCAGTTTCCAAATGAAATTTGTTAAACACCGCTATGTTACGTGACAACTCTGGGAGTCAGGGAATAAGAGAATAGTAGAGCCAAAATCCCTTGGGGCAGTCTGATAAAACGTAGCAAAACCTGTCTAAATAACATATTTGTTATATCTAGTTTTTTTGCTTTAAAATGCTTTGCTCAGGAAGCTGCTAAGCTCAGAGGAAGAAATCGCCTCATCTCAGCCATCACAAAGGCATTGTTGTATACCGCCTCTGTTCCAACCATGGCAACACACTGCCACAAAAAAAAAAATTAAAAAACAATTAAAAATCAGTGATGCAAAACTAGATTAAAAATATTCATTTCAGAATTAAAGCATAACACATTAAACCCAAAGATTTCTCAGCTAGCATTTAATCACACAATTTTTTCTTTTTAAAAACTCTCTATTTAACCTCAGCTCTCAGGTTTTCTTTTTTAGATTTCACTTCCAGTGTAGTAGATATGCCATGTTTTCTCTATGGGACTACATCTGAAATGAGTCAGTCACTCTATACTACTCACAGTTGAAAGAACTTCATCTAAAAGTACCTTAAGATTGGATCTTTTGTGTGAAGCCTGAGCAACCTGCAGCCAGTGAAGAATAAAAACATATTGAGGACTCACTGCCAGAGATGCAATCGTGAGATGCAGAAATAATTGCTAGAAAATATCAGAAGCTGGTGTGCTAGTGAAAGTTTGAATTTTGTCTGCTTTTAGAAGATTCTGTGTATCCAGCCTACATCCAGAGTGCATAGATAGTAAAAGAAGTATCATGTACAAAATTCATCAAGAACTGTTCCAACATAAAAACAGATGACTTTTAACAAAAATTATAGGGCTAATAATGATCTATTTTTATTTCATTTTTACATACAAGAAAAAGTTGCTGTCCAGTTCCTAGATGACAATCAAGCCTGGTTTTACCCCTGACTAATTAACATGCAATGCTTATAGTCATTTATGGTTATAAATATTATATGTTTCTATTAAGATAATAGGGATTATAGGTTTAATTTTTCAGAATTTTTGTCAGGTTTAAATAAACTTGAGGTTTACCTATTCATTCTGAAATAGAAAAAAAAGAAATGAAAAAAAAAAGAAAAAAAAAGTACTACTGAAGGATTTGTGCTGGAGTTTTGTTTCTGCAGGTGGTTGATGAATATTTTCTCCAAAAAGCAGTATCTCGGAGATAATTTACTTGCATTTTATACTGTTCTATGAATTATAGAAGAATCCACACTGCCTGCCTATGTTATTTTACAGGGGTCACTATTCTTTTTAGAAGCAGATTGAAGCAAGGAAAATTGAATCATCCAAGCAGTCACTTGGTGCCATCATAGACTTGCCTAAGGTAAAAAGAAAAGTCAACTTGAAAATTATTTTGAAAGATAAAAGAGGTTAAAAAGAATGAGATCATTATTTCTATGAAAATAACAACAATGATCAAGCAGATCAACAATTGAGACTTTTACGTATAACTGGAACAAATGATGAAGTTCCTAGAATATTGTAGTCTTTCCAACTGAAGATCAAAGAATATAATTTGTTTACTATTTTTGTACTAAGTCAATAACATGCCTTAAAATTCACCCCCACTTCCCAAAAATACAAAAAAACCCAACAATCTATCCAATAAATCACCAACCTTGATATTAACAGAAATTGCAGCATTTTTCTGAAAAGTAATGAGAACTAAGACATTAAAGCCTGTAGACAGGCTGGCACTGCTGGCACTGTTCAGAGGATCCAGTGCAGGTCCTCAGAGTTTCTCAGCTGGGGGAAGCTGCAACTTTTTGCAAAGATTAGACTTAGATTAGACTGCACAGCAAGACAGCTCTCACTGCTCATGCATCAGGTAGCACTGTGTTTAACAGTGCTATTCATGTCTTCAAGGAGACACTAATTTTAGGATACTTTGGAAATGCCGTTCCATCTGTGAATTAAATTGCACTTCATATCTCACAAACACCAAGAACTAAGTCCAAGTCACCTTCACTTTTTCTCTTTTTATTGAACATTAATTTTGCTGCAAGAGGCATGTAATCCACAGCTTTCTTGCTGTGCCTGGCCATTTTAATTTTTGATCCTTTTTAATACACTGCAATAATCAGTCTATAAAGTCCAATTACTCTGGGTAAAAATGACTTGCATCTCTGGACTCAACAAACCCCAGCTTAACAAATTGTATGACTGAACTCTATAATTTTCTATGTAAATCCATATCACCCATTTTCATATTGTCCCAGCTTGTATCTTCATTGGGAACAGAGCTTTGCTCTTACAGGCAGGAAACGAATTACAGACCACATGAATGCCTAAATCATTGCATGAGTGTTAAAAATAAAAGTGAAAATACCTGTTGTTAGGGGAAAAATGTGGTTAAACACCTTTACATATCACTTCTCCAAGAACAACCCTGGAAAATTTTGTGTGACTGGATTAAACAAACCTTCATTTTCATGGAAATTCTGAATTTCCCTGGAGACTCTAGTAAAATCATTAATTTCTAGTTTAATAGGACAAGGCATTAGTGATATCATTCCTTAAGATATAAACTTATGCTAGAATTACAAAATAAAAATTGGATTCTCCATTTACCTAATATTTTGCTTTTATTTGAGTCATTGTACTACATACCTTTCCAAACAATTTTAAGTTTTATAAATAAGGCATTGTTTCAGTAGATTTGCTAAATTCAAATTCAACACCTTTATGGTAAGATGATAAGGATGTTCTATGTGTAAAAATGCTCCACTAGAAATGTGTACTTACAAATGCCTAGAAAATTACATCTCTTATGGCTGTTTCTTTCCTAGAGGAAGGAAAAAGTAGGTTTTACACTGGGTAAGTCATAAAGTATTATGAAACGCACTATATTGAGAACTATCGGAAACATTAATATTTTATTTGTTTATTTTTAACTGTCATACAAACTTAAAGGCTATTTTTTCCCTAAACTGCAAGAGAGAATCCTTTTTCTGCTTAAACTAAAGCTCTTTTAAATAGCAATGTAATACTTCCAATACTGAAATCCTAATTCTGCTGTTGCTAGTTTATACAAAACTGATGGCCATCTGATTGCTATATGAAGCCAGTTGCAATATGCCTAATAAGGACTGATCAAAACCTTCTANCCCAGAAAGCCATGCAGTAGACTCCCAGCATAAAAAGGTCATGGACCTGGCAAGAAGGAGTTCAAAGAGAGCAACTAAATTTATCACAGAGCTGGAGCACCTGTCCTGTGAGAGGGAGGCTGAGACAGTTGTGGTTGTTCAGACTGGAGAAGAGAAGGGTCTGAGGAGACCTCAGAGCAGTCTCCCAGCACTTAAAGGGACCTAGAAGAAAGCTGGTGAGGGACTGTTTACAGGGATATGTAGTGAAAGGACAAGGAATAATGGCCTTAAACTAAAAAAAGGTTGATTTAAATTAGATATCTTCAATAAATTCTTTAGTGTGAGGGTGTTGAGATGAAAGAAGAGGTTGTCTAGAGACGTTGTGGATGCCCCATCCCTGGAGGTGTTAAAGGCCAGGCTGGATGGGCTTTGAGCAACCTGGTCTAGTGGAAGGTGTCTCCGCCCATGGCAGGGGGTTGGAACTGGATGATCTTTAAGGACTCTTCCAACCCAGGCCATTCTGTGGTTCAACAATTCTATGATAAATGAATACCAGATAATACATGTAAGAAAGACAATGCGAAATTTATATTGTCCCCATTTAGTGACCTCTAATATGTGTGTTGAAGTGTCTATGCTGTAATAAAGTAAAAATAACATATTTTTCTCTGCATGAACCAGTGAAAATAACAAACTAGATCAACCAGAAAAAGAGCATGAACGAAGGAAAATACAGTAACCTATGAAAGAAGATAATTTCTTGTACACTTGACAACTCAAATTATCTTGAACAATGAGTAATTTATGGCTGTGAATGGGCAAGCACATTCCTTCATTCATTTATTTGTTTTATTCCTCATAGCATACAGCAAATAAATAATATTATTTCTAAGGAGACATTTTCTGTTGTTATCATTTGCACCTTGAGGAAAAGGATCTTAATATCTTTGAGCTTATGAACAAACCCACTCACTGTCAGACATTCCTCCCTGTTCTCATTCTTCATAATAAATTCCACAAATTTTTGTGTTGTCACACATGCTCTAAAGAAAAGCAGTATCGACAGGTTTAGTGTGACACAGATTTAGATTTTTAAGATTTTTTTAAAACTAGGGCATAGCAAGTCAATAATTATTTCTCTTAGTTAGGGAGATACTTTCTTGTTCAATTTGGAAATTAGTCCTGTATATCCTAGAAAGTCGATTCAATTAAAAATATTTTAAAAATCTTGAAAGTTATTTAAAATGTAAACAGTTGGCAATTTGTATGTAATTCAAATTATACAAGGTTAAAAATCAGAATCCAAATTTAGAGCCTTTTCCACAATGACATACTGCATATTAATTAACAAGGTTGAATACTTGATATTTTAGATTAGCAGCATCACAACAAAGCGTAAGCTGTGAAACCTGGAACAACAGTCTAATTCCAATAAAGTATT
The DNA here is from genome assembly GCA_013397075.1 of Rhabdornis inornatus. Classification (NCBI taxonomy): domain Eukaryota; kingdom Metazoa; phylum Chordata; class Aves; order Passeriformes; family Rhabdornithidae; genus Rhabdornis; species Rhabdornis inornatus. The sequence goes on from VWZS01000480.1 coordinate 61,230, forward strand.
CAGTAAAATAGTTTCAAAATTTGACAAAAATACATGCAAGAAAGAATGTGTGTGTTATAGCTAAATCTAGGCACTAACTACTTAGTCTTCAATCTCTTTACTCTTAAAGGTGACAGACATTAAGACCCTGTTGAATCACTTTCTACAGAATTCATTTATCTTTCTGGTTTTGCATTGACCACAGATGCACCCTAAAAAGATCATACTAAAGTTATCTTTTGGGAATACAAACCAATGCCATTTTTTTAGCCAATTTCCCAAGCAGGTGACCACAGACAGAGGTTCAGGTGTTCCTGTACATTGCTATGCAGATGTAGCATAAAATTTTGTTGACAAAAATATATTGTTGAAAGGTAAGATCAAAAAACTACATAAAATATTCCTAAACAATGCCTGTGAGCACAGGGAACTAGATAACCAGTAGTAAGCAAATCAGACCTGTTTGTAGTTAAAAGTGTGGGTTAGAATTCATAAATCTAGAAACAGTCTTGGGATGCAGCAATTTTAGATGCTGCCTCTTCCTACACTTCTCACAACTGTTGCACTTCATTGATGATTTTACCATCTGTCTCAAAAGCTAAAATACTTGGTTTAAATATATAAAAGCCAGACAGGCAACTCCATTATTACATGCAAAGGCATCTCTAGACCCGTAAACACAAGCTTAAAACTTCCCACGACTTTTGCAGTTCTACCTGTGTTAACAATTGTGAGACTAGAACGGGCTTGTCACCAGAATGGCCTAATCTAGGCTTTGTCATGGCAGTGCAAATTAATACAAAATACCTCCTGGATTGTATTAAGGTCATATCAAATGAACTGCCTTATTTGCTGGTACATGTCATCGAGGCATTTCAAAGACAAGCTGGGAAGGTCTATTCAATGAAATGAATCCTTGTCATTACATTCTTATTCCTATATTTTGTAGACAAGATTTGTGCAATGCAATATCTCTGTTATCTAAAACATGATAGTCGTGCTTTAAGTCAGGCAAATATAATCAGAAAAGAAATAAAAGGAACATGCTAAGCTGTAAAGACCCCTAAGTGTTTCTTTTCTATTACATCTCTTCTTGTACAAGTTTTCCATGTAACACTGGGCATTAAAGCTTCCATAAATTTTATGCATCCTAGTACCTCATGATGGGCAATAGTAATATAGTGTGCAAAAACAAAACAAAACAAAACAAACAAACAAACAAAAAAAAAAAAACAAAAAAAAAAAAAAAAAAAAAAAAAAAAAAAAAAAAAAAAAAAAAAAAAAAAAAAAAAAAAAAAAAAAAAAAAAAAAAAAAAAAAAAGGCACAAAAAAAAAAAAAACCAAAAAAAGAGGAATAATGCTCTGTGGAAAATATCTATACCTTTTTTAAGTGATCTTATTCTGGCAGCACAGAAATGTAATCTAAATTCCTACACGAAAATGACAAAAATACGTTAAATTCAATTCTATAATAAACTGCTTCTAGAATAAGATTATCTGCCATATTTCAGCTCAGAAATATTTCATAACATCCAAATTCCACCTTTTGATGAACACACATTCTGAGTAAGTCTGGCATGCTTTTAATTGCAGAAGCACATGTACACCTCTAAAATAAAAGTGTTCAGTATTCAAATTTTTCAGGGACCACTTCATTTAGGACTCTGAGGGTGATATCAAATCTGAAATGACAGTTATGGTTTTCAGGCATATTTCCCTCTATAACACGTACATTCTTCACACTTAAAAAAAATGAAGACACAGTTACAGCTGCTGCCTACTGATCTGTGTGCACTGAGAAGAACATCAACATATTCAGCTTATCACAACCCTTTGCAAGAGCATGTTTGTCAAGCAAAACTATCTCAGACCATGAGGGAACTGATGTCTCAGTTGGATTACTTCACTAACTCCTCTATAACAGCATAGAAGCGTTATTTTAACTGAGATTATGCAAAGAAAACCAAAAAATTCTCACAGACTGTTAAGCAACTCAGAAACCTCATCACTTTGAAATCTAAAATTGTTTCAGGCTTGAGGTTCAACATGCAAATAAAATCTAGAGCTACTCTGAATACAACAGCAGGAAGAAAATTATAAGTTTTAATACTGGCCTCTTTCCAAAGTATAGGCCATATCTCAAACAACAAAAGGGTGTTCTGATGTAGAATATATTAAAAAATACTGATAATTCCAACATTTTTATAGAGCTGTTCCTCAGGGAGTCACAGCCAACTTCATAATATGGTACCATTAGGCTCACATCAGAGGTGTGGAAATAGGCACAACAGGACTCTCCTGAGCTTTAAGCAAATACAACTAATGATCAGAAAATGCTGATTGTCATATAGAGACCATGTCTGTTAATTTGTCACACTAGCTTGGCTTCAGACAACATTGTCTCTTTACATATGACTTTCAGCTTGAGGGCAGCTGGAGTACAAATACATTATAACAATGATACCTCTCTTTTGGTTAACCTTTTAGACCTTGTATGCCTGAACCTAAAATTCTGTGTGCTAAGGGCTATATTGCCTAAGGAAAATATAGCTATTCCTAAATTGCTTGGAAATGTCACATAAGCATGGACAAAAATATAGGCTGATAATTTTACTTTTTACTATTTATTGTTAAAAGAACTTAAGGCATTCCCATGGTCTGTCTTCACAAGACTAGGAAAAAATGGCATATCTATGATTTTTTTTTTTAATATATTAGGCTTGTCTAGTCCTTCCTGACTAAGCTCTGTAACAGACCGACTCTTTTCCTCCAATTCCATAGTCAAGCAAGATTAGGAGACCCTGAGGAAAGAAGATAAGGTATCCAGAAAATTAAAAGTAGATTATTGGAAGTAGAGAACCTTAGCAATTATATGATTACAAAACTCATCTTCGTATACTTGATGTTACCAAAATATTCCTAACACATTGCAATGCTTTATAAATGTATTTGTATACAATGTATTATATTGTATTTTTAATATAAATATATACAAGTAATATATAATCAGATCTTATCATAAAGAAAACCACTTAGAGAAAGCTTCTCAGAATTAAAAGCTTCTCAGAATTAAAAGCACAAAAGTGTCAATCCTTTTTCCAGTGGTATCTATGGAAAACCTAAGCAATTTCAGTAAGGCCAGGGTTTTGTTAAGGTTTAAAGGAGGCAATCATTTTGACTGGACTGTGACAATGTAAAGAGTCTTGTTAACTCGTATAGCATCAGCCAGTTTTAGAAGGGGTAAAGCAATTGACACTACCCATTAAAGGAACATGAAATGTGAGGACAAGGACCCATAAGAGTTCACCTTTTTCCATGATTGGCAAGATATTCTGATCAAAAAGTATCTCAGCAAAAGCTTCTGTGCTTTGTTAAGTTTTTGCAGCCCCTCAGCTGTGTCTCTGACTGGCCTTTACTTAGCACAAATTACTCTAACTGTTGTACTGCCATATAGAAAAGATTGGCTCCAAATTAGTGTCTTCTGATATGAGATACCAGAAAAATTGATTGCTCAGTGTCTTCTTGCTGACCTCCCACTCACTTGGATTTAAAATTCCAGAACTGTCATGAACACCTGAAGGGATTCTATCTATATAAGGAATGCATTTGACTACCCTACTGCATACATATATAACTCCAAGTAGAATTAAAGGACTGCATAGTGAATGTCATTAAGAAAATAATCTCATTAATATTTCAAAGGGCCAGATTCCCTTCTCAGAACAGGCAGAAAATAAAGATAGCCTACAAAAAAATGTTAAGCCCAGGAGACCCTATACCCTGTGTTTATTGGAGACCTTCATATATGGGGAAAAACTTTAACACTTGGTGTCATAAAGATATCTGCAAAGACATGAAAAGAGTCAAGTAGACATGCTTTGGATGTGTTGAGAATACCAGCCTGGGAAGATGCCTTCATACAGTTAGAGGAGATTCAAGCTGTATCAAGCATTTCTCAAGGCACTTCTTCTCCAATGGGCTACTACTGCACTGTGGTAACCCACTAAAAGTGCATATCACTGTAGAAAGACACAAAATTCCCATGGCCACGGGAAGGCAGCCTCATGAACCTCTGAAGAAGACACAGTAAACCAAAGACCCACTACACAAAGCAGATGTAACACAGAAAGCAGGGAACAGCAGCCAGGACTATGCAGCACGAGTGGGAACTCTGCAGGTTATATCCAGGCACGCAGATGCAAACATGCCCTCCACAGAAGCTGGACCCTGCAGAACATGCCTACCAGGTCAAAATCTTAGTCTGTCTTCTGGATTCCAAGAAGACAAGGTGGATGGAGGCACTTCCTAAAGCACAGTACTCACAGAATCACATGTATGGCACACTACAGGAAACTAGGGAATTTTGGTATGAGATGGGAAGACACCTTGAAAGCTTAGGACCTTGAGAGTTAGGTAAACACTAGTCAGTGGGGTTTATATTAAAATTTCAGGTTTAGATGCCTGAAGGTCATTGAATTTCCACCTTAGGGATTTTTCCTAGGATGGCAATGGGTAAATTTTATGCTTGTTATGAATCTGATAAATACACAGTAATTTAATTTTCCCAATAAAATTATCAGCAGGGGGAAAAATTATTTTATTATCTAAAACCAGGGAACAAAAGTGTGATTTGTGCAGATCCCCACTGATTTCAGTGGGGCTTCCCATAGTGGCAGTTATCCTTCCACTTAGAGTAAATTACAGGCCAAGATCAAACCCTCTGAACGTATTTGCTAATTACTCACAAATTGCAAACATAAGCACAAACAAACAAAAAAAAAAGTGGAAGAAAACAACCTACCTATTTTTTTTCTACTAATCTTAAATACAGACTAAGACTAGCATTTTAAGGGAGAAATTTCATTTCCAGACTATAGAGAGCCATTAATGAAGTTTGCATAATGATTTTAGACAGCTCTTCTCCAATACACACCATATTATAATGTGGACAATAAATGCTTTTATTAACAAGCAGATGAGTTTGCCATTCCTATGCCAAATAAGGATTCTCTCATAATTAGAAATTGCACAATCCCTAGAAGGAAAATTCTTACTGAGTGCACAGCTGCAGGGAAACCCTGCTGCAGCTGCACCCTACTTCCCTCAGAAAAGGTCCCCATGGTGTGGAAATTACTTCCAGGACTGTTGTAGGCATAAATGCAGTTTACATTTAAAATATATTTCTATCTTTAGTTTTGAAACGCATACCAAGAGTGCAGTTACAAACAGATTCCACCCATCCCTTCCTTTTTGACCCCAAGTTTAGTAGCAGTATGTATGACTGAAACTTAAATGTGGAATTCATGGAGAAAATCCAGATCATAAACTAATGAAAACATGTTTGATTTCAAGTGGATACAAAGCATTTTCAAGAATAAGGATTAGTTACATTAAAAATATCTCAGCATAAAGCAATGAACTTATAACTAATTGAAAGATCTCAGGTAAAAGCAGCCCTTCCTTCCACAGGATTTTCCTGAACCTCCTATTGCATGTAACAAGAGCTACAAGAGCTACAAGAGGCCGGCCTTCCTTCCTTCCTTCCTTCCTTCCTTCCTTCCTTCCTTCCTTCCTTCCTTCCTTCCTTCCTTGCCTTCCTTCCTTCCTTCCTTCCTTCCTTCCTTCCTTCCTTCCTTCCTTCCTTCCTTCCTTCCTTCTCCTTCTCCTTCTCCTTCTCCTTCTCCTTCTCCTTCTCCTTCTCCTTCTCCTTCTCCTTCTTTCTCTCTTTCTCTCTTTCTACTCTCAGGCTGGTATACAAAAGGGACTTAATAGCCCACAACCATTGTAACAACTTTTGGGGAAAATGGGCTACCTAAACTCTTCTAATACCCTTCAGGCTTCAGGTATTAGAAACCCAAACCACCCTTCAAACCCCCCTGGCTTTTAGCTAGAGATTTCTGCTTTTTGCACCCTATAGTGTTTGCATCTTTCCAACACCTTTCAAACTCCCACTCAGCCAAGTGGCAACAAAATGCTCAATTTTGAGACAATCTGGAGATTTTCCCTTGCTCATCACAAAGTTTGTTACATTTTAAAGTGCAAGTTCTTATTTTCAAGCATTTGGTAAACTCATCTGATTTGCTGCCCACTAGGGTCTACTTCATTATATACTAATGTCTATTTCTGGAATCTAATGTGAGCACATTTGCAAGGTAACGTGAATCACACAGAATCTACAGCTAACTTTTCTATTCACAATGCTGTCAACTTGACTTTTATATCAAGGAAACATGCTGTGAATATGATAAAGAAGTTCATCTGAGGGCTTTTCAGACATTTATTTTAAGGCTATCAGAATTTGGGGTATTCTGTAAAGAAAAAGATAAAAATAGACAAACTAGTAGCCTAAAACCAGTACTTTATTTACCTAAATATTTGGCTTCCATGTGCTTTTTTCCAATGTGTTGAGCCCTGATTCATAATCGCTGTTAGTTTGATATTCTATATTACTTTCTCCAGAACAGGTCACTCTGAAGAGTAGACTAATCCCATCAGTATCAGTAGACAGGGGAAGGCAAACAAAAAATTCTAAACTGAAACATATCCAATAAAATTCCAAACATTTCCAGCTTTTTACATCCAAACCTATTTTCCTGTAACACGTCATGCTGGCCCAAACATCAAGGTTATCATCTGCTTTCTGAATCTGCCATAGCAACAACCACTTCTAGTTTCTCACACCGGTCTTCAGAAAAGCTACTTTAAAGTTCAATTAGATAAAGGAAATAAATTCTCCTGAAAATGCTGAGGCAACCCTCAATGTGTTTTGCAGGCACAGATAGTGAATAGAAATATCTGTGTGAAATATTTCTATAATATTTAAAGTAGAAGTGTAGTTCTAAAAACTAATAATTTCTATTCTTTAGTGAGTATCAAAATGACTGCCTATGATCAAATTGTATCTATAAAGGTAGTTTATGCATGCTATTTGTATTGAGTAGATTAAGATGTCTAATTGAAAAATATAATTTTACTCAAATAGGCTATATAGACCTTTTTCCTCTAAAACTCTTTATAGTAACAAAGAAAATCAATCAGTTAACTTACAGCATCCTACATTTTTGTAGACTCCAGTGGGTACACTTCCATTTTCAGTACAGACAGTACATATTTACCAATAAGAATGAAAATTTTTAAAATTACAGAAGGTGTAAAATTCTCATTTTTCAGTAGTATTAGAAAACAAATCACTATTACAGAAGGAAATTTGATTTACAGATAGAACATGATGGAACAATCAAATCCATGGCAGTTGTATGATTTTACTCCATCCAAACAAAAGGCTGAAAACTGTCCATAATGTAATTAATGGAGTTTAAATACAAGTGAGAATCCTGGCCTCCTGTTTGTGTCTATTGGTATTCTTGTCAGCATGTTAGTTAGATATACACAGTTTTGTTTTGATATGCTGACAGATTTGGACTGTATATATTGCTACCAAAGGATGTGGGCTCAGTTTGCACAACATATGCCTCCACAAACTGGGTTTCCTTTAAGGACTAAATGAAGGGCATCCAGTATATAGTGTTGCCATTATCTGAGTCCTAAGACTCATAACAATTGCTCAAACATTCTTACTGCAAACACCTAAAATAAAGATGGAGAATTACTGGTAAAAGAGTTTTTTGGTTTTTTTTTTTCAGGACATATGAAGGATTCAAGCAATAAATATTTTATCAACAACGGATTCAATTATAAGGACTCTCTACATACACACATCATCATTCTAGCAATCATATATCTTTCTTCCTTTCTATTAAGGACAGCCATGTGTCCTCTCACTGATAATTCTGCACTATCTGATCTCCTGCAATATGGGCATAGATAATTTCCTGACTTTGCATTCTTTAGGAGGGCTCATAACATCTGAGCCACAGTTCTGAGAAGTTTAGCACACATTAACATTAGATGAAAGGTGAAAAGAATTCTAATAAACTACTGGAAATATTCAAAAGCATTAAATCTTAATTTATGTAACAAGTTCAGCTCAGTCCTTTCAAGATTTTTTGTTTATCTTGACTACCTTTTATAGTGAGAAAGAGCCAAAGCAAAGAATATTTAATGACAATTAGGAAGATTTTTTTAACCATTTTAATCAACTCATTTATCCTACTTGATTGTATACAATGGAGCAGTCATCCTGTGTGTATGGTAATATCTCCACGGTAGCAGATTATAAAACATAAGCACAGGATTGTGATCAGTATTTAGAAAAGAAGGTTAGTTTTCCTAACTATAAATCTGCTAGTTTGAACAGTGATATCTAGTGCCCTTGCTTTTGTGGAATACAGATTACAAGAATTACAAAAAGAATTATTTAGATGTATTTGCTGCAAGATGAATTTGCAGCAAGAACCTAAGCATTTTGCCAGTTTTGTTGACTTTTAGGAAAAAATATTTAAATATATCATTATTACATTATTATATTTTATACAGGTTGAGCCTAAGTACCTAACCATTCACACTATTCGAGGATGTGTCCAAGGCAAAGATGATTTACCTTCAGGAGTGAATATTTCTCTGCACGGGGGACAGGGGGAGCCAACACAGCCAGCTAATTTTACAAAGCTTCAAGTTACGTGTCATAAATTCCAACCCCAGTTGCAGTTCAGGGTTTTATTTATTTACAAATAAAAGGGACTGGCTTGCACAAATAAAAGGGACTGGCTTGCAGAACATGCATTTCTCTCTGGGCACTTTGTCACTGAACGGGTTTGTGCCTAAATATCTGCTATTTTGTTCCTGCTCTATCTATTTCCACACAGACCCAGAAGTATATAATCATTGACCAAAGTGCAGACAGCCCACCTACATGGCATTTTTCTTGATGCAGCCTGCTTGGAATAGAAGCAGTTTGAAAGATGCACAGCTGCAAGCAGTAGTTTATTAGCATTACTCATGAAAGTCCTTCAGCTAAATTTCCACACAGCATGCTCATTATGTCCATGCAAGTGTGTCTGTGGAGCTTTTAAGCTTATTGAGACAAATAGTGAAAGTAACAAACAGCGAGAGCTTCCTGTACTGTGTATAACTAGATTTCCATTTTAGCTTATTCTGAGTTCCCTCAGTGAGTGATCCTTTTAGCCATTTTCATATCATCGTAAACATGAATCAAAGGTTGAGGGGCAGCACTGCATTGATTTAAAATCTTTAATTACCAAAAAAAAAGCAATTTAGAAGCATTTCTTCTAAAATTATATGTATATTATCAGTGGTAATCTTAGAGAAATTATGTTGGGCTCAAAAAACAATAAAAACATTACAGCGGACTGCATTGTGCACAGGTCACCTTTTCCATATACTGAAATAATTTTTCTTCTCTCTAAAAAGTACTTCTGAGCTAGGAAATAACCTATCTGGAAGCAAAAGGTCCTTGGGCAAAATTCTATGGACTTCATTATTTCAGAGATCAGGCTAAATCATCCAAGGATCCTTACAGAAACTACATGACCTTAATGAGTATATATGTATAATATGTATAATTTAATATGTATATATTAAATACTCTTTAATAGAGCCACATATTTTAAAGATAATTATATTAATTTGCTATGAACTTCTAGAGTAAGCACTTATCAAAACTTCAACTTAATGAGGTATAGAAAAATTCCTTACTAAGAGAAAATACTGATTTTAAGACCGCAAGTGATAAGAATCCAGTACTCTTGGGCAAACAGTACCAGAGGTTACTACTCTTCATCATTATTAATTTTGCTTACTCTTATTTTAATTCTTCCAAATTCAGATTCCAATCACTTTATCCCATTAAGTCATGTTTCTCAAATTCTTCTTTTTGTCAAAAATCTATAAATAAAATTCTATTGTAAATAAGCACCTACCACACTCATACTGTTCAATGAGATCACATACCGATATTTTGTTATTAGACAGCAATTTCTCCAACTCCCCCTACAAAGGAAACACAAGTCATACCTGGTGTTTTTCTGAAAAATTACAAGCTAATATCCTTAAAAACAAAGTCACAAATACAAGTCACTATTCACCAACTAGTTCTCTGGTGATTCTGTTTGAAATAGCTCATTCCTTAATATAGATGTTTTTTCCTTTACTTTGTTTTAAACACTATGAACCTGCATACAGACATATATGTGTATGTGCTTTACGTGTATATTTGTCTATATTCTGCTTGCAGGGTTTCCTTTCACCCATTTCAGGATGTGCAAACAAATAAGTCTAGAAAGTGGCCATACAGTTTCAGAAGTAATGAAACTGAACTGTAATATGTACTTAAAGTTCTGCATTTGTGAATGGTCTGTGGGATCAGACTAGAGTTAATTCCAAGATACAAAGCACAGAAGTGTGTATCATGTGATTGACAGCTCATTAGGGGTTTCTTTATCACTGTTCAGATCCACTTCTGTTTGGTACAGACAACTTTTTAAAGTCAGTAATTCCACCATAATTGACATGTTGTAAACCTCTAAAAATTCTACTCAAAATTTTGTTTCATTGATGTGGTAGGAGGCACGATGTTCAGCAGTCGTGTTATGTTGCCTGTATTAATTCTTAGTTCTCTTAAAAAGGAAAATAACTTTTGAAATCATATTGATACCCTATGTATCTAACCAATTTTTCTTTTTGAAAGAATCATTAAAATGTATTTAGTTAATATTCACATTGGCCAATTAGCCCATATTGCAACTTAATCCAGTCTTTTCATCCTTTGACCCATCACCAGGATACACTTTCACTGATGGAGTGACAGGAAGACAGAGCAGAAAGAACTTCAGCAGCTCAGCATGGTTCTTGTACTATGTAAGATTTTGAAGTTGTAACACAAAGTTCTTTCAGGTTTTGTACAGTTGAGTACATAAAAGTGTATTTTTCCTGGAGACTGTTGGCTATTTTGAGTACTTCAAAGGCATTGACTTTTATATCTTATTATTCAAAACAGAAAGCTATCTGAGTTGTTTGACACATTATGTCAATTACCACCAAAAACCTCAAATTTGGGAATGAGCAGTACAAATGTGGAAAGGTCACCACATCTCTGATCAGGGAGAAGCCAAAACTTTTGTTTCTCTACTAGGTTTTTTGGGTCTGAAGTTACAGCAGTTTAAATGAAGGCTTACTTGTAAGGAAGCTTTATTTTAGCTTTCACCTTATTTTTCATTCACTTTATTCCCACCTTTACATTATATCAAAGCTGCCCACACTGAAGGAAATTTACTGTCTCTCTTGAAATTCAAACACCCATCTGGACTGAACAATGCACTATGAAAAGAACCTGACATTACCTGCTTACTTTTTTTTTGCCTTGTTTTTAAGTAAAAAGCTTAATAGAATTGAAGTTTTCAAAGTTGAGTGATAAAAATTTTTAAGTAAAAACCTTTATGCAGAGGATCACATCACTATGAAGCCTCACTTCACCATCTGCAATTGTACTGTCACCATCTGCAACCACACAAGAAATAGATGATGGGAAAAAAAAAAGAGACAGAGACTAACAATGAAAAGAAGAGTTGGCATTGCCATAGTATTTTTCCATCATGTCTGAGCACAGCAGTTAGCATGAGTCATGCCTGGTTAGCATAGATGTCAGCATAACCATGTAAGCTAAAGTCAGCTTTTCGTGCCAAAAAAATTAGCATGGTTTAGGAAATGTTTTGTATAAATAGAAACAGACAAAATGTGATCAATCACCTGTCCCAAATAACATGCCGTATCTTAAATAAAAGGTTTTGTGTGCTCAAGTAAGCACAAACTATGCCAACAATTTGCTGACCATCAAGAAGTACAAAAGCATGAATGAAATGTTCAGACTATAAGCACCAGAAATGCCAACAAATAAGAAAAAAATATCACATTTTGAACAGACTAATCATCAACAAGTTGTTGATGATTAGTCTGTTCAAAATAACAGAGTTTCCCTCCCAGAAGCCTTTACAGAAACTCTAGGTGAACCGCAACATTCCCCAACTAGAGGACACTTAGTTGGGGAATGTTGCGGTTCACCTAGAGTTTCTGTAAAGGCTTCTGGGAGGGAAACTTCATGACTCTGCAGAAGTATCCAAAATCACCAGGGAAGAGCCACGAGACCCCATAACTAACCATGCCTCGAGGACTGTGCAGAGCCTGACTGACATGATTCACCCACCCAGCTTCTCTGCAGGACTGCAGAATCTCCTGACAAGATGGCAGGTCAAAATATTTTCCTTCTAAACCTCAAAAACTCTTGTTTATTTTTCAAAATTCTAGTAATTATTAACAGGTGCATATTGCCTAGACTTTCAAAGTTCCACACAAAAGTAAAGATACTGTTGTCATACACATGCACATATTTATACACACAATGATGAAAACTAGTGTTTTCTGATTCGCCAAATGCTTCATGGGAGGACGAATTTATGTAAATTAATGACTGCACAAACACATTCCTCCAAGTGCAGTATGTCCCTCAAAGTAGTGTCACTTATTACTGCATATGAAAATATTCTGATGAATGTAAATGCCATTGAAGTTAATTAGGCTGTTTGGGTTTTTCTTGTAACTGAAAACAATGTTGATAAAATATTTAACAAGTAAATATTCTTTTCAAAAACATTATTTTATTATCATAAATCTTCTTAATGCTTCTTACACAATAGAGATAATCAAAAGTGACATACTGCTTTAAAAAGTGAGAGAAAATTTCTGTTCAGTCTTGTCTAAAACATGGCACTACCTATTATGGTACATAGTCATATTCAAATTACATAATCTTTTGAAAAATCCAGCTGCATCCAACTTGATCAAACATTCAGATCAGTTAAAAAATCAGTAACATCTAGTTTTCTCAAGTGAAATCACTACTACCTTGAAAACACACCAGTTTTTAAGGATATTTAGGATATATCTATTTCTAAACCCAAAGATGCATCCTGGTTTCATTTCAAATGAAAGATGTTCACTTGATTGTCTCCTGATTCCTTTGTACAATAAGATCTAACCAAGCATCAATCATTTACCAGACCTGGGAAACCTTGCCATGGAAATCTTGGTGCAGCAGAAAATTGTTCTGAAAGTTTCTGATTGTGTATATGGATCATTTTAGAACACACCCAGCTACAATTTTAACATCTTTTTAACTAAAATGTTTCAATGGTTTGGGGTTTTTTCGTGAAAAATTATTTTGGGCAAAATTGATTGACATTTCTTCATTGATCAGTGGGAATTGAAAAGACCCAGGACCTAAGCTGCTGGAGGGCAGGATGACAGTGATTCAGAACACCTCAGTGGCCTCAGCCTTGAAAAGGTTATTTGGGAGCACAGAATGACAGAGGGCACTGTGAACATGGGGAGCTAACCTGCAGCACTGCAAGACTCCATTAAAATAAATGCTTGGGGGCTTTGTATGTCCCAAATGAAAACTTTTGTTTCCTATCAAATTAAAAGCTTCATTTTGTTCTAAAGTGCATTTCAGTATTTTGGTAAAATAAAACAAATATAAAAAAATTAAGTTAGATTCCCTTTTCTTACATGCTTTCTAGTTCATAATCTGAAACAAATATCAGTTATTCTTACAGTTGTACTTGCAAGTTCTTTAGAAATTTTTGATTCTGTAAACTCTATTCTATTTTGTATAATTCCTAGCTGATTTACATTGGTTCAGGCAGACTAGGTTAAGTCTTTATTTACCTGAACAGCTATTGCATTATTTTTTCAAAGTTAGGCTGATGAGACTAGGTTTAATGGATGCAACAAGACACACTGAGTAGTGCTGCTCTTTTTTTTAAATTAGGTTTTTTACTTTATTTATTTTATTTGATGCTAAGATAAATAAAAATAGATTAATATAGTTTTTCAGTGATACCAAGAATAAAATCATAGACTTTACAGAAGTATTGGGAAGAAAAAAGACAGAATTTCTGTGCAAGATTTGTTAGCCCATCATTGGGAATTTGGTAAAGCATAGCAAATCTGAGGACTTCATCAAACTGAGTTTGAAGCTTAGAGTTGTGCTTAATGATTCTATATATCCAACCTATGTTTTAGTTATTAAAATTTGGACTTCAAGGATGGAGACAGGATAATCCTGACTTCTGTTGTAGCTATTTAGCCCAACCAAAAGTTACTTTATCCTGAGTTGTGTCATTTCATTCATTATGAATTTTCATCTGGGATGCTTCTCTTCCTCACTGTTTGATCAGACAACCTTGCGTAACAACTCAGACATACATGTCTAGTTTTCAGATAAGATGACACCTAACATAAGAGCTTACTTTTTTTTTCCTCTCCCTAAACTAATTTATAACTCTAGTTATTTAGGTCTAAAGAAAAAGTACATTCTGAACACCATGCCTACAGTAGCCATGCATGATGATGGTGTCCAAAATTTTATCAGCTTAATAATTCTATTTATGAAATAATTTAGTAACAGCATTTAATACCAGTAAATAATAATACTTATGCAATAACTTTTTAAAAACCACATATCTCAAATGCGTTATTTTAGTTATTGTTCACAGTTTTGCATCTCTTTATAGAAAACAGCATACATTGTATTTTCTGTATCATTAATAAGAATAAACCATAAAGGTTGGATTTTTCCTCATCAATGTATTGGATTTTATATTCCTAATGCATTCAAGTAATCTATTTACTAACTTGACAGTTGTAAAAGAAAATTAAGTACACTTTTTTCTAAGAGCACAGAACTTCTATATTCACTTGGAGTATCAAAGTGGGTGAAAATTGTCTGCATTTTCTTACATAAATTTCTTCAATGTTTAAGTATTCTTAAATTGCAGATGTAAAATATGGTCCTTACCAGGTCTTTCAGAGAATATAAAAGCTTACTCTCTACACCACACTACAAATTCTGAACATATTAATATTGATTTTTACCTTTCAGACAGGTTTGAAAATAAGAAATGCAAAACTAATTCAGTGAAGATATGCACATTAAAGGTTGTTTATATCTAATACTGCTTTTTCAAAAGGAACTTCTTGCAAACATCTTACTTATGCATATTTATTTAATGATAACTCTGGCTTTTTTAATGGAAAAGTGAAAAATGTAGCTGGTAGAGCAGATTTGTTTGCTATATTGGAAATCAGGATTCAAAACTGGTTTGCTTGAATATAAAACTATCTTTTTTCTCAATAATATATGCTTAAAATAAAAAGTAGAAGACTTAAAACAGAGGCTTTTACTTTAAGAAGTGTACTGTTTTATGTATTGCTCAATCAAATCACGAGAATGGGAGGGAGTAACAGCACTCCTTACACCACTCAGAAGTTCACTGAACCCTTTAAATGGGCAGAGAGGTGTGTGCAATCAGCATCCTTGGAGGCTCATTTTCACATTAATGACAAGTAATAACGAGAAGTTCATAGGTGTGTAATTGCAATCTCACAACAATGAACTGTGGAGGTAATGCTGAATGCTGACAGTAAACACCTGGAGCAAGTAAAAGCTGGTCAAGATGGACCTATAGTCCAGTTTTCATAAGAATAATTCTTTTACATTTTATTCAAATGCTGCTTTCAGGTTTCCCAATTTTTTTATTTCTTTGTTTCTTCCTCCTTTGCTTCTTTTTCTCCTCATGGCAATTTTTCCTAAAATTGTTGTGGTTTTGCATAACACCTTCCTTTCATCTGACCCCTGCTTCTGCTTCTTTTAATCTAAAACACACAGAACAGAAGACCAAAGGAATCAACAGAATTCTTAGTGAAGCTGAAAAGATTATAAGAGAGTGGTTCAGTTTAAACTAGCAGATTCAGTTCATAGAACTAGCAGGTTCTAATAGGAATTAACACTGTGTGAGTTTTCACACATGAAACAGTAAGGAATTAAGGAGTAACACCAAGCAAGCAAATGGATATGTGAAGCATGAATACAGCTAGCACACAGCTCAGAGAGACAATCTTTTTGGAGAACATAATAAAGGAGATTTGGAAATTCAAAGCCTGTTGCGTGGGATGCATGCTGCATGCAGATTGGTGACTTTGAAGCAAGCATGTGCAGGTGTTTTAGGCCTTAATACTTGCTCTCTGTAGAACAGAGTAATATCTCTCAATCCCACACGATTAGAACAAAAGTAAATGGTACAACTCAATGGCAAGTTTTTGTAAATATGATTTAAAATCACAACATAAAATAGTTCACCAAGTGCCTTTTATTTTATATACCTTTGACAATCACTTTTATTATTTTTCTTTTAAACTTTTTATCATGCTCTTTATTCTAGGCTAGCTGTTCCTCCCCTCCAACTCACAGACAGTTTCAGTTCTAAATCGCACTTACTTCATGCTTTCGTTCAGGCCTGACTGTAGGAGCCACTGTTCCATTTTTCTGTCAGTTTACTACCTGTCAACAGCAGGTGTCTCTCTGCCATTCTGTCCATCTAAAGCTGACATTTTCTCACACAGATTAGGAGTAAGCAATAGGCAGCTCTGAGCAAAATTCTGGAAAGCTTTGGCATAACTGTATTTTTTATTGTAGTGCTAAAAGGATGGCATGTATAAAGGAAAAAATGGGGCATGATAATGGAAAAATATTTATGACAGTGAAAGGGTGGATGTAAAGGCTTCAAAAGGAAATCATAGATGACTCTCATCAAATTATTTCACAGTTTTACTACTTGTAAAAAAATTTGGCAAATAATTTTCACAGTATATATCTCAAGTATCAAAGCAAAGAGTGTTGTAATCAGCCTACATTCATAAACACAACAATGATTTTAGCTGTTTCAGTTTTGAACTGCTGAACAATATACCAATATAACTACATCTGGGGAACTGCATTCAAGCAAACACAAAACATCCAGCCTTTGACCTACAATTCCTTTGTGTTATTCAGTTGGGTTATCAAAACCAGAAATACCAAAACTCAGTTACTTCCTGGAATGCAGTCTAAAGTTTATGCAAAAATATAATTTCATCTATATCTATATCTATATCTATATCTATATCTATCTATCTATATCTACATCAGTGAGCTTTTCTTAAAAAAAAAAATTTACATCACTGCTCTTATGTGCCAATATTTCTCTTCCAAAAACAACTATTAAATAAAAAAAAATGTAATCAATTTTTCTTAAATTTGCTAGGTTGCTCAGTGTATTTAACTATAACACTGATGAGTTTTAATGAAACTGTAAGGCTGTTTTTAGTTCAACATTAATCGCTTGATATGTATCTTGTTAAATTAGATCTTAATATTGGCTGATAATGAAAAAATGGATCACAATAACAATAACAGGAAAGTCATTATGATAACATTAATTATTATAAGCATAGTGTCTGTCAGTATTAAAATCATGCAATGGTATTAAAATGCTACCAGATTGAGGTCAGCTTTATACTCTTGCAGAACATGAAATTTAAAACTGTGGAAAGTGACAGTGAAGGAGCATCTCTTATGCACATAAAATGGTTTTTAACTAGCAGGTAGCTGGATGTGAACAGTAACTGGTAGGTATTTCCTGAGCACTTTGATACTTAGTTACTCTGAAAAAGAAAATGTAAGACACAAACTTTTCCAAGCCGTGGTTGTCATGTCCAGAGACTCTGAGCTACTCAGCCTACTTAAGTCTCATTATGCAATATATTTGTTTAGGAAATAAGGGTACTAAGGTGGTCTTTAAGCTACTTGCTTTTACAGAACACAGAAATTTTCTTTGAGTAACCTAATGAAGCTTTATGAGGTAAGTCCAACTGAGACAGCAAAAGACCAAAAAAGTCTAGTTACCAGAAATGTTGAAGACAACTGGTTGAAGTGATAAGATTGGTCTAAACTACTCCAAATGGAAATATTGCAGCACCACTTGAATGTCTAGATAGAACAGGATATACAGAAGAAAACAGATAACTTGACTTGCTTAAAATTACCTTTTAAGTCAAGACTATCTTTTTTTTTCTTTTCTAACTATCTTTTTTTCTGCCTGTTCTTGGTATTATTTCTTTTCTTAAATAGTCTTTACCTGGTCAATTTTATTAAAATTTTTTAAAGCGTTTTTTTTTTGTTTATTTTTGATTGGTTGGTTGGTTGGTTGGTTGGTTGGTTGGTTGGTTGAGTTTTTTTGCCACTGGAATATCCAGTAACCATTAGGTCCTTATGGTGAAATACTGACATCAATTTTCAGCATATAAATGTAACATAATTACCATTTTATCCAACATAATGGAAACAAGTTACATAGTATATTAGTAAGGTATATACATTTTCAGGTAGATTAACACTGTTTACTACTGTTATAGCTAAACCCCATGTTATGTGCAATTTAGATACATCATGCTTCATTGTACTTGCATCATAGTATGCAAATATAAATAAAATTGGAGAACAATTAATTATGTTAATTTCAGGAATATTTAATCTCTAAATGCTGCTTTCCTGCCAACGTAGACATAAAGTATTTAATTTTAAATGACACCACATGCTCCTATCTATAAGTGAAGTGAAAAAGCTGCCAAATAGCATGTTGGGTATTAACATTCAACTTTTTCTTTAATCAGGCATTCCTCCATAATATTAGAAGCCAACAATCTCATGGGATGAAAAGCACCTCAGAATATGCCTGCAATTCAATTTCAAACCCTCATTGAGATGTCTGACTTACTACTTTTTGGTTGTTTTTTTTTTTTTACTATTTTTCTTTAGCTGCAGGGTGGGTCACCAATTCAAGCAGACATACCAGATAAATGCCCACACCTCATTCTGACAAGGACAGTGAAGATAAACAAACATTTATAAAGGAAGGCTTCTCTGATTTTAGCTGGGTTTAAATTCAAAGCCTATACTCAAACTTTCCCTTTCCAAAATATTAGACTGTAAAGACGTCAGTGAGAGAGGAAAGACATTTTAAGAGTTAAAAACCATACAGTTCAAAAAGCAGATATGAACTTGTCCCTACGAATGTTGAGCAAATGCAGCTTCGGGCAAAAGTGAATAAGGCATGTTTTTGGGGACACTTTTGTTATTTTTGAGCTTGAAGTTTCCCTCTTCCCCAAATAAACTGCTAATAAAAAGGTAAGATCCAGTACACTGTCATACATTTTCTTCTATGTTCTTAGTGTCACATTTGATAGTTTGTCAAACTGTTTGTCATCATATATAGAACTGCCTTAGCAAAAGGAAAGTCTTCCTATAAGCACTTTGCATGATAGAAAATAGCAAGATAACAACCCTTTCAGTTTATGATTACTGGCAAGAAAAGCCACAGTGATGTTTTGCAGCAACCCGTCAAAGCCTGTTTATATCTGGCTCTCCTTGCTGAAGTGGCTACAAATACTTTAACAGCTACAACAAAGTCATTTGCACTGCTAAAGTTCCTCATCCAAAAAACCTTTCAAGTTTAACAGGAATGCTGCTGTATGTTTCAACAGCACACAGCCCAGGTTTTATGCCCCATATTTGCTAATATACACAGTATTTGTTTCTGAAAAACCCACAGCCTTTTTCATCACAAACATCACACTGTCCTGTAGGTGGAAAGTATCACCTGCTGAGGAATTTGATACAACTTTCCTCTTTTCCTGAATCAAAACACAATTTCCTCTGTGGATGTGGGGTTTATTCCCTACATACACTGTTTTCAAATTCCTGCACTAAAAGTGTTATTTGTTACCTTGGCATAGTCTCCTGATAAAATACATGCTAAAGTCAATGACTGTCTTTCCAAGACAGTTAGTACTAGACAGAGTCTGAGAATATTAAAAAAGATTATTTAGATGCCCTGGAAGACTACCCTATCTGAATATTTTCCTAGTTAGACTTACTGCTCAGATACGTATATAGGAGTTATCATTTATTTTGCTGTTATTTAACCAAAATTAATAAAAGATCAGATTCTGGATATCTCAGAGCTTATTCAGAAAATCTTATTCGTAATAAAACAAAAGCAAAAGTAAAAGTGGGTCAAACTAATTTACTTAGCAATCCCACTCCAAAAGCATAGGAATTACTCTTTATGTTTATGCAGTCGTTCATAGATGTGACTTAAACACATAGGGTTCTCCAAGCAAATTTCACAGTAGTCACTCAACCTAAGTTCCTCCTGAAGGTACAGAAGAGAGTTGGGCTCCTAGACTGTAGTTCCCAAAGCTCAATGTCTTGAATACTGACAGACTAAATCACATGCAGGAAAAGGAAAAGAAGGAATGATGGAAGCTCTGAATGGTGGCAGGCATTCCATGTCACACTAAGACTCCATGTGTGAATTCCTGTGTTTTAAAGCTTAGTTTTAGCTCACTTTCATGCCAACTTCTACTTTTCTGTCTGTGCAGAGATCCAGTTCTAACAAGAGGGATAGACCAGATTAGTACATAGCTCAGCAATTAAGATACTCATAACACATGGAAGTGTTCAAATCTATTGAGGCTGGAGAAAACCTTGAAACCATTGATAAATGTTTTTCCTAGACTTGCTTGAACATTTCAAAAATCAGGAAAATCAGAATGCTTAAAGACCTAGACAAAAGGAGCACATCTATATGTATCCAGTACTGCCTTAGGCACCCAAGCAGTTCCCTCTCCACTCTTCTGGCATCTAAACACACCGAATATTGGTGGTGTCCCCCAGGAAAAGCCTAATGTTCACCAATGTAAATGGTTTCAGCATTCAGTTTGTCAAGGTGACAGATGCTGCCAGAGATAAAAGAATAAGCACTGAAGAACTACTAAACTTGTAGAACATTTATGATTAGGAATAATTTAGGATCTTGTGCCAGTAAAGACATTTTATTGTTAAGCAGAGCTTGCATGCTCTTTTGAGAGGCTGCATATGGACTGACTACATTGTCCCTTAACAACCACTGACAAAGCATTAGAATGCTGCTGCATTCCATAGAGCTGAGCGACAGTAGCAAGAGGCAAAAAAAGCTCAGGGAAGTCAAATACTGAAATCACAGAAAAATTGTATTAGGTTTGAAGAGGTGAAGGAGTTGAAAACTGGTAGATCATAATTCAGGGTCAGGCACTTCTTATTTTTAACCTACAGGCTGAAATTCTACTTTATGTGATAAAAAAAATGAACAGTTCCTTCAGGAGTACCTAAAAATTGTTTACTGTTCTCATCACTTTGCCACAGTTAATACTCACAGCACATAATATATTACCTAGCAGTTTAGAATTATTGCTTTGCAGCAATTTCATAGTGCTTGCTTCAAAAGAAAACATGATGCATGCCATATAAAGGATAAATGATGACAACAACAAATCAAAGATATATTAGTGGCATTTTAAATTACAAAAAGTTCCAGTCTATTCTGTTTTGTTCTGCACTTGTCAATAATATATGAAGGCCTTTTAAGTAATTGCTATTCCTAATAATAGAAGGTACTTAAATGGACCTTTCACTAGACTTTAAAGCATTTTAGTATTTTAAATATACTTGTAGAGAAGACATATGAAAAATGGACATGTATACTCATTAACTTACCTTCTAAAGGTCAAATGGAAAATCTAAAACAGATCAGGACATTGAGTGCAGCTCTTCCAAAATGTGTTTTGGAGTTTTCTTTCACCTAACTTAACTGTTTGTTACTTGTCTCATTTTCCCACTTATTACCTTTCATCTTAGGATCTACCTTTCTTTGAAAGCATTTTTATAAAAAGATGCAATTATATTAAATTATTGCAACCAATAATTTAGAAATTCAAATATTGAAGCTGTTCTCCCCCTGAATTTTACACAGTAAGAGATACCTTCAACACTTTAAACTAAAACTCTGTTTTAAAAAGCTGAAATCTTTAGGGCCTATAAGCTCTTTTTTCTTAAAGACTATAAAAACAACAACCGAACTTTAACGTCACACCTAATTAGAATCTTCATCAACATCATATGGGATTCTTTGTGCAAAATAGTATTTCATTAAAAGAATTGCATGTTGATATTAAGAAAAGAAAAGCAATTAATCATCCTTTGTATGAAATGTTCTGCAGTCACTGTCAAATGCAATTTTATCAGCTGTACTGAAGCCAGAGTACATTCTGAATTTTTCACTTCAGGGCAGAAAATAGAGAATCTCTACAGTTGTCTGGATAATGATGAGCTATATTCTGATCCATTGTGTTCCAGTAAGAGTTTTAAAACCAATATATTAATATAATCCAATCACTCCTGGTTATCAGTTTCATAGTTTTTTGCAGTTTGGGCTGATAAGGCATTGGAAAATCTGGGAGGAGGTAGTCTGCTAGCATGTACAGTCAGATTTCCTACCTTTCTTATACATATGGTTTATATCCGGAGTTTTCATTAGGAACAACATCTAGAAACTGCCAATAAGTAGGGTAGAATATTTTAAGGCTTCACAGAAGAATTAATATAATTTCAGATAAACAACAAGTCTTGTTAACTAATATTTCTATACAACACTGTTTACATATTTTCTGTCTTATGTGTTCTACGTAATATTAGGCCTAAACACACTAAAAACATTTGAACTAGTAAAAACCACAGAGACAATTATAGCTAAAGCACACATTCAGATATCCTGCTAAGGCTTATTTTTTTCCTAAGTAGAAGAATAGTTCATTTCATTAACTCTTATTTCCCTGTTCATAGATACTGACCTATGAACACAAATGGTCAGTTTTTTAAAACATGCATTGCTTCATGAACCTAAATGAAACATCAACATCCAAAGCAACTGCATTGTTGTGAATATACTAAGTTCATTAATCAATTATTAGTAGCCTCTAGGAGAAAGCTGTGCTTGAAAATTGGGGGCTTAGAATTTAAAGAGAAATTATTGATTTTTAGGAACTAAAGGCTTAATTTAAAATATTCATGCATATAAGGAGTCAGCCCTTACCTTCATTTAAGTAATCTACAGAAGTTTAAAGTACTTAAAGAACCTGTTCTAGAGGAGAAATCTATTCAGCCAAGAGAAGAAGGCAAAATACCCCTTAAACAGATCATGGAGCTGAGAGTGACAGAACATATGTGTCTGACTGCACTAAAAAGAGATTTTGACTAGAGTAAATAATAATAATAATAATAGTAGAGGAAATAAGACAAGCAGGTAGGAGAGACACCGTAACTGAGACAGGTCTTCCAAGGACTGTAATTACATCAAGGACCTTAAAGTAACCTGGTACCAGGGAATATGAAATGTATCAGAATTTGCAATTACATAAAGCCTTCTATTTTGTGTTGGGCCTTCTAGTTCTACGGTACAAATTTCTACCTTCCTGCTTCACGCAGGCAGTTGCTTACATATGAAGAAATCTTTTGTTTTCTTCAAGGATGCACAATCCATATGCATGTATTTCCCACACACGACTAACTAAGTATTTGATTATGAAGTAAAACTCTTTTTGAAATATGCTGGGAAGACATACGTCTCTAGACTGCACTCATAGTGAGAGGTTTTTCCCCAAATACTGTTGGCCCCCTCTGACAACTTTGCTGTTGCTTTCCTAGTAGCCACAGTGCAAGCACTGGTGCTAACAAGACACTAGAGATATTTCAGAATATGGGCACTGTGGACATTTGGAAATCACAGGTTTCACAGTGGCAGAACAGACCAGGACTTTGAGAAGAACATGGGTTCTTTCTAGTCGAATTGCCACAATTTTGTCAACAGAAGATGGGGCAGGAGGGCTGAGGATGATGTACATGCAGGTCTCATCCAAACATCCTGCTGCGATGCAGCTGGGCATGTTCCCAACCCTATGATTTGGAAATAGCTGGCATCCACATGCATTAAGTGGCTGCCAGAATTCAGCCCTTCTCTTGCTCAAACCTGTGCACATTTTATCTCTCTCATGTGGTGCTCATGATGCCAGTGGCATCAGGAGTGATGTCATGTTGGTGATAATTCTTGTGAGCTGCTTCACAATTTGAAACTGACAATGACTGAAATGAGGGAAACTGATAATGGGGGGGGGAACCCTAGAGGAATCTCACAAAGGTAGGTGAACAGGAAACATGACAATAGACAAAATTCAATTTTGACACAGATATAATACTGTCCATTAGAAGGAACATGCAAACTACTTACATGTAGTGCCTAGATCTAGCAAATGTAATTACTCACAGAAAAGAGAACACAATTGTAATGTAATAAAAAGTAAAAATATTGGCCGTTGAACTCTTAAGTACTGACAAGAAAATAGAAGCAAACAAGCCTGTATGTCCTCAAAGCATAATTTCAGTCACTGTACTAAAAAATAAAGTATGTTTTTAATGTTATGTGTGAATGTATTTGATTTCAAAATCGCTATACAATACCAATCATGGAAGACACAATTTTACACATCCATATCTACACCACAAAATCTATTCTTAGCTCAAGTATTAGCTAAGCAGTGTTAAAATGTTATGGATGTAGGGTATAAAAGTAATTGCATAATGATTCCCACAGAATCGTGTCATCTCCTGTCTGGTCTCCTTACCAAGTAGCCACCATTTCCATTTCATTATAACGATGTCATAAAAGGCTTGTAGAGTGCCTATAGGTTTAAAAAAAATAGCACAGTGATAACCTACTGGGACATCTGTAGTTTTATTCAGAAATTCACGCTAAAATGAAGATAGATACATAATGACATCCTTGCTGAGAATGAAAAAATTCTCACAAGATTAACAAAATGACCTATCAACTGTAAAGAAATTAGGAAAAAAAGCCCCAAACACTCTCAAAGAAAACCCCATAAGAAGACAGGAAAACAATAGCATATAATTTTTTTGTCTCACAGCTACTTCTGACATGTTTAAAAGAATTGGCATGTCTAAACAAAACATTCTGAATACAGATTACATGTTTTAGACATACTTTTTATCAAATCTTATCTAAAAAAAATTATGTCTGTGGGCTAGGTTTGAAATAAAGAAATGTTAAAGAATATTTTTCTCATTTAGTGTTTTTAATTTACCTTTTTTTTCTGGGGGGCCTGTTTTTGGGGTGGTTTTTTTGGTTTTTTGGGGGGGTGTTTGGGTTTTTTTTTGTTTTGTTTTGTTTTTTTTTTTATTGTTGTTGTTGTTGTGTTTGTTTGTTTGTTTTGTTTTGTTGGGTTTTTTTGTTTGGTGTTTTTTTGTTATTGTTTTCTAATGAAGCAAAGGTTATTATAAAGTCCACAGTTCACTTGTGAAATCCAAGCTACTACATTGCCAAATACCCAGGGATAATACATGGCTTCTGTGGATTGTAGAGCAAGGCAGATCTTTCATCTAACAAATGCAAGCTATGCAGTTATAAAAGTTAAAGATTTGTGGAGTTTCTGTGCACTAAAATGGACTAGCTTTAAATTTCCAAATTTTTTCAAGCTTAATCATACTTCTGGACTTGTGACTCTGTTTATGCTCTTTTCAAACTTTGTTGTCCTTTTAATCTCTTTGATTGGGATGATACTGAATTATCTCAACCCTTCCATACAGATATCTAGTTCTCTTTCAAGCAAAAATCTGTCCTTTATATATTTACCATCAGCTATTATAGGAGCATAAGATGCCATACCTCTTTAATTGCTATTAAAACACAGAGATTGTTTTTAGTTACCTATCAAGTAGAGTGCACTCTAATAGAGAACAATGACAACAGCAATAATAACAAAGATTTACTAAATTGAACACAACATATCATTCAATATTTCAGGAGCAGCTGTGTGCAGTGTTCTCCCGAAGCCCTATAAGCAAAGAATCCTCAGTTGGGCCTGAACAACTTAACTATGGCATAAAAATATATATTCCACTTTGTTCAGCAGAGTGTAATAGAAGAAAGAATTTGAGAAAAGCAAATTTACAATTTTAGAGATTTGGATAGACTTGGATGTGTATACAACTTCAGTGCTTCCCTGAAACTTAACAGTACATGAGTCTATGGAACCTAATTCTGGACTGGAAATCTCACAGGATACACAGCTTGTGAAAGCTGTATGAGTTGGCTTGTTGCAGCACAGCGATAGAAACTGAGAATATGCAGGACTCTTCAGAACTTTTGGTACTAGTCACGACTGAGCTTGTGAATCAGAAAATGTAAAAAATCTTATGTGAATGTGGCTAAATGTTTTTGGACTACACAAAAGATTCCTTACAATTTTATATCTCATCTGGATGAAGTTTCATTTGGTTCTAGTTCTCACCATCTTGGTATATACCTACAGAACTAAATTTCTAACTAAAATTGGAAAAAGAAATTTGAAATAAGTTCTGAAAAATAAATCTTAAGATTAAGAAGTATTTCTTTCCTTCTTAAGTGAATCTGAAAATGAATCAACCTCAGTCATACCCAAGACTTACCAAAACACTTATCCACAGTGAACATTTACCAAGTTGCATTTGTGGGCAGATAACAGAAGCAGCACACTCGTAATTGGGACCCTACATTATCATTATCTCTACATAAGCACATTTAATTTATTTGCAAATGAAACCAAATTAATGAAAGCTTATCTTTTCTTTTTAATTTCTATGTAATACTTTACCATTCACTTCATAAGCTTACGTATTCTACACAGTAAAATGGTAAAATGGTATCAGCAGACCCTTTCAATAAATCTTTCTAAATGCTCTGTGGACTGTTTCCAGTTTTAAATTCAAATGCAATCACAGAATGTTCTTATATTCAAGTACAGGTTTCTTTAGCAAGTGGTTCAAAGGCCAATTCTCATGCCCATGGAAACAAATAAAATTGCAACATTAAGATAAATTAATATGTATTATTTTAAATGTGTAAGCCAACTGTTAAAACTCAGAATTGTTATATTGACTATATTTTTTGAAAGCTGTTATCTGTGATTCTGTTTCTTTAAGAAATTTCCCTTTATGACACTTATACATTTTTTCCATTTTTTGCCACAATTCACTATTTTCTGTTAGACAATACTTTGAATTTCGGTAACTATCAAAAATTTATGGGCATAAAATATCTGGAACATGAGAAGTTGTGTCACAGTGGGATTTATTGACTCAGCAATGAAGCTCGTAAGAGAATGGGATCACAGTATTCTTAATAGCTGCTCTACATTTTCAAACTTCAATCTCCCTAGATATTTACTTCAAAATTAACCTGCCTAAATTTAGAAGCATGTGAATGGTCCATATGCTGATTCAGAGCTCATTTGAAAGATGAAATTCAGGATCATGACTAGTCAGATAATATATCTTGTCTAATAGGTATAGATGGTAGGAAAGCTGTAGATTTTACTGACAAATCTGAAGAAATGTTTCTATTTATTATAAAATTGAGTTACAAGGAATGAAGTCATGTGTCCAGAAGATCCAAGCCTGGCATTTGGATGATTTTAAAGCACAATACTAACCCTCTATCTTAGTATGCTGAAGTTACCCACACAGTTTAACATGCAAGTACATTGAACAGCTCAGCTTGCAGACAAAAGAAATAAGGGAAGCACAGAAGCAGATAGCATCCCAGAGACTGGGAAACTGTATGCAGAAAATTACTCATTAAAGGATGTTAGAACCTATTTTTTATGCAGGCACAGGGAAAATAATAGGAAATACTTTGGTCTTTGCTAGGGGTAGAGAAGATGGAAGTTTCACAATCCACATGATTGCAAAAAACAATTCCAACAAGACCCTAAATAACACTGATGGATTTATTTAAAAAATTAACTCAGAACCAAAAGCAAATTTTTATGTCAAGGCAGAAATTAATAAGTATATGCTAAGTAGCCAAAAAAGTGATCTAAATTTTGCTCTAAAATATTCACTTTTTTTTTTATTTTTTTTAAATTTTTTTTTTTTTTTTTTGGTTGA
>VWZS01000480.1:88885-387398 GCA_013397075.1 Rhabdornis inornatus
TTTTGGTTGAGAGTATCTTGGATGATTTGCATCTTGAGAAACTTACATTCCTAACCTGGGACAGACTTCTCACAGGTTAAAACACTTATTACAGGTGAGGTGGGATGTAGAATATTTTCACAAACTGATTTGTTTAAAACAACCTGGATTTTTAATTTCCTAATTAAAATTCAGAATAAGTAGATATTTTCTGTTCTAGAATTCCTTTAATTTTTGGTAGACTAATACAAAGTGCAAACAGAACAATCAGGATAAAAAAAGCTTAAGAATCTGAATGGTAAATATGGGCTTTGTGCAGCCATCATCATCCTCTAGAAAAATATAAGAGGGGAGATGGCTACATGTCATGAACTTGACAGTCCTGAGAGAATATCACTAGTAAAAAAGAGGTGACAGTGATCCAGACCTCATCATGGGAAAGAATTACTGTTAGCCAAATTAATATACCATTCTATCTTTAAGAAATGAATCAGTGCCAAACCCCAGTAGATGATTAATGATATATTAGATTAAAGAATATCCTTCTTGATCAACAGGACAAGAAAAAAATTCTTGAAATAAAAGATAAAGCATATCTAGGAAATTTGTCCTGTCCCTCTTTGGAATACAGAATTTGGGGCCTTAGTATTTTCTTTTGTGATAAAGATTTCTTTTGTGAATTTTATCATCTACTGTCATGGACTCCATTGGGTCCATAAGAAATTACTTTTCCAGTAATATATCACAGGTTGTTGCCAATATTTGAATAGAAAGATTTGGTGTGCTATGTACTCCTCAGTAATACTGAGTGAAAAGAATACTGAGTAATACATTTCTTAGATATGATTTATTAGTTCCTAAGTCTCTATTAGCTAATGAACCTACAAGGAGTAGATGATTAATTGTAACCTTTGCAAGTTGATCAGATGCATTTGCAGGACCTACAAGGAAGACTTCAGCAAAATCACAAGGATTACAACACAGGTTAGACACCTGACACTTTCACGATGTGTGTGTATACAGCTGCATGCCATCTTGAATTAGCCTATCCTCCTGGCACCTACAGCTAATTTAGGTGTTCTTGGCTTGTTTTGGAAATATCACCACTGACACGGTGGTTGAGAAGAGAGACTCTTTCAGTGTCTAACTGGGTCACTTACTGGGATCAAGTCCCCACACAGAAGACATAATATAAGAAGACATACAGATTTCAAACACTTTTTTTAAAATCTCAGATGCAGTTGCCTCACTCTGGTGGCATCTGATCTTAGGTCACTTGCAAAGAGAGAAGCTGTTTTTTAGCTGGCAGGTTCCTGCCAGCAGGATAGTGATCACACTTCTAGTTAAGTGTCTGCCATGCTGAGGGAACTATTTTATACAGTTCATATATATCCTTGCAATTGTCACCGAGACAATAGAAAAACAGAATGTAAAACTATCTAAATCTTCTTCTAAAACCTACATCTGATTCCAGCAGACATTGATTCCTTCATTCATCAAAAGTGGTAATAAATCTGCCATATCACCATCCATAGGTATCCATCAGCTGGCTGAAAAACTTTAGGATAGAATGACAGTTCTGCAACTCAGCAGATGTAAAACTCTTGAGAAGATTGTTGCCAGTTGCAGCATGGAAGAAAATTGCCATAATTTTGTATCTGAAACAGATCTTTATTAAGACTCTTTCAAGGGTCCCCTTTTTCTTAAGAATAAAGAAATTGCAGAGAATAGAAAACTGTCTTCCCTTGAAATCTAATAAAATCTCTTCTATCAAACCTAAAATAAAAACATTCACACCTTTAAAAGTCTTTCATGGACACAAAGATGTTGTTGTGAGATAAAAAGTATATCCGGCTTGCTACCATACATAACTTTGGCTATTCCATCTAAAGTGCTGATTGAAATGTACTCAGCTCTTTTGACCCCTATTCCATTTTCTCAGTAAAGCCTCTTAAACTCTACTTTGCTCAGGCAAAGGCATTATAAGCTTCAGTTCAATGACGGTCTGGAAAACTGGCCCATTGCTGGATAGGCAGAACATAAAATATGCAGAACACAGCAGTAAGATTGATACTGAAAGTGTGCTTTTAACTAAAAGCATTAATTTCATGTTCAGTTGTGACAGACATAGAAAAAAAGAAACTGTGTTTTCTTTTTCAATTCATTAAGGCTAAGGTTGAAGGAACACTTCAGTGTGTGCAAGGTAATTAACACTACAATGCCAAATACACAAATTATGAGCTTATCTTTGCATTACTGGATTGATAAATGGATCCAGGCTTAGAAGATCTTAACAACAGCTCTCAGACCAAGACAAAATTTCAGTTTTCTTGAAATCAAAATAGTGTTAATGTGACTTACTTTGAAGCTTTTACTTTTAAAGAAAAATTGCAGGGAATGATCCTAAAACTACACTGCAATAAATCCTGGAATAAACACATTAAAGATTTTTTTAAATACTCAAAAGAAGAACAGCTAGTTGGTATTTGACAATACCAGCTGACTACTGACTACTTTAAGAGAATTACCTATTCCACAAATAAGATTTGTTTTCTAAAATGAAAATCATCCACCCTCTGCTAACCATAGCTTTCTAAACGTCTAATTTTCAATTTGTCATTTGATAAGATGCAGTTGTACATTTTCACTTTAACAATTTACAAGCCTTTAGAAGTTAAGCCAAAGGCAGTATCAAATATTTTGTTTTAGTTAAATACCGAGTAATGCTATGTTCATCAGTTTAGTACAATTTACATCAGAGTCTTCTTTTTGTTTGGATCCTCAATATCCTTCATTGCGATAACACAGATTCGAAGGATCTTGTTAAATTCAGGTGAAACTGGGTATGTCACATAAAGGGGCTGATGGAAAGGAAATCCTGCTCTGTTCTATTCAGTTGTGTCTGCCTCAAAAGGGATAATGTTCCAATGTTGAATACACACAGCATTTTTACTGGAATAGAAAGCAAATAATGTGTAATGATATTCTGAAATGTTTTGTGAAATAGAGCCTGTTCAGACACATCAGATTGGGATCACTCCAGGAATCGCTCTTAGTCCTCAAGATGCCATTCACTGCAGTACAGTTCCTGATCCTCTTGAAACCAATAAATGCTTGTGGTTTTATATTAGTGAAGTTGTATTGTAGTAAATTATGTCTTTAAAAACTATTGGCTTTTACCTTAAAAGTTGTGCTCACTTGTTTGCTTGATATCTTTTACATAATAGTTCCATGCAGTCAGCACAGGATAGCTGAAATCCCAATAAACAAGGGTGGTGACCTTTCATTACTTGTAAACATAAGGCAAACTTTATCAAATATTCAACAAATTCTCTTTCAGTAGCACCTGTGTTCTAAGCCCAAGAGGAAATTTGAGAGCAAGCAGATGGATGAGATGCTCATATTAAAATACAGTCCCAAGAAAGAGATCAGTGCAGAAGTGCCAACTGAGATTTTATTTACTCTTCAGTCAGTGAGGAGTACAGAGAATAGGAAATGGAAAACTCATATGTGATAGGAATTATATATGAAAGCATCCACTAAAACTCAGTTTTACTTCTGTGTATCCTTATAACAAAGTGAGGTATCAACAACCTCAGCCTTCTTAAGATATTCTTCTTACCAAGGATAGCTCATACTTTGGCTTCATTATCAGACCTTCTCTTTCAAAATGTCTCCATTCTAACTACACAATATAGAATTGACATAGCTATATCTACAACAAATAGCATTTTCATTTTCTTTTGGCCTCCTGCAATTCTCAGTCACTCTAAATTGAGAGAAATAAGAAATTTCCTCTACGCTTCCTTTCAAAGTTCTTGAATTTCACTTGGAGTCTTCTGAACTAAAATGGGTATGGTTGCTCTTTGTGTAGAATATTTTTATTTTTTTAATCAAGACCAGAATTGTGAAAAAGAACATTTTAAAATGCATCATTCTGCTGGAAAACCTCCTTTGTCTTTGCTCTTCAAGGCTTGGTCTAGATATACAACTCTAATGGGGTAGATGTCTCATGATTATTTCAGATAGTTGCAGAACACTGTAAATCTACTAGCCACTGTTGATAAGAATAAGTTCAACAAATTTGATATCAGAGTTTGTGCATGAAAATATTAATTTCAGGTTTTAACTGTATAAAAACAGACTTTAACTGTATTAAAAAAAATATGTACTTTGTGTCAAGGAAAAAACAAACAAAAACCCCACCTGCATGCTAATTAATGTCTTCCAAGAACAAGATCAGACAGAAAAGGATTTATAAGAAACCTCATTAAAAAAAGAAAAAAAAAAGTTTGCAAAAATAAATTTCAAAACACTAAATTGTCAGCTCCATTGTGGTTTAGTAACTAGAAATTAAAGTAAAATTTCATTTTCTTCTGAAGCATTACAGATAAACTAATTTTTAGAATTTAAGGTCAAGAGACTACATTTGTTCCTGACCTAACTTGAGTCATTATGATGAAACTTTTAACAGGAGCAATTCTTAGACGGGTAATTTTTGGGTTTGCATTTCTCTATATACTCCTTAGAAAATATTTTGATGAACTAGGATGCTTCTCCAATCTAAACATAAATGAGATGTTGAAGCCTGGATTGAACATAATTGAGAGACTGAAGTAGGAAAGAGGCCATTATTATTTATACAGTACATAAAAATAAATACTTCCTTAAAACAGGTTTAAGAAGACGTTCTGCCTATTTTGATCACTTAAAGAGGTGAAGAGCCACTGTGAAGTGGCAATTCTTAATTAACAGATCATTTCTACATTAAGATTCCTCATTAAAGACACTGGAAACATCTGAGATAATTTCAGTACTTTTCCTGTGGATTAATACTTGTGAGTAAGAAAAAGAAAAGAAAAGAAAAGAAAAGAAAAGAAAAGAAAAGAAAAGAAAAGAAAAGAAAAGAAAAGAAAAGAAAAGAAAAGAAAAGAAAAGAAAAGAAAAGAAAAATTTTTAAGTGTTTTCTTACAACTCAATCTTTTGAGGTGCACTCAAGAGAGCAGATGAGAAGACTAAAGCGAGTACAGCACTTACGTTATTGAGCTGCTTCACTTAAATATGGTTAAAAGCTTACAATTTCTGCACTTTTATTATTTCTAAAGCCCTAAACCACTAAAAAAATGGAAAAATATAAGTACATTGATACATTGGATTCCCTGAAGATCAAGCATAAAGGTGGTGCTATTGCAGCTGCAGTACAGATGTTTTTTCCTACACTGTTTCACTGAATACTAAAAAGATATTCAAAATGTTTGAAAGCGTAATAAACAACTGAGTCTAAAAGCTCTCTGCATTTATCAAATGCACACATTCAAAATTACTGGGTGCCAATGAGATTTTAAAAGATGAAGAAACAACAAAGCTATACTCAGGAAAACACTGAAAATAATTATTTTGAAATTACACATAATTACATATTTACATTCTTACTATGATTAATAAAAAAAGCAAGACTGATGGAAACCCCTGCAGGATAGGGAATGCAAAGAACACACCCTTCTGAATACTAGCAAAACGACTTCCGAGGTTGTGCAGAACAAAATGAAACTCAATCAGTTCCAGACATTTAACTTGGTATCATACTGTGACAGAAAAGCAGCACATCGAGGCACTGGAGGGTGCAATGGGATGCCACATCTTCTGACTTCTCATAACCCTCTAAAACTTTTAAAGTACAATGACATCAAGTTGTAAGCATTCACTTGTAACAAAAACCTGATCACTCAGCTCACTGTGGCTGTCAGAAAGAATGGACTATGGGACCACATTTTACTCCAAATTTCTCATTAAAATACACGATACCTACACATCATGTACGTACACGACGTGACAGTCAGCAAACAAATGCAGTTCCATGCTTCTGGCATGTGAGCATCTATAACATTACACAGGCATGGCCATTGGTTATCTTGCAATGCTTTTGAAGAAAATTTTTAACTCTTTCTTGACCTTCACTTTTTCAGTGTTCAGAAGAAATCATATAGTGTTATACCAAATGTAAATTATTTCTCTTATTAAATTAATGGATTAGTTAAATAGTTTTGGGTTCCCTTAAGACTGCCTTAGTATAATTTCCTCAAGAAGTACTTGTAATTACTGTACTTTTGTACAGTCTTCTGATATATTCTTCCTTCTTTTGCCAGGGAAAGGATACATCTCGTGCACACAAATTATCTCAAAGTATTTAGTCTTTTAGGCACTGAAACAGGGAAGCTTTAATTTCTTTTGGGACTCTGTCCCTCACAAGGAGTTACAAATCCAGAGCAAGCTGAATGGGGATAATTTCTTTCAGGGGACTTAATGATCATTCACTTCTTGAACAGTGCTAGCACTTTGCTGGTGCTTTGATAGACAACAGATTGTGTTTTGCTGCTCCTTTTTCTTTAAGGCTTTGCACAAATAATAGCCTTTTATTTGCAGCCAGTGCTTGGGTCATAGGAAAATCTGAAGATTATTATCATGTCCTTGTTCCATTTTATATCAACAAATGCTAGAAAATTCACAGTGCATTTCATGTCTTCTTAAAAATACAGCTTTGAGCCCATAGAGCAGGGTGGAAGATTTTTCCATATAAATTTACAGAAAAAGAAACAACTAAAATTTGACAGATAAACTTGTAAATAATTTTCCATTCTGAAAAAATGCTTATTTTGAGACATATTGGTAAAATACAAAGAAACTAAGAACAAGAGCCAGTAGAATTGAAAAAGCCTTGAATAAAAGAGAGCTTGCAGCCATCCTGTCTTGGAGCAGATCACGAATCAAACGTTGACAAAGGCAAACTCTTTAAGGCCTCCTTAACCCCACCCTAAAGGCAAATGTAACCTACCTCAGCCCTATACTTAAGAGAATTTATTTCCCTCTCTGTTGTACCATGGTTATACTTTCAGTTGCCCTGAATGAGGCTAAACCAGGTTCACACACTCTACACATCTGCACAAGAAGACTACCTGATACCAGAGGGACTCCTGAAGTACCACAGACTATGAATGAATCATTCTGTAAAGCAAAGTTAAAAGGCCCAACACTGACTTTCCCGTACAGGCAGAAAATGGCCTTCAAACATACTCAGGGTCAGGGTTGATGCTGAAGAGTTCTGTCTGTCTTAAATATCTTCTCAACAGCAGGGCTTTGAGAGATCTCAGGTGTGTTCATGATATTTATTACATCTGATAATAATGCATGTAGCCCTTTTGCTTCTATTACTTCACATTGTATAAATAGCTAGGAAGTGTGGTCTGGGAAAAAAAAAAAGGCATAATAACAAGAGAAAGAATTTTGCAGGTTTTTTCTTCCAATCCCTAAATTATTTTAAATTATCAAGACCTTTATAGTCTATCTACATGTCTCCCTTTCACATTTCCATTCAAACAATATTTTTCTTTTCTTGAACATCTTTATATCCTGTTAACTACTAGGAACAGGGAAAAATGATCTTCATAGCATGACATAATAACTAAAATTACTAATTTCAGATATGTGAGTTATGGTCTTTTCAAAATACAGAGGAAGATACTAGAAATTCTTCCAGGACTCTCTTCAAGTGCAATAAGGCTCTATAAACACCAATTGTCAATTTGCAAATATTTACATGGCTTTTATGGCTAATAGAGAGTGTCCCAGAAAAACCTGGAACTTGGATCTACAGGGTTACATTGCAAAGAATTATTTTTTTGTGAGTAATATGGTAGAGGGTAACTTATTAATAAATTAAAAAAAAGAGGTAGCAAATTTTAAGAAAGAGATTTTTGTCTTCTCAACTCTCCTGGAATGCATAAGAATTTTAAAGCAGAATTTTCATAGTTTACTGCAACACTTGACCTTGTTTGTCTTGTCTACTTGTGTATAACTGCAATGCGTGTAGTTTCCTATTTGCTGCTGTATTTTTAGTAAGCATTGCATTACAATTCACATGACTACCTGCACAGAAAATATGTGGCCTGATTTGGTACCCCAATTATTCAGATCATGAAATTTGTTCTTGAGGAGCAGCATAAATCCTGTTTTTTGAGCACACTTTGGGTTTTTTATATAGAAGACATGGGGGAGAGAATCTTAATCTCATTTTAAGAGAGTGCCAAGGTACAGGCCATGTGTATTCCTTGACCTGTGTCCAGGAAAGTAGTCCATGGCTCCATCATTAACTGCGACTGCAAGAATTTTTCAGAACTTTTTAACATCTGCTTTCAAACAATGTGAAAAGGCTACAACAATGTTATCATCACCTTTTATAAAACCTTGAACTCTAAAGTCTTTCAGAATACCAGTGATGAATACATTTGCAGTTGTCTGTTTCTCATAAAAACCACTGGTGAAGGGAAGTCCTAGTTGTTTTGAAATAGCTCATCTTAAACTCTACATACACACACTTTTACAGCCTGTCATGTCTGAATATATTGCTAGGAAAGAACACCCAGAAGTTATTTCCCTTAAATAATTATGAAACAAGAGGATTTATAGGATAAACATGAAGTCCAGAATTCATGATTATAATGGAATGTCAGCAATTAGAATATTCTGTTTCCTTTCAATCTTTATCACAGCTAATTAAAATTTAATATGAGGATATTTCTTGTGAATTCCTTCTACAAGATAGTTTTCTGGTAATTATAGGGTTGGATTTCCTAAAATTTAAGTAGTCAGACAAAATTCATATGATGTCACAGAAAATCAGTTTCAAAATACAATGAAGGTAAGGAAGTTTTCCTTTCCTGAAACAATACTGTGAACATATCACATTGTTTGAAAGGTAAAGAATATAATTCCCTATGAGTGTTTATAACAAATTACTAAAAATAGAATCAATTATTTTTCTTTACAAGTGACATTATTTTATAAAATGTCCACATAAGAAGCCTCATATTCTCTGGAATTTTAGCAAGATAAATTGAGGATTGTTTCTACAACTGGAAAAGGTCATTCAAAGAACTCCAGCTAAAATGTTAGTGCAAATGTCTGTACTATCTAATTATTGTGTGAACTCTGGAAAATATTTCCTTTTACAGTTCAAAAAGGGAAACCACTGAGAGAAAAATTTGGCTTTATTTTTATACACATGGAACAAAGCTCAACCCAACAAGCTTTACAAAAATAAGCCTGATACTCATCGCCTTGAACTAAATTGACACTTATCTAAAGGTTTTTTAGTATGTCTACAGGAAGAGTTTTTTTACCTTTTTTTTAAATTATTTTTTTATTGTTGGGTTTCCTTACAGTTATTTTAGCTGACAATAAAAGACCATTGCATTTTATCTAGACTGCTATGTATTTGTCCCACTCTCCCCCCACCAAACATAAGAAGAGGTAGAAAAAGCTTTGTTCTTCATTTAGCAGTAGTCACACAAAGATAAAACCATACATTTGGGGTTAATTTCACAAATGCCTCTAAATAGACCGTTTTCAACACATTTGTTGCTTAAAAAAATCAAGCTTTCTATTTTAAGAGGACAAGGGCTCTGTGCATTCTCTTCCATAACATATCTTACAGATCTTTCCTTGGCCTCTTGAATTACCTTTGCTTATTAGAAAAGAGTATGAATGACTCAGTGAGGGAATATAATAATTAGAATATGGTATAAAAGGGCAAGCAGAATCTGGGGGCACTTAACTTGTGCTTCCAGTCACTGCAACTACTGACTGTTTCTCTTTGGCCACCAGATTAATTCATCTGTACAATTAACCTTATGTCACCCTCCTTTACTTATCTTTCCTTCCTCTAGTCACCCATTTTGACTTCTCGCCTGTGCCTTGCTTTTCACTTGCCCAGCTGTACTCAGCACCCTTCTGTCTTAGTTATCTTCTTCAGACATCTTTTGCTCACATTTCTTTTTTCTCTCTTTGAATTTCCACTTCTAAATAGAAATTTTTGAATTTTAATTTTTAAAATGTATTCATGTAGGACCTCAAAATAGGATGCAAGCTATATTTCATAGGCAGACTTTAAAAATTAGAATTCTTATAAAAGAAGATATAGTCAAGCCATGTATTTGCAAGGCAGTATCATTGCATATTCCATTCTCCTATCCACCCTGCATGAACTTACACTGTCACAAATAAAATCAGAC
Source organism: Rhabdornis inornatus (assembly GCA_013397075.1). Taxonomy (NCBI): domain Eukaryota; kingdom Metazoa; phylum Chordata; class Aves; order Passeriformes; family Rhabdornithidae; genus Rhabdornis; species Rhabdornis inornatus. Next base: position 98,932 of record VWZS01000480.1, read on the forward strand.
TGCCAGCTGTCCCTTTTTCACCTGAGAAGAGTCAGTGTAGTGCTTTAGAAATGCAAAAAATTAAAAATACAAGATTTCTGCGTTGAAGATCATACAGTAAGAAATAGAAAAGAAAAGAAAAAGAAAGCAGGGTGAGGGGAAAGAGCAGGCAAAACAAGAATTAAACACACAGGGAAAATACGAGACTTTTTTCTGGCAGTTGAATAGTACTGATAGTATTTGGAAATGAGAACAAATGGGGGAGTAAATAAGACCAAGCTGGAAGCCCACATTAGAAACAGGGAGAAGGAAAAGGATTTTGCAGGAAGATATTGATGATGTTCTAAGTCTTTTATGAACATGGACTATGAAGCTTAAAGAGGATATTCTACAATAGCATAACTCTCAACTGGACCAATTTTCCAATATCATGCACATTCTTGTCAGTTTGACTGTGTTGGTTTTGATGAAAGCTTTTTTTCATCAAAGCCTCCCCCACTTTACTGCCCCCTCAACACAAACCCTGACCACTAAAAAAAGGCTATGAATATTTCAAAGAACTAAATGGCATGGATGGATTAATATTTTAATTCAAGTTATGCTTGCCTTTTATCAAGTTGTAACTTTGAACATAATAAATTCTGTTTAAAAACCCAAAGGCTTTCATATCCTATATTTTGCCTCCTTTTTCATTATTTATTTTAAGTGTTTTTCTAAACACTAGAATGTTTATGGACCTAGCCAATTGCATGTCAAAAGCAGAGAATGAAACTGAGGTTGCACCCAGCTTACTCCTCTGATAAGTTCAACCTAAACCAAAGAAGAATTCTTTTTTCCTTTGCCTATTTTAAACATTTGTGACAAAACTTTCTTTACTTTAAATGACAGATTCAGAGCATCGTACAGTATCTAACCCCCCCCCCCCCGTCCCCCCTCCCCCAAAAAATGTGAAGAAATATTTTTTGAGGCTCTGCTCTAGGTGACAACTGAATTACAGCAGTGTGGCCAGTGTATGCTACTGGGAGTATTCACAAGACTAGAATTTTACAGGACTGAGTGATTCACTCACCTCCTTTTGTGATATGATTGCATTTATTTTCAGGAATTCATTGATAATAAAGTGCAGGCATGTCATCATATAAAACCAAAACAAGTTGATTAGGCTATCTGCCAACAAAGACTTGCACTTCAAATCAATTTGGACACACAGCTAAAATTTCCTAAACTTGAAAACAGCAAAATTGAACTACAGAAGCATGAATTCTGCATTTCTGCATCACAGAAAGTTAATATTTCTGATAATATCCTTCAGATAATTTCTCCATACCTTTTTAAACTTAGTAGCTCTTTCAGTTTATATTGTGTTTACTTCATTACATCATACTGGGTTCAGTTCATTCAATTCATTTGTAGGTAACCTGGGCTGCATTAGACAAAGCACTGAGGTGATCCTTTCCCTGTACTCAGCACCCAGAGACACACCTGCAGGGCTGGGCTCCTCCTCAGTACAAGACAATGGGAATGCTATGAGGATAGTTAAGAGACTGAAGAATCTGTCCTAAGAGAGATATGTTCAAAAACAGGAGAAAACTTTCTCCAGGTTGAGCAGTTCCTGATCTCTCACCCTAAAAGATGAGAGATCTGGAGCTGTTCAGGCTGGAGAAAGTTTTGTTGTATTTTAAAAATCACATTATACTTGCAATATGAAATACTTACTGTCTCATGATAATGAGACCTATGGCCAAAATGACGCCTTGCTGGATATAACTAGAAAAGTTCAGCATACCAAAATAGTTCAGCTGACAATAAACTCTGTTTCAAATCTTGGCCTATCTTTGAAGCTGAAACAATAGTAGGCTTGTAATGAAACAGCAACATTCTTCAGTATTCAGGGTTACTGTTGAGGCAGGATGCTGGAGGTCATCTAGAGTTTCAATGGCCCTGCTGAAGAGGGACCATCCAAAACTCAGATGCGAGGGACCATGTCCAAATGATTTTTTAAGATACCCAGAAATGGTAACACCATAATCTCCCTGGTCAACCTCATGCCCCTCTGGAAACACACCAACAAAGCTAGCAAATTCCAAGACCTAGTTTTTCTCTCCTATGCCAAATATTTACTTCCTTTTCTTTTTTTTTTTTTTTTAAGATTCAATATTCTAAAAAATCTGGATATTTTTTCATCTTTCAACAGAAATTCTTATTTCAGGTAGAGGTAAATACAACATAAATGTGAAGAGGCACAGACTTCAGTAGGGCGGCAGGGATTTTCAAACAACAGAATTTCTGATTGGACTTTTGAGACCAAGTACATATTATCACTACATTGTATTTCATCTCTTTCTCAGCCATTTTTAACTGTGAAGTCTGTGCTAGAGATTCTACTTCTGTGATTTCTTAAAATATATCTGCCAGCTAATGAATAATGTATAATAATTGATACATGAATCCTCCTGTATTAAAGAATATATAGCACTGACTTCTTGTTTGCAACTGTGAATACATGACATTCCTGCAGCAAAAAAGTATTTTTAGAATAAAGAAAAAAAGAAAAAAGAGGTAACCCATTTTATCTTAAAATGGCAGCTTTCAAAACAGTCATATATACCTGTACACACCTAGAAACATAAATTATAATTGATTCATGAATTCTTTGCCTTTTCATAGTTCTTAGCATAGCAACAGAAACTCAAAGATATTCTGGCTTCACTAAGTCTGACTGTTCTGTTCTACAGAGTATAAAAACTTCCAATTAAGACAGCACTGTAGTTTGGCAGTCTGAGAAACTGAATGCTAAGACTTGTTCCATCCTACAAGTTAGCACAGTAAGGTGGGTCACATTTGCCTACGGTTTCTTCTGTCATGTTTTTGTCTTGCTCAGGCCTTGCAAGCCATCAGACTGGCAGAAGATTCCTTGTATATATGGGCCCACAACAGACACATCCAATAATGTCCCAATTATGCCAAACTGTATGACAGGAGAGGGTTTAGGGCACTGCAGCCTGTCAGAGAATGTGCTACCACAAGACACAGTCCCCAGCTTCAGTGCATGGTTGCTGCCGTCTTTCTTCTCTGGTGTTGTCCTCTGGTGAAAACTACACGTAGTTTTCTCCCTTGCCTGGAGAAAACATATAAATTTAACAGCTGGATATAAAAACCAGGAAGACTTTAAGTTTCTCTTTATGTTTTGCTGTAATTTTAAGTACAAGCAGTACTTTCTTCCATTAGGCTTTATTCAAATTTATTGCAAATTCCAGTGTCATCTTTCTAAATACAAACTTGCAAATTAATATCTGCTATTTGTGAGGAATACCTTGCCACTGGACTGTGCACAGAGTACAGTGTGTGTGAACAGGTACAGTCTACCAATTCTATTAGAGCTCTTGATCCTGAACTATTGTACAAAGGTCAGACTATAAAAAATATAGTTATGTTCTCATACCTCCCCATTCTGCTATAGATCTTCCTGCAGTAATCAGATATTTATTTTGCTACTATACACTGAAAGGTCATTTGGAATTAGTATTGGACGTTGAGGTAGTTGTTCAGCCACTTCAGCTCATGCTGAATTGGGCATGGTCTCAGGCAGTCATGCTCAGACTCCTGCTAGCCCTGTCTTCTCTCCCCATCAAGAGCCCAACACAAAGGACTCTCCTACTTCCTTCAATATGGAATCACTATGTATTGCCTAGATGTAGATCTAAGCAATAAAAGGAGTAAGCTTGGCTTAAATATCAGTAGGTCACAGCTCTTATCTATATATTTCAACAATCTTAATTATGAAAAATAACATTGTTTGCTACTTGTTTACAAATATTTCTCACCATACTTCAAGCAAACATGCGGTGCATTAGCTTTTCCCACAGTCATTTGAAAACGGAGGACCAATAACAGCACATGCAAGAGCTCTGGACAGTGGAAACTATTTGACAAGAGCATTCAACAAGAAAAATCTGACAAAAAAATTGACAAGAAGGTTTAACACCAGGTTATGATGTTAATCTTAAATAAATAGTGAAACTTTGTTTAAAATTAAATACAAAATGTACAGAACATTTCAGCTTCTCTTTGCACTTCGATAATTTAGAATAAATAAAAGATTACTTTCATATATATTTCAGACGTAACAGCACATGCAAATATTAGTAAAAATAGGAAAACCCTGTATTTTCATCTGCCTTACAAGTATTTCCCTCATAATCATCAGGAATCTTTCCTTCATAGTCTGACCTTAAAGACAAGTCTCTAATGTACCTAAGACATTAAAGTTTACTATGCAAGAGAAAATGATTAAAATCCCCAGTAAAGGGTCTGAGAGTGGCAGTCAGTGACAAGTCTACACTGTAACACTTGCAAAACAGCAAATCTTGTTCTTGTCTGTTTTAAAAATGGAATTGTGCATGACACACAGCAGCCAGTAATTTTCCTCTATGCAGCATTCATGAGGCTTTCCCCACAGAAGTGCACATGGTTACATGTGATACTAAGAAAGAAGCACGATATTTGTGAAAGAAATATAGCGTAGACGACCACAAATTATAATTTCTTCAGCAATTCTTTGATATTACAAATTTGAAGCATAAATATATACCTATATTTCAACTTTTTAAAAGAGAACTGCATATTTTTAATAAGAAAAAAAAAATAGGAATATACCAGAAATAAAATACCATAAATGGTAAAACAAAAATCCACTTCAGCTCAAAGAATTAATAAACTTTGACTCATGACAAACTCTATTTTGTAGTATTCAATTTTACCTGCATATTTCCTAAAAATACACATTATCTTATGCAGTTCACTTTGAAAAGAATGAAAAATAAAATTTAGAGAGCAAACTAGCATTTGTATAGGATTTTACAAAAATAGCAAATGAACTCTTTCCCTGGGAAACTCCCAATGAAAGCTCAGAGTAAAAAGTAAAATCCTACTGCCACAGGACTATGCTAAAGGACTTGCTGTGGGATTCTGTGTAAATAAACTATACCCAAGGTACTATGAATACTTGCCCATCTATAACCCCAAAATCATTGCAATTCAGGACATACAGAGAAATAGGTTATGCTATAGGTATTATATAGCATTTTCATTGCTTTTCAAATCACTATTTCTTTATGCACATTGTTTTATCTTGTTTTATTTTTGGATCAGTTGAGTAGGGACTTGCTGGAGAAAACATTTCCACAATTAATCTCGTGTTTGTTTGGGCATAATTGCAAGCGGTGAAACACTCACTGAACATAATTAGCTCCTTCGCACTACTAATCCAAAACTTTTTTGTATGAAAATACTGACTTGCCAGATGGTAAGAAACGTCATGCTATCTCACCAGCTGGGAAATCTGAGTTCAGGTTCACAGGCCATGGAACAACAATGATGAAAGGATACAGGGAGCCCCCAAGGGTAGAGAGGGAATACTGCCAGGCTATTCCTAAACAAGATATGATTCTTGCCTCTCTCATGGTAAGATTTTTAACATAAGGAAGGCAGTTGTGTATAAGACAAAAGCAAAGGCATGCAGTAAAAGAAGAGATCAGTCTAACTGCACTCAGCTTACAGAGGTAGTCATTGAAGATCACAACAGGTTTCTTATTCTTAGTTTTTTTCCCTTTCCTCCACTCTTGCTTTTCTCCCTTTGCTTTCCCCCATCCTCTGCCTGGTTAGCCTCTCTGCTGCTGCTGTGGACTACAAAGAGAACTTTTGCATGAAGAAGTGGTCACCTAGATGTACAGAAAACCAAACCAAACACACACAGAGGAAAGATGCAAAATTTCTGCTAAAAAAGAAGAGCTCAACAGAAAAGAATAGATTGCACTGCATGTTCATTAACAATTTTGTGTTATGCTTTTCAAAGCAAAAGGAGAACTCTGTGAGCCATTTCATTATGCATCTTTGTAGCTGAGGTTCTGTGAAGTGTTTAAGGGAAGGCAGCTCTAGCTGAGGTGGATAACAGAAGAAAACTATAATCAAAAATCAATGTACTTGTCCTGCAAAATAAAATTCCTGGCCTAAGCAGGACATGGAGCTTAAGATGTCTCAACTGCATTCTGCAGCCAGAAATTATAAAATCTAAGTCAGGAGGGCTGAATCAGATTGAAACTTTCTCTGAAAATCCTCCTAGCATTTTTATATTTCCGTAAGTTGTATGTTACGTTTTAAGGCAGGTAGAACTAAAACTGCTTCTTTAAGAAAGGTAAAAAAGCTCCATGAGGGAACAGAGAGGCCAGCTGCTTCTAAAGAGCAAGAGAGCTGGAAGCTGAGGAAGGCAGCACCTGGCTGGGCTGTCATGGAGAGGATGATCCGGGCCAGAAAGTGCACTGAAGGAGATGGAAAACCCAGAAGTATAAGGACCAACATAAGATATATATATGTCTCTTCATTTAAACATAATTTTAATCACAGATGGAAACTAGCAAACATATTGTTCCAAGTCACAGCAAGTCCTTTAAAACAAACAGAAAAAGAGATTTTAAAGGGTTTCTTATCAGTAAAATCCAAAAACCTAAGTTCAGAAAAACATGCAGTGCAATGAGCTGCAAAAATTCTGAACAGAAAGTAAGCAAGGCTCCCTGCCCAGGCTTAATTTAGTGTTCCCTTAGAGCTGATGAAGTGTGCACCTCAGTCTGCACAGGTGCACCTTTGCATCCTGGCCTACAGATGCACTGCACACCACTGGAATGGAGCGGCACCTGTCTCAAACCTGGGCCAAACTATGGTCTTGCTCTGTGTGTCTGTGAAGGGTTTATTACATGTGTGGTGTTATCATAATAAAAATATGGATAAGGCCAATCTTCATTTTATCACAAAAACTATCACAGAAACCTTGCTAGAGAACTGAGTTTTGCTAAAAGCCAGAAGTATTTCATGTTTTCTACACAGTGATGCAATTTAACTCACTTCCACATTTAATCCTTTCTCTTTTCCTACTCTTTTGTATTTTATCACTGAAAATGTTTTTTCTCCAGCAAACCTGTGGTGAAGAAGAATGTAAATTTTGCAGTAGCAGCAGCAAGTAAATTAAAACATGGAAAGTTTTATGAATTAAATATGAAACCGGCTAATGCAATCAGTTCTGTACTATTTACATTATTTATTTTATTAAATTAATTTGACTGTAGCTCGGTTTCCAGGGTGGTAAGGTTTTCATATCAAAGACGCAGTAGGACACTGCAAAAATAAATGGCTTTGGAGCTGAGCAGAGAGCTTTAGGGATCTGGAAAAGGGGACTGCTTGGGGTTTGGGGATACAGATATTTTGGAAATTTTGGTACTTTGATAAACAGGATGGTATCTTACAGTGTTGACATTTAATCTGTGAATACTGGGCTACAAGACTAACACCTAAAAGAAGAGGAGAAGCAATTCACACTTTCTTATGTCATGATTTAAGTCTTTCTGTGAACTAAGACATCACTGCAATGGCCATATAGCATTTCCATTTTGAAATCTCCTTTGATGTATTATCCCCAAGGGATACTGTAACAGATGGCTATTCAACACACATGTAGTCTTCCAACCCATACGCCTTTATTCCCAGCTACACTTCAGAAACCAGTAAGGGAAAGTGTGAAAAAATGCTCTCAGTCCTACACCAGCAAAGGTTGTAAAATTCTGCTCCTGAATACAAATCCCCTTTTCAATATTTTTAAAGCATTCTACTCAGTATATGCTCATCACTTTTTCAAGATGATCGTGCAGAAGATATTTTTTGTTCTTTGGAGATTGGCTGTTTATAAAAAGCTACTACTGACTATCCACCCACTCATCCATCTACCCTTCTCCCCCAACATAAACTTTCAAAATGCATTATATAGAAAATATTAATGTCCCATTCCCTGTTAAATACTTGTTGGTAATATGTTGTTCATTTTTCTCATGGGAACTAATGGGACTGTCGCAGTATTTCTCCTTCCAAACAGGGAGGGCAGGTTCTTTAAGCAATTTTCAAGGAACTATAATCAGAATAAAAGATTTTTCAAGTGGAAATAGACTGTCACAGAAATATTTGAAAAAAAGTCCACTGTGGAGAATAGAAGCCCAAGAATAGATTACCAGAAATTATTATATTTTTAATGTGTAATATAGATGAATTGACTAATTTCTAAAGAATAAGGGTGGCCAAAGTAATCAGAATATTTGGACATACCCCAGAGGAATGTATATATTAAGTTAAGTTTTCTGGAATTATGCATAGCTATTTATGGAGATCTGGATAAATTTATCTCTATATACACAAATTTACTAATTTTATGATTGATTAAACTGAAAGTTTCTTGAAGAAGACCATGATTTTCTTTATATTTTCACAGCACATAGTACAGCAATGACGTAAATGTACGTTGTTCAATCTCACAGAATTAAAAGGGGGTGGATAAAGACAGAGCTGTAAGATGTTTGCAAAGCATCACACTAAAACTATTTCAGATTTTCCTGAAAACATGACTTGAAAGCTGTCTAAAAAATCACAGACAAACTGTTTTATTAGATAGCAGCATATCCCAGAGGGGTATTCTGCTAAAGGAGTCAAGGGGGTTTCTGTGGGATGGTTGTCTGGCTTCTTCTGAAGTTCTTGGAACTTCAGTGAAATTTGTGCAGAGAACAAAGGATCTCTACCTTGTACAAACACAGTTTGCCATAGTATTTACATTTACAATCCTTCATTTGTTATAAAGTCATCTGTAATTGCTTGTTCATATATAATTTTTGCACTTTCAAAATAATTCCTCTATAAGCCACAATAATTATTTGTCAAAAATAAACCAGATTAGAACCTTCCTTCAAAATTGCAGCTAAGACTCTAATCAAGGAGGAGTCTCTCAACTGACTGCTGAGAATATGAAAAATTATCAAACCTGAGATCAAAGGACATCTGATCTTTTAAAAGGTCTGCCCTTCAAAGAGAAAAGGGGAATCTGTCAGCTACAACTGACAAGCACAGGCTGAAAAAAGCATCTGTGTACAGTAGAGAAACGAAGAACACTTAAAAATTACTGAGAAATCCCAAGCATTTTGGCTGCTGTAGCACTAACAGCAAAATCTGACAAATTGTTACTAATGAATCCTAGCTAGTTACAAAGTAGCTGCTTCTGTATCCCAACATTAATATCAAGCTCATGCCAAATGACAAGGAAGAACTAGGGGAATGAAAGTTAATTTTGAGTCTATGTCAGCAGGGAGATCTAGGCACCTTCCAACCTACTTTTTCAAGGGAACTGTAAGATAGGCAAAAGCCATTTTTATAGCCATGTGTACACAGACCTCAAGGAAACTGCGTCACTGAAACTACAGAGAACGACTGGGAGACTGGAAGTATTCCAAATACTTAAATTCCAGCTACAACCTCACGACACAGCACAGCTAAAAGCCTGAAGAGTCATGATTAAAATCAGCTCTCAAATTGCTGCATGGTTTATTTGTGTTTGATTATAAAGAGTTCAAGTGTGGTCACTGCTTATAAAATATGGCAGAAGCCATGAATTAAAATTTCGTGATCCAAACTACACATTGGTATCAGAATTTATGCCTAATATCAGTTATTATAAGTTTTATAATGCATAGAAAATGTGTAGAACTTAGAAGGCATCAACTTATTTCTTTGTTTTGTATTTTATTGTTCCCTAATTAAAAAAAAAAAAAGAAGGATGCCATTTTTGCAAGGCTGAGCACAAAGTAACATGCTTTGATTAGGCATCTGAACAGACAAGGCAAAGATTTTTTCAGAGAAACAAGAGCTCCCAAGGCAGAAATAAAGGCATAGCGGTGCAGGGGGAGCAACAAAATCAAACAATGGAGTTGCACAACTGTGAAAAGCAGAAGTAACTACAGCTCAGTGACATGCAGCAAGAGCAGAGATGCTACAGAGAGTTTTGCACCAAAAGTTGAGGAGCTCTGACTTGACAAAGAGAAAAAATACAGACAAGTGGACATCAAGAGCATCTATTCTATATGATGCAGGCTTTGGTTATTATTTTGGAATATTTGTTAAACCAAAGCAGTGTTTTAATCAGACTCAGGATAAGATATTTTTTCCTGACCTTTGATATTTGGTATTACAGAAAAGGTTAACCATGACTTAGACTGCAAACAATATTACCTGATTATTTCAGCTAAGCTTTGCAAGTTCAGGGCCCTGAATTAGGAAAATAGGTCTAGTAATAAAAAAAAAAAAAAGTGAATCTAACCTTAAAAGTGCATTACATTTCCTCTGAAAAACAAAAATAAATATTGTCTGAGAACAACTAAAGAAGTGCTAATCTAGACAAGAATCTAGAATTCCCTTTTGTCAGTAAATTGTACTGAGTTTACTAGAAATGCAGCAATGGCAATACAATTTTGCAATTGCATGGGTCCATAAATGTCTAACTTTGCAACACTTAACAGGGATAGATCTTCCCTACTTAGCACTAGTACCAATAATGCTGGAAAACTTCCTGCATGTGAACAGCTCGTCAGTGGAAAGGCTGATGGTGCCACATGGGTGGAATTCCTCTCATCTGATGGGACCTGTGTAACCTATATTAGTCACGGAGTGTCCTGGATTCTTCTAGGCACTTTTGGAGGATTATTCATCCAGACATCTAAAATGCCTGTTTTTCAAAGGGATGAATCACCTTCTACAGGTGTCATAGATAAAAAAAAGATCATAGATGATTAGTTGAGCTTAGTGTGGCAGGCAAAGCAACACAGTGTAGCCAAAGCAGAAGCATATGACACCCATAAGTTATAAAATATAAACCAAGAAATAATTATTATGCTTTCTCTGCAATCCAAGAGTAATTCAACTAAGAAGTGCAACCAGCAACAGTATGTCCTTGGTGGTTCTAAGAATGTGTAGCCAGACACAGTGTCCATGCATTTCACACAAGTATGTCATGACTACCAAAGGTGCAAACAGTGGACATCAGACATAGGAGATACCAAGGACAATGAAATTGAGAAATATGATTAAAACTAGTCCTAATATTTACTAGGAAGAATAGAGTATTGTGCAATATCATCTGAATTAAAATCAAGATTGCAATTGGAATGGAATGGAATGGAATGGAATGGAATGGAATGGAATGGAATGGAATGGAATAGAATAGAATAGAATAGAATAGAATAGAATAGAATAGAATAGAATAGAATAGAATAGAATAGAATAGAATAGAATAGAATAGAATAGAATAGAATAGAGATAATGTTTCAGTTGGAAGGGATCTACAACAACCACCTAGTCCTATTGCCTGGCTATTTCAGGGCTGACAAATGCTATTGAGAGGGTTCTACAAATGTCTCTTAAATACTGACAGATGTAACTCCCAAATAGCATAAAAGCATCAAGCATAAGGAAAAAATATGGAGAAGAAGGAAGAAAAGCCCATTAAATATGCATAAACCAGAACAGTTTTGTATACTTATTGCTGATGGTTAATAACATGTAAAATAAACTACATTAGCACCATGTGTGCTGTCAATGAATGAGTTTAGTAACATTTTGGTTTAAAGTTTGAAACTGTCCTGATGTGTCAGTCTTTAAAATATATCACAACAATCTCCAATTCCCTGGAAAATACCAACATACATACATGTATTTGAATCTGGACGCATATTATGTTGCAGCAGTTCTTGACAGCAAAAGTTGCTGCAAGCTTACCTTACTAAAAGATTTTATATTTTTTAACATAAATATATAACTTTAAGTAGTCAAAAACTTTTGAAACTCACAGTCTAAGATAGGAGACCTTCCTTACGTTTATAATTTTTCTACAGCAGACAGATTAGATCAGTGTACAAAATTTCATTCTATGACAAAAAGTAACCATAGAACATTTCCATTTGGAAGGAACCCATGAGGATAACTTTCCTGACTCCACACAGGGTCACCTCAAAGTTAAACCATATAAACCAAGAACATTATCCAAATGGCTGAACAGCTAAAGGCTTGCAGCCACGCTCCCTTTTTCTTGGTTGCAGGTTCCAGTAACTGACCACCCTCTTAATGAGGAGTCATTTCCTAATACCACGTATAATCTTCACCTGATGCAACTTTAAGCCATTCCCTCACATGCATTATTTGTGAAAGAACAGGAATATTTAGAAGTTTGCTAAATAGAATGGAGAAATGCTTAAATGAATGATTAAAAGGTATACTTCTCCATTGTAACCTCATATTACTGAAAGGTGAAAGCAAATCTGGGAAAAACTGGTTATCTGCAAACATTTGCAAATCTAATTGAGTTTGGACAAATCTGAAAAACATCTCCAGGTATTCACACAGTCCTAGATAAAATTTATATCAGAACATGTTCATTCTTATATTTAGAGATAAATAGATTAAAATTATCAATATTGAAACAAAATTTACAACACTGTAATAATTATTTTTAAAGTTTTAGAAGATAAGCAAAAAAAAAAAAAAGCTGGAAATTCAGCATTTTAAATTTTTCTAAAATGTTGCGACTACTTATCTTCCAATAACAGATTTTTTGCAAAGCTTCTTAATTTTTTTACCAAGCAACATTGCCTCTCATTTTCATTCTGCTAGGAAGCACACTTTTTAATTCTAAACTAAATTTCAATAGAAAACATTTTGCAATATATGTAAATCCTGCATTATCATATTGTGCATTGTTAATTACTGTTTCAGTAGATCTTGTAAAACCGCAGCACTGGCACCATAAACCTCTTCTATACCACTGAGATAAATAAATCTCTGGAGAAGGCAGAATATTCTTTTCTGTTGCAGGAAATATGGAAGTGTATTAAACTTCTGAACTGAGATTTGGTTTCAGAAAATGCTAAGTGCCTACTTTCACTATCAGCTAAGATAAAGGTTTAGTATGAATCATGTGCACTTTAAACAGTACTGACAAGAACAATGTATGATTAAGCATTGAACTCTGCCACAGCAAATAATATTTATCTGACAAAATATAACAAGTGACTGACATTTTCTATATTAATGTCATGTTTCATCATTTTAGAAAACTTATTTTCTTAATTCCTACAGAGTGCCCAAGGTGTTTGAAGCTTTAGCAGATGTATGACATACACCCTCGATTCATAACATCTCACAGACTGACTCACACTCAGGAAATCAAATGTAAATGATACAATAAAGAGGAAATTTAAAAAATAGTATCAATATCTGTAGTCTGAAGTCATGACGTAAAGACAAAAATTAATTATTCAGACAGAATTTAGTGGAATAAACTGAGAACTATAGGCAATATTTGAAAGTTAGCCCACAGGGCCCCCAAACTTCTGAAAACCCACAGTGAATTCCTAATCCCAAGGTCTGAGAACTGTTACTTCCATTAAGAAGAATAAGAACTGTTCCTCAAGAGACAGACAACTTAAAGATATGAGACTGAAAACTGTCTGTGCTTCCATTTCAGCAATGCATGAAATTCACTGTAAAGAAAAAGAAAAAAAGAAAGAAAAAAAAAAAGAAAAATTATTTTTTTTTTGTTACTGGGGTAAAAAAAGGACAGGTGAAAATAGGGAAAAGAAGGAAACAGAAACACAGGGGGGAAAAAGTAAAAAGTGGGTTAGGGTTTTTTCATAAATGCAGGTCTTGAGAGTGGGTCTTACATTTAAAGTTCACCTGACTTCAATAAATATCATGATCTTCTTTGGAAGATTCCTGAATTCAAAGAATCATATATGCGGCATATTACTGAAATCTAGACCTATCATTTAAGTGACATTTTGAAATTACAGACTTCAATGCACATCTTACCTTATACTTCCATTACTTATAAAACCTTTTTGCACAATATTTTTGAAACAGCTTTGCTGGTTTTGCATTAATTGAGTTTTGAGTAGGGAATGAGCCCAGCCACAAAAGTGATGTTCTAAGAAAAGCTGCTAACAGCTTCTGCCATGCTTATGCATACAACAGCATATTTTGTTCTTTTGGTTAGGCCTCCTCAAGCATTTCTAGTTTATCAATATATTCTTCCCTACTACAAAAATAGCACATACACATTTCAGACGCTTGTCTTGGGACATTCTATTAGCCTGCACTTGAAAGCAAACTCTGGGAATTTGACAAATGTGTCAAAACAACCAAGAGTGAAATTGTTACATGTATAGATACCCACATATTTACTGCAAGATTAATGTGGAGGAAAGGTGCTAATTTGAGAGTTGTCAAGTGTCAGCTCCACAAAAAGGTAGAGAACACACATTAGGAATGCTAAATCTATATAAAGTTTACACTCTCTAGAGCACACAGGAATTGCTACATTCAGTAATGAAATCTAATTCAATACTTGCAGTGCTTTGCTTCTTTGTCTTTTCTGCAGAGAAGCCTTAAAGCACAACATGATACTAGTTTTATATTTTTGATGATCTTGAAAGTTTTATATGAACTCAGTTCAGAGAACAGAGATTATTAAACAAGAAAATATCTTCAGCATGAAACATCTTACAATCATATAATCTTTTACATCTTTTATATATGAGGAAAATGTTTCCAAACATGCTATGCCTCTCACATAGTTTTGTGATGGTTTTGTCAGTTTGCTTGTTTTCCTGCAGTGAAATCCCTTGCACTCATTTTCACCATCCTTTCAACATACCTTCTTTCGTTATACTGTCTGAAATGTCTGTCTTTGTGCTCTTACTAAACACACAGTCCTGAAGGGCTGCTGCAACTGCCTACTCACACACTGCAGTAGCATTGAACTCAGCCAGGATGTTCTTTCAAGTGCTTTGAAATGCCTTGAAATAGAGAAGGTATTATAGAAAAGCAAACTCTTTTCTATTTTATCCATGTAAACAGAAATCTATAGTGTCTTCTGCTGTGAGCTAACAAAGGCTGCCGCATGACGGATGAAATGCAATTCAGGAGACCCACCATGAGAGTAATCCTTTCAAATGCATCTAGGATTGTTCAGATAATCAAGAAAAAATGTGGCCATGAGTATTCATACAGTTTATTTAAAAAAAAAAAGTTAGGATGAGTAAAATATTAAACTAGATGAGATTGTATGGGATCTGAAAGACATTTTTGTACTTAATATCAAACAATTCTGCAAACCTTACCCCAGTCTAAGTGTGAAAAAGTGTCTACTCATAGAAGAATTAGGAGTGAAATTAGGAGTGAAAATAAAACAAAAGGCATCATCAAACTGGGGAAAAAAGGGATTTGTTTTATGACAATTAAAATTTTTAAATTAAAAAAAAAAAGCATTTTTCCTAAGAGGCTCTTCGTGCATTTTATTCAGGTAGCCTAATAAAAGTTGTTACTTTTAGCAATTACTTTTCCTCTTTACATAACTGGATTAGCAATGCCACACTAAGTGTATTTCTGGTGAATTACCCAGAACCCCAAGAGACTCTTCAGTTCATTGTTCCATGCTTCAAATTGTACCTATCTAGCAAATGTATTTGCAATTTGCTGGCTATTTTCAATTTTAGCTTGCGATACACAGAGGCTGTGAATTATAACTGCAGTTCAGAAACCACAAGCATTTTCACATACACAACTGAGAAAAAGGTATTCCATTTATGGAATGCAATCCTTTTCTTAGTGTTAAAACATGAGATCAGTTATGAGTTTTAGAATTAGCCCAAGTTACTGAGAGATGTTCCTCACTGGCAAAGTGCTACTTCTGACTGGTTGTTTGAAGGACAGGTTGGTTCTTACTATACAAATGGAAAGATCAGCTCTGCTAATCTATTTAGCATTTACATGCCACAAAACAACATCAGAATAACAGAGGTAATCTTTAAATATGACACAGGAATAAGAATCTTCTGGTTTATGGTTGTATGACAAAGATATGATCTCTTTCTCTGCAAACATTGCCAGCCCTGGACAGATGGAGCATGGCAGGAGCTGCAGGAAGGCATTGCTGGGAGAGCCATGGTCTGTCCCTTGCTGGGGACAGTCTGTGGCCATAAGTCTGCAGCACAGCATCAGCAGGAAAATCCTGCTGGGGGATGAAGCCCTGACATCACTGACCCTGGCAAAGCTCCCAAAGACAAGATTTTTCCCAAGTTTTTAATGCTTTAACATACGGTACAGACCAGACACAAGATATACCCGTTCTAGCTTACCAAAGGTTTGGAGATTTTTTACTTGATTTAGGTAATAAAGCTGTTGCAAATGTCCCAGACCTCAAGTAGGTATATAATTTTACAAAAAGTAGAATGTATGTTCATATAGAACAGAAAAATGAATGCAACATTTTCTAAGAGATTGCTTAATGTCATTGCTGTGGTGTCGCTGAAAGCCCTGTTAATATTGGACTCTAATTCAGACTTTTAGCAAAATTTCAAAATAATGAAAAGATTACGTATCTTTTGTCCTATTCCAAATTCAATGAAAAAAACACATTACCCTTTGTTACAGTGAAGCCATGAAATCTAAAGCTACCTGTCTTAATGCTATGTAATGCTTATTGTATGAAAAGTTTAAATTACTCTCCAGAAGGCTGGCACCATTCCATTTTAAAGATATAATTTAATTCTTTACTTCACAACCTATAAGAAGCATCTCTCTATTAATTTTTTTCATAGGAAACTTTGATAGATTTAGTCCCTTATGAATCTCATTTAAAATACACACATTTCAATGCCAATTGGGACTTTCTCTAGAGACCTAAAAATAAAGGTTTTAAAGTGGAATTCAGAAAGAAGAATAAAGTTAATGTTTTTACTCCCAAGGTAACTGAATCTTTCCCAGATATTACTGGCATCTGCTAATATGTCTACTTCTGGTAAACAGAGCTATTTCTCCTTAGATTATAAAGTTTACTTTTCAGAAAAAGAACCCAGGTATTCTGACAAGGAAAAAGACTCTGAAGAATAATCAAACCTTATTTTTATCCCCTGTATCAATGCTTTGTTGAACCTAAAGGTGTTATACTATTACTACTTTTTGTTTCACTAGTCTTGGTTTCTGCAGCAAAACACTATCAAAAGCACAAGACCATTATGATCAATAATAAAACTAGCACATGTAGCAGTATATTATTAAGTCCTATTGAAAAAAGGAATATAATTTGAAATATAGATTATACTGACGTTGTTTACTAAGTTCATTTTACATAGATATTTACAATTGAGTTGGAAGAAATCATTCACTGGGGCTTTTTAGATTATAAGTGTGCTAGTTCTTTAATTAAGTATAGTAAATTACATTGGATTTTCAATAAATCAATCATTAAATCGTGGATTCTGTAAAAATAGTATGTCTGCTCTGACGTCACATTTTTCGACCAAAAAAAAAGGGAAAAAGTTCAGATTTGAAATACCAGAAGAAACTGCATTTCTTTCTTTCTGAATTTACAAACATGAGATTCCTGGAGGTAAGATTACTCAAATAATATCTGTGTTTTTTTTAACAATTACCTTATAATGTATCATCTGTCTAGCCTATCTCCACTTTTCAGTCTCTGTAGAACATATCACACGAAAAGATACAAACTTCTATTCAAAAAATTTTTTTTGTATTTTAATTTTTTTCCTTTTGTTTTTAACATGTGTGTGCAAGCATCATTTAATAAGTGCATGTTCTCTTTTCCTGTATAACCCTGGTTTCTTCAGTGTACCAAGAAACACAGATTTATGCTAGTAGGATAAAAGCTAACTGTAGAGGTTAAGTTTGTATCCACAGGATTTGCCTCTCAGGTTATAATTTCAAAGGCCCAGTGTGCTGTTAGGGCCAGAGCTCTTTTTGACAGATAAACCCCTAATAACTTGAGACATAGTAACAGGGGTAAAACTAAGGTTACTATGCTGTTCTACTTCAGGTAGTGTGAGATTCACTAAAAAATTTGAAAGTCAGAGAGAATGTGAAAGCTCAACTGGCAGTTGATATTTTTTTTTCCTCTCTGTGAAGTCTGCAGCTTTTTTCTACATAGAAGCAATCTATTTGAATGTGATGAAGCACCAAGGTTTCTCACACTTAAAGACAAGTGATAAATTGAAATGACATGGCTCTGTTGCTAGTTTACTGCTGAAGTAATCCAAATACCTTTTTAGTTTTTGTTACTGTCAAATTAATTTGTGTAAAATGTGCCAGGAGAGAACTCTAAAAGCAAACCAGGGAAGATAGATGTCCCATTATAATCTTCTATTTTATTTTATAATCTTCTACTGCATGACTTACTTCAAGCTGCAGTACTTCCTGAAACTTCAAAGTAAAACATGGATGTAAAATAAGCCTTCCATACAAACCACACTGCATCCAAATGCAAATATAAATGATCAAGACAGTATCTTTATTATTCTCTTTTTTAAATAATATAGTTCAAACCTGAGATGAATGCTGCAACAGAAATACAATATTTTCTTCTACTGTTATGTAAGTTATATCTTTTTCTATGCACGTTGCAAAGCACACAGTTTTGAACAAATTTGGGAGGGAAGAGTGAATATTTATGTAAGGGAAGAGATATGTGCTTTTCGATACAAACTTTGTTCCTAACTTAAGTACTAAAATCCGTTTCTTGAACAAGTTTCCACTGTACAAACATACCTGTTTTGCACTGGTATGTGCACAACTAATGGTGCTAGTAGCGCACTCAGCAGTATAAGGAAACAATGAACTGTAGATTTTAAACAAATGCATTTACCATGGCTGTTTCTTGAAACTGAGATGCTGTGACAACAGAAAAGTATTTATGAAAGATTTACATGGAAACTCACTCAGAGAACCTAACAGCAGGAAGATGCAAACCAGTTCTGAATGGGATCCAAAGTGACTAAAGGACCTTTCTTCCTAACTCACATCATTAAGTGTAAACATGAAGACTTTATTCTTCATTAGCATTTTTTGTCTTGTTCAATCTAAATATTTTTCATTTAAAAGCTAATTGCTTTGTAATACTATCAAATTCTTTAATTGAAAATACAATGGTTTCTTTGAAAATTGATGTGAACAAAAATTCACTCTGATATTACAAACATTTTAATAACTGTGGAAATTAGATTTATTCTTTACATGGCTCCACTCACTAAGTATAATCAGATCTTACATTAACTAAGGAATGCCTTGAATTGATGCTTTCACTGATGCATGCAGAACTCTGAGGGCCTCTAAAATTCCTCTGACAATACATAACACTTAACAGCATATTTGAGTGCAGATATCAAAAATACAAAATAGTTTCTTAAGTCCTCTACTACAGGACTTACCAGAAAACCATGCACGCCTGAGAGAAAACAGTATATTGAGCTTGTCAAAGGGGAGTGTTATATCTCTTCACGGCTTGAGGATACAGAGAACACGGCAGTTGCAGCAATATCAGAACTTTTGTGGGAGCATGCCTAATTTCACTCCAAAGTACATGTTCATTTTTTTATTATTCAGTCTGGAAGAGTAACACAGGTATTTCTGACTTATCCTATGTGTGGAAACCTGCATTAGCAGCATTTCAAACCGCAAATTTCAATGAGTGTCTCATGGTTGTGATAGAATTATAAGAGTCTTGAAAAAAAATGGATCCTGGAATGCCTGTGTCTAATCACTAAAATTGTAAAAAACATCATCTGGTGGGCTCTTTCTACCTGCCAAAGTCTCTGAAATGTGAAGGTGATCATTACATCAGGTGGAGTTATAACCTGCCAAAGAGCAGTCATAGAAAATTTTGTAGGAAGTTACTTCTTCTGATCCCTCACATTTTTCAGTGTATTACATCTTGTTTTGGTCATAGGCTGCCCCTGGCTTTCATTAGAGATAGTGTGTATATGGCCAAAATTCAGTGTTGGATACGAGTTTCACATCTGCTACAGAGTAGTCCAGAGTCTGTTATTTTGGCATCTAAATGATACAAATCCTGGTTTTTAATAAGTTGAAAATTAAACCTTAATTTTAATTTGCATAAAATGAAAATATGTGAATATGATTGGGCATAATACAGAATTGAAAATACTAAACTGCAAAAATGATAGTACTTTTAAACTTTCTGTTATTTCCTTTGTGCATTTTTAGTAGAAGGAAGATGAGATTTTGGCTTTAAAATTTCTGACTGGCTAAACTACAAAAAATCTTTAGTCCTTCTAAGGTGATCCAAAACAAAAATTGGGAAGGTTTGTAGCTCTTTGCTTTCCTATCTTGGTTGTGTACCAAGTCAAAGCTATATTCTACTAATAATAACTCTGGCAGTGTTGACTAAAGGTTTTAAAAAGCTCTAACCCCTTTGCTTAAGTACCTCTACATATACATTAATCCAATGGCTATAAAGTCATTGTGGAGACCATTTACTATGCTCTCAAGAAACAGCATGGAGTGACTCATCCAGAAAACACCTGATAATTCATTTTATCATCAGAGCTTACTGAAAGACTTTTTTTTTCTTATTTGACTGATGCTGACAGATTTTTGTTACTAAAACTGCATGACTTCAACCAGAAGTGGAAGTATTATTTTGCAGAATTTTAGAATTGTCTTTTCTTTCTTTCTTCCTCATTCTTTCTAATTATTGATCAATTATTGATCAATGACCCATGATTTAGAGTGCAAATTGTTCATCATCTTCAGATTTATATCTTTTCTAGGAAAGAAATATTAGATCTTGTCATCACATCATGTTAACTACTACTGTTTCTTTCTACTCTCATTTCAACAAGTGATATCTCACAAATATAAGGTGTACAAGCTAACAAACTCCTAAACTTGTAATCTGGTCTCCCAGCTTCAAGAAGATATATATTTCATGGAAGAAGAGACAGCACTGGTATAAGCTCTAATGCATACATATTTCAGAACACCATTTCTTAAAATTATATTGGGATAGATCACCTGGGGTAAAAATGAAATTTTGCAATTAGAAAATGTGATATTGAATAAGAGATCTTGCAGCTTGCAGGCATTCTTATCAAGGTTCACGATCAAGAATTTACATGGGACTTGTCCTCATGACCACAGAGGGCTGATGATCGCATGATAGAATTCTGTTTTGCATCAAATGCAATTAAACACATTTTCAATAATTCCATCAAGACATACATTTTGGCTATATAAATGGTGCATATGTGAAAGAGGAAGCTCTGTGTATTAACTACAGAGGAACTACCATGCAGTTATTGTTACTTCATGCTGCTAATAATACCACTTTTCCTATTATACAGAACTCTTTTGTAAATCTCTAGACTGACAAGAGAAGAACTAAAACTGTACTGGTTCCTGAATCTGACACTGAGTTGCAGGAGCTCTTAATTAAAATCTACATAAAATTTCAAACCCTAATAGATGCTAATCTGCAGTGCCCAAATCCTCAGAGCAAGTAAATTAAAAGAACTATACCAACTTTAATTAAGTAACATTATCTCAAATACCAATCAAGGGAAGAGGAATATATTTTATGATTTGTTTTGCAAACGTATTTGTTACGCTGTTAGTAGGCATTATCCCTCTCACCAAATGTAACATGCTATGGGAATAATCTCTGAAGAATTATTCTTATTTGTCTCCCCTGCAGTGAAAGAGAGAACAAACAACTTTAAAATTCTGCTACCAATGTGAATGTTTCTCTGACAAGACAATGACTGTGTTCATCAGACAACTAATTCTATACTTTTACAGTTTGAAATTTTAAAAAAGTGTCTGTCCATTACAACTGTATTTTTAAAAAAAAGCCCACACAGTTTGTAAAATGTTTTGATTGCTTGGATAGCAATCAGGAATTAAATTATTTAACAGCAAAAGTTCTGCTTAATTAAAATTTTAATTTATTACTGAATCAGCTGTCAATACCAGAATCAGCAAAATGATTCCATTTGAACTGGGGTTCTTCATTTATTAAGTCTTTCAAAATAAGAGATGGAGAAAAGACACAATATAAACAAGAGAAGCAGTCTGAAACATGCAGGCCCTTCACTTTATCAAGAAGATCCTATAGACATAAAATATATAAAAACAAAAGTTTGCAAGATCAGGATCCTAGTCCAAATCAGATTGAGCTCAAATAAAATATTTTTATTTGCTCCATAACACACCTATAAAGTTTGAAGTACTGATTAATAAAAAAGAAAAAACTGTTTGTTGCTAATTTTTGAGGAATTTTTTTCTTCTCTGCTCAGCCTGGACTTTAGACATGGCCAGGTTAGGAAAATTCATGGTATCTAGTATATTTTCCAAACTACTCATTTTAGAAAAGAGGGAACACAAATATAGGTTTGCATAGAAACCTTTGTATAGTCTAAAATGCAATTTGACGCCCTTGATAATCCCCTGAGAGACTGCAGCAACTGAAAAGTAAATTTATTATATTCTGTCTCTTGCTAAATGTGACTCCATCAGTGTTAGCACACAACTTTTGTCAGTTTACTGTCCTATATGCTATATAAAAGAGTTTACTGACAAAATAAAAATAATTTTCCTTTATGCCCAGACATATAGGTAGGAAGGGACTTCTGGAGATTACCTAGTCTAACCTCCTACATGGGAGGACTCAGCCAATTCAGTTTGCCCAGGGCTCTCCAGGCAGACTTTTTTGCTATCTTCAAAAATGGAGATCTTCCTAACTTTTTCAATAACCAATGCATGACTTTGCCACAATGAAAAAGAAAACAAATATCCTAATGTCTGTTCAGAACTTCCAGTGCTGTGCCTGTTGTCTCCTGTCCCACAGCTCTGTGTCTCAGAGGAGTCTGGCCCTGCCTTCCCCACGCACTGTGCAGAGCTGTGATCTCTCCTTGCAGCCTTCCCCACCCAAGGCTGAGCAAACCTTGTCCTTGAACCTCTGCGTGTTGTGCTACAGGTCTGTCACAGGGGCCTTTCACAGGGCTTATTTACCAACTCTTCTGCAGGGAATCCCCAAAGCACACTGTCCTGACTGCACATGCACCGAGTGGATGGAAAATATCACTTCCCTCAAATAACTCATAGAAGTACTGGTACACTATTCATCATGTTTCAATAATGCTTTGCTTCTAAATGAAATAAACATACTTGCAAATAAATACATAGACATTGGTTTGCATGTTCACTGCCATACAAATACACATTTTTAACCTTTCAATATGATGTGCAATCATGTAAAAAAGGTGCTAGAGTAAAATAGTCTTATTTTAGGATTGGGACCTTTAATGACATGAGCACTTATAACACCAAAGCATTTATCTTACCAAAAATGAAATCAGGTAAATAAAACTTTTCTACAATTCTGCAAACTAAAATTTACAACTCTTTTTTTAGTAATCGCTGTCTGAGCTTAGACAATAACCCATGTCCAAGGAGGTAAAAATATAAAGAAATAAATACATTAAGTTTTTTTTTTAGACTATGTCCTGGCTAATCTTAATATGAATGCCAGCATGAATGAAAATTCCCCACACAGTTAAACTATACAGAAGTCAGCAAAGATTCCTTTGTGCTTCATATGTATTAAAACAAGTAATTTTTCAAAATTCTATATAGACAATATAACGTTACGAACCCTGCAGAAGGATTACCAAATATAAGGGTATTTCAAGCAGTAACTTGAGAGAAATAGAATCATAATGAAACTGAAGGAGTATACAGGATTTCACAAATGATTATATTTGAATGCAGAGCTGTTCAAATTAGATAATTAAAAATGATGGCATGATTCTGACAGCTCTGTGATCTCTTGTAATATTTCATTAAATAGATCCAATACAGTTTCAACATTTTTCCTAGTTAATTTCAGTATAAGGGATGTCAAAACCAGCTGTAGGTGGTTCAGCCTACCATTCTTTCCAATGTGGTTGAAAAATTCTTTAAAGTTTTTTGCATTCAGAAATGCGAAATATTTGCATTAATAATTCATTGTGCTTGAATTTGTTACATAAATCCTGTTCCATAAGCATAATGATGAAGCTTTATCAGTGCTAAATAAATTACATTTACAAGTAATAGAGAAAATTAGCTAGAATGCATAAAATAAGATTTGACATAACTAAGACAGAAAGCAAACTTTCCATTGATAAGAAATAGAGTAGCCTTAACTGAGAGCTTTTAGTCACATGATAATAGCCAGCCATATGCATTGGTTTAAATTAGAGTCAAGCTAGATATTTTACTTTTCAAAATAATTAGGACAGCTATAGTGGACTTTTTATTCCCTATAGTGCAAATTCAGTTAGCCATGATAATTTAATGGACAGTCAGGCCACACAATCTTATTAGCAAGGCTCCCCTTCGGCAGCTCCTGGAGTGAATTGTCATTCTCCACAGAAAAGCCACCATCCCAATTTGCATCTCGCATATAGTATTCTCTCAAAGGGACAAGCATATTTACCCTTCGAGCTTTATTTATCATCAGTCATAACACATAATGTCCTATCTGTTTTGTTCACCATAGATTTTTACAAGTTCAAGCTGTGCATACATGCTATTTACTACTGGTAACTTCATGCTCCATATGCAAATTCTTTTTTTCAGATTGTAAACAGTTTCACCTATTTCGTTTTTGCCAGTAGCAAAAATAGGAAATGGCATTGATTGTGTATTTGCATTATGCATCCTGTTTAAACATAGGCTTCATTACTTCTTTAATACCCAAGAGAGAACTAGAAATGTCACTGGCCCACAGGAGTCATACCACTCTCCAAGGCTACATTTATACAGCAGAGTGAGAGTGCACTGGTGGAGTGATAGCACAAAGATAACAGAAGAATCTGCAACATCTGATAGCAAGTTAATGCAGACAAGTCCCCAGTAGGTCATCCCTAGCCTTCACTGACTACTTTGTCATCACTCTTCTCCTGACCTACATCAACTTTACGAGTGTAAGCACAGATAAATGTTTCCTTGTTAAAATTACACTTTTGTATTGCCACCCTTGACTATCTCTTCTTGACTGTTCTGAACTAAGAAAAACAGGGTTTGGTACTCTGCTATTGACATATGTGTCTTAAGACTCTTTGAATGGCAGTTTGGAGTACAGGGACAAATGGGGTCAGCAGGTATTTCAAGACCTGGCAGAGCTCTCTGTGGGAAGTGTGCCTTAGCTATGTGCATTATTGTGCAACTTAATGCAGTGATGTTCAGTGCACTGCTGTGAGCTGTTAAACTCCCCCCACCTCTTGTCTTAGATGCTGCTACATTTCAGGGAGATATGTAATCCTTGCACTAGTTTATAGCTCACACATGAAAGTTTCACCAGATGGCAAGATCATCACCAAGATGATGTGCACTTTTAGGACATTTGGCATTCTTTGTTTGTGGCTATGTAAGTAATTCAAAATGGCAGACAGCGATCTGCCTCCTCCTTCAACTGTTCACTGAACCTCCCTCCGAAGATGACAGAGCAAATGAAGCAGAGGTGCTCTCATAAGCTGCAGACATCTTGGTTTAAATATTTCTTTCACCAGCAGTAACCTCTGCACTGCACTAGAAGCGTTATATTTCAGTTCAACTTACTGTCTAATTCAATTTTCTTATTTTCAGCTTTTGACTACTTGTATCCACTAACAGTAGTTACAGAGAGAAATACTAGATCAGCCTAAAAAAATAATCATAAGAGGCCATATTCTACTACTGTTAGTAATTGAATTTGCCCATTGAGGGTTAACAGTTAAACCATTCCTATCTTGTAGCTGAAAGGAATGACGATTGCCTTTGAAAATCAAATTAAAATAACCAATAAATTCAGCATATTCTGTTCAGTGTCATCTTAGTTTATAGTTTCCTGGCCACAGTCTACATGTTTCTGCTGTTAAATGAAAATGTAGTTAAACAGATAGAAATGTTTTTCAGATATTTTATTATGAATTTACAGTACAAAATAGGTAACAATAAAAATCGGCCTCTACAATAATAGTGACTAAAAGCAATTTACTCATTTGAAGCTATGAATGTAAAACTTCTGTCAAACAAAACATCTAGGCTCAGGTTCAACAAGATTTAGTTTTGAAAATAAATACATTAAAGATAGATATATTTTTAGGAAAAGGGCTAGGATAGGGATCCGGATCAGCCAAAATAGATGTTTTTGACAAGGTACTCAACCTACCTGTGTCAAAAGTTTCCTAGGAAGATAAGGAGGATAACAGATTTTTGCCCTTACACTGGATCGTGAAGCTTAAGTCACAAAGAACTTTATCCAAAGCCATTAAAGCCAATAGAAACCTCTCATTGACTTTAATAAGCTTTTGTTTAGGTCTTTAGCAAGACAGCTGAAAGACTGCCATTGATTGCAAGCCCTAATTTTATAAAACTCTTTCATATCCCCAGCTTGGAGGCATTTGGAAACTTATAAATGTATAAGAGCCTTATAAGACAAAATATGCCTGTTTTATTTTTTAAAATTAGGAGAGAGCTTTTCACTACACGTGCACTTCCAGGAATACATCAGTTATTTCATGCACTTATTAATACCTGTTTCTTAGATACCCTCACATATTGGTTGGATAACCATCTCTGCACTGCTGGATGCCAGCTCTAAACATTTAAGCTAAACAAAGTACAGTTTATAATGACCTTTCCCATGATTTCGCCAGAATATTGAACACAGAATATAATTTGTCACTTTGCTTTTATGCTGATATTATCCTGACTGTGCAAGCAAAGACAACACCTGATGTGTCATAAAGTTAACCCTTTAAAATATTTAAGAAATTTGAAGCAGAAGAGGACTATAATACTTCATCAATTCTTTATAGTATCTCCTGCATTTCTGATCTAAGAAAGCAGAAGCATTGCCGGGAACATTACTTTTATATTTCCTATGCTTTTGAACTACAGCCCACAGTAAAAAGGTCCATCAAATAGGAAAATTTCCAGAACTGAAAACAAAAAAGAAGAAACTTCAAAAAGTGGTATCTTAATTATATAAGGTATTCATTATCAAATTTCTGTAGTATGCGAAATAAGGAATGCTAACCTAATATTACACAATCTTGACTTCACTCAGAATTTAGAAACAGCAACAGTCAATTTAACAGAAATCTCTATCCCAGTCTAGGTAACTGAAAAAAAAAATTCCAACAATACGTAATTTTTTACCCTTTAAATAATAGTAAAAATGTGGAAGTTCTCTAGATGTTGATTGGCTTCTGTGCAAAATGGCTATTTTCACTCTCATGAATGGCTGACAGATTTCCAAATCTGAAACACATCAATATTAAAGCAATCTTCTTATGCATCCCCTGCCATTCAGTATTACACAAAGAATTTTTTAAATGACAATGTACAAAATAGACATGAACTAATTAATTTAGTCTCATATTAAGGAAAGGTAATTCATATTTAAGTTTTGATCATACACAAAGTTAATAGCATTTCTAATTCAGCACTCACCATAGATACACTGTTATTTTTATAATATCAGTTAAGGTATTAATTTCATTCAAAGACACAATTAAGCAGAAAGGAATAGTAAACCTTTACAAATCTTAGTTTAAACATTTTCATTTTATTCACACACTTCAGGAAAATATGTGTCTATTCTTTAAAAATCCAATTTTAGCCCTATAAAACCATGCAATAACAATATATTACTTATTTTAAAACATTTTTATTAACTAGATAAACACAATTTAATCAGGCCAAGCTTTACAGTTTAGAAATTCATATCTCTCCAGAGGTGCATTTAATTTAGAATTTGATTGGTATCAGGGTTTTTGTTTTATAAACCTAACCCATTACGCCATTATACATATTGTCATTCTCCAAGAGAAAAAAATGATTCTAACATCTGTTCTCAATCTGTTTTTCCGCCATTTCCTTTTACGCCCCATGTAACTCATTGAGTTCATCTACAAAATATTACTGAGTCTATCTGCATTATAAATGTCTTTCTACTATGTGATCACATGAGAATAGAAGAAATGGTAGCCTACAACACAGTCCACACAAATTCCCCATTATTTCTACTGCATCTTTTGATCAAAGAAAACATTTTGAAAGTCAGAATTGTGACACACATTTAACCTAATGTCTAAAGTGACCTATATGGTAACAAAGTGAGAAAAAAAATTCCATGTCCTACCATGTCTATTCCTTATCACTCATGCAGTTTTATGAGAGAAGTTTCTTTTGCAAAGCACTTACCTTCTGAATGGCTCGAAAGAATTATTTTAATATTTTAATTCACTTGTGCAAATAATCTCTAGAGTACAGAAGAGCAGTAGAAAATGTCCCAGTAACCTAAAATTTTACATGTGTGGGATGAAAAGAACCTGGACTGCCGTGTGTCCTTCTAAATACACTTTCCACTTTCTTCTACAGACAAGAAATTTCTATATTTTATTATTCTGAAGCTATTTTCAAACACCGTGATCTTTTCTGCCCCTCTGCTTACATTCAGCGATTGTTGTTCTAACTTAATTTGAGAGGAAAATATCTATTTACAGCTGACTTGCCCATAATGTATTCATCAAAGCAATACAAAGGTCATTCTTCCCACAGAAATATAAACAATTCACAGTCAAAACCTGTCCTGCTAGCTCTCAAAAGTGCCATTCTACAAGAAAAGTGACATACTATCTGATGTTAGCTAACAATTGATGTTTAAAAGCCTAGTGAAGGGGATTTACTAATATTTATAAACATCACTGAATTAAGCAAAAATCAGAGGGTATTTAGATTTACCCCAACATTCTATCTTGCATGAAAGCTGCATGGTGCCTACCTTGAGGATTTTATCTTGTATGAATTTCTGTGTGAGCTGCTGTAAATCTGAAACCAATGTCCAACTGCTAAAGGTTCTTTATGCTCTGAGCCTACATTGGCAATATATTTGTAAGTGAAAAGAAGATTAGTGGCTTTATGACTAAGATTTATGTTGAGAACAGAGAGTGATAGAGAAAAGCTTACTAAGGGAGGAAAGAGATACCTGCACAGGATAGACTGAATTAATTCTGCAGGAAAGAACGTCTAAAATGAGATGTTAGAAATCTCAGAAGATAGTAGAAGGAAAATAAAAATGAAAAACAGCAAGAAACACAAGCATAAAACAAGTGAGACAAACTAAAAGAAGGTATCACCATTACATACTCCAAATCAGACAGTAAGCTTATTTTGTATTATTTCCTGAGAACAAATTATTTCAATTTAATAATTGGGCTAAACTTCAAGAAGCCAGACAAACTCATAAGGTCCTTCTTGTCATTAATTCAATCAGTCAGTGGGATGACTTCTGTATGAAATAGACGTGAAATGCGTAAGGGTAGAAAAATACAATCTTGACAACTTCCCTGTGACAAATAGTGGGTTTTTAAATAACATTAGAGAAATATTCTCTCTTTAAAAGAGAGAAAAATTCTGCACGTGGAATAGGGCTAAAAGAGTTTGTATTTCCACAGCAGAATACACAGCTTAGGCAACTATTTCCTGCACGCTAGATTAAGTTAAAACAAGAATAAGAGTCCATACAAAGTGCAACACAGGCAAAACCAAAACAAAATCAGAGCTCAGAGAAAGAATTTACTGTCCTCCTGAGGAAAAGATGCATACTTTTACCCGTCAAGAAACAGATTTTATAGGTTACATTTTCTTTTCATTCAATATGCAAAGAAAATTTAAATATTTACTTTGGGAACAGTTTTGAAATATCTCTACTATTGTCCACTTACCAATTTACCAGTTAACACTTGTTAAGCATGGTTACAGTTCCCCAGTTCTTTATCCCAGCATTGGCACTAAAGCAAGACAAAGCTCCCAGGAGGGAATCATTCCAAATTGTATCAGCTGGCAAAACGTCCTCAGGGAGCATCTGTCAGCTACAGGGAGCTGGCTCACCCTCTGGTTCCAATTCCAGTATATCCCTTCAAATTTAAAATATCTATCACATCTTCTTCCATATGGGGAATCAAAAGAAGTCTTTATTCTTTTTAGAATAGCTAATAAAAAGCTCAATATCCACTGACCAAGATATTTTATAAAGATTAATAATTCTCACAAAAATAATAAAACTACAATCACAATCAATTCATACTCACTGTGTTTCACATATGCACAGTTTTTCAGTTGCAAAGGGTGACATACAGAGAATCAACTTACAGGACCAAAAGCGTTGCTGTCAAAACTGTGTCCATGGTGGTCCCCTTCCACCCAAATATGACCATGTGGAACTTTTACATACTTCTTTTTGTATCCAATGGTTCTAAGCAGAATTGGAAAAAATGGTTAGCTAAAAAGATTTTTAAAACAAACAAACAATCCCCCAAAACCCCAAAAAAAAAAAAAAAAAAAAACAAAAAAAAAACCCACCAAAAATACAAACAAAAACCACCAAATCCAACAATGTTTGGTTAGGAAAATCCACATATTTCTGGGTTTGGAATTTGACCTTGCATACAGCTCAGCACCAGCTAAAAAATACCTGCACTGAAGTCCTTTGGACTTCAAGAGTGTTACTCAAGTTCAAAATATGTAAAAATTTTATATGAGCTGGTTGCACTATCAGGGCCTGTTTACTACATTGTTTTGTCAGAAATCACAACACAAGAAAGGAAGAAGAGACTTTTCAGCTAAACATAATTAACAGATTATTAACTCCACCTCTATAGTAACAGAATTTTGAACCATCAGATTTCATCTCAGGTAAATACCAGTGAACATTCATATGTTGCAGACACAGAAGATACTGTTTAAGACTGTTTTTCTTCATCAGAAATATACTGTTCTATCTGAACTGGGCTCAGATTCAGAGCACAGATTCCTGCAATTATTCTCTCCCGGGGATAGGATTTGTTCAGCTGGAACAACCTAAACAGGATAAGCCTAAAAACAAACCTTTAAAAGAAGGCCAAGTGATGAAGAAAAATGACATTGACGCCATCCTCTACAGAAAATCATACTGCTGCAGCATGGCCCAGTATTACAAAATGACAAACTACAGATTAGTACTAAAGCTGAGGTGCAGAGTATGCAAAATTCCTGTATTTAGTTCCCCAAGTAGCTGTCATTTTCATAATGCCAGTCTGCCTTCTACTGCACACTTCTGCTTTCTTTCAGATGGGACCTGTTATTCTGCAATCATTCATGCAGAGAAGTTGTCGTGCTTTAACCCCAGACAGCAATTGTCATGCACATTGAATTATTACCAGGATGAAGCATTTACAGATGGGACTATGAATAGTGATACCTCTTATTTAGTTTTGAATAAACAAGTCTGTCCATAGACAGAAACAGACTTTTGATCTAGCTTGTTGCCTCCAGCTGCTCATTGCTTTTCACTGCCTAGAAGATATGCCCTCAGAGCATGAGGCAGAAGGAGCACACTCTAAAACTAAAAAAAAAAAATCAACTGGAGAGAGAAAACCATTTTCACCAGGAGATTCAGCTGAACTGTGTGTGCAACAGCACTAATCAGGGATATTCACAAGTCAAAATTCAAAAAATTGGGTTTTGGGAGGTTTGTTTTAGTTGGGGAGGAGGGTGTGTGTGTGAAAAGGACAAGCTAATCAATAACCTGGAGGCCATGAAATATTAGATGAATAAAGAATCCTCAAAAGTGCATTTTATTAACTTTGACTATATTAGTCAAATAAAAATAATAATTACTTTATTTGCAAGTCACAAAATCTGACTAATCCTTTTTCAAACAGCTATTTTTTTGGCAGCTAAAAGAAGAAGCATTCCAGTACTATATCCGAATGGAATTCTACATGTACTCTCACTGAAAGCTGAAAAAATAATAGCTTATTTGCAGAAAAGAAAAAGACTGATCTTCCTTTTTTCTAGAACAGTTCCACACTGCACATTATTCAAGACTAAATTCCTAAACCATTCAAAACAAAAATGGAAAACTGTCTGAGTTGGTAAATATATTATTTCCTAAACACAAAGAGTATGCTATAATAATTCAATTATTCTAAAAAAGCAATTTATTACTATGCAAATCCTTTTTCCTTTTTTTTATTAAGAGATATGGCATGCAGTTTGGACAATAAAATTATTTATGTTTTGAGATTTCATAATGCTTTGCTTCATCTCATTTATAGTTTCTTCTATAAACTATCATATATTTTACCAGTAAAATGTTTTAAAGTATAGGTTAAGAGTTGTCCATTAATTCTGCTGTTTTATTAGACAATTCTGAAAATTATTAAATGGGTCTCTTCCATCAGTGATAAGGCAAACAATAGCTAAAAAAATATTTAATTTTCTCTTCCACTCATCCTCCTGAATACTCAAGAGTATACTGTGATAAAGTTTTGTACCCTTACAGACTTCATGCACAAGACTGAATTTCACTCAGACAGGTGAAAGGATTTGAAAGTTAATTCTGCTGGCACGTTTACCTCAAAAATGTCAGGAAAATAATATGGCAAAGGCCAGTTAGTGACTCAATTTCAGACCAGACACAATTTCTTATCCCCGAATAATTTCCTCCTTTATTATGATTGGGAAATCACTAAGAGGAAGGGGGAAAAAAAAGATTTGTAGGAAGTACTTAAAAACAAAATTGGAGGGAAAGAATGTTCTGCATGGATAAGTCTTGCAAAGGTTTTCAGAGACCCTGTGAAAATCTAAGGGTTTAACACAGGTGTATGGTGTGCACTTTAAGGCTTAAGGCAATAAGAAAAAGATCACAGAGTGCAGTAATTATAATTGGTACTTTTTATTATTTCTAAAACTTTGTAAATACATATCTCTTGTCTACTTTTGAAATAAGCATCATAAACCAGAATATTTTTCTATAATTGTGCTAAAATAAAGTCTCTTGTAGTGATTAAAGAGGAATTATATACAAATTCTCATACTGAAAAAAGCAGATTATTGTACACAAGTAGTTTTTACCTAGAGGAAAGAGAATTAAAATTTACAGTGCTAATGAACATATTAAGAGAATAGGGGAGAAAAAAAGAAAGAGAAAATAAACAAAAGCAGCAGTTCTAATTGTCTACTTTAGAAGATAAGAGTGGTACTTCATGGATAAATCCCTTAAACTCAACAGTTAAATATAAAACCTTCCACCATTTCATGTATGGGTTACATAAACAATCAGATTTTCCCACATGTAGGCTCAATAGAAAACGAAAGATACAT
This sequence comes from Rhabdornis inornatus, assembly GCA_013397075.1. Lineage (NCBI taxonomy): Eukaryota > Metazoa > Chordata > Aves > Passeriformes > Rhabdornithidae > Rhabdornis > Rhabdornis inornatus. The sequence continues at coordinate 131,812 of VWZS01000480.1, forward strand.
TGTAAAACAAAAGTGCCCGTGAACAGAAGAGTCAAGAAAATCTATTGTCCTAAAACAATTCTTTCCAAATGTTATTGTAGTATTTGCATAGGGCAATTATCTGGGGACTTTGTATCCTCTCTACCAATACTACTGCAAACACTGTCCTGTGGAACACTTTGGAATTTGAAAACAAAGTTTTATTTGAGATTTTTGCTGCATGCATTAATAAAAAACCACAGCAAAGGCTCATGTTACTGTGAACTGGATCATCTGTTTCTTGATATTGGTTTTAATTTTTAAAATAATTTCATTGCTGAGTTAGTCCACAATAGAGCAATAAAGTATTCCTGCAAACAAACCAGACTACAGGCTTTAGAAAGCCATGTTTGGTTCACAATGGTAGGTTATTTCTAATTACTCTTGCAAAGACTATGTTGATATTTTTAAAATAAAAACCCACAAACTTGGTTTTCTTTCCTAAGAAGAGAACCCAAATTGATTAATAGTCAAAATTAGTCATCGGCCCTCTCTTCCATGAATACTGCAGAGATTTTAATCTCTGACCTAAATTGCAAGGAAGAGGCCACATGTGTGTGCTACATTGGCAATATGGCTCCTGATCTAAATGTACAAACTACCATTTATTTGTTTCACAAGTTAAAAATTTTATCTGAGCATACTGAAATAAAACTATTGTCCATCTTTTTGTGCAATCCTAAACGGCCAAATTACTAACAAACATAATTTTTGAAAAGTGCTGACTCCACCCTTTTTCTTAAGAATAGCCTTGCAGACAGTTTTAAGTGCAATGATCAATAGTTCTGTGAAAAATAAATACAATTCAAAGTGAAAAAATACTTTAAAATGCTTTTAGCACTCTTCAGCAATGGCTGCAAAACTAAAAATCCTCACGGCAAATATCAATTTAAAGCACTATTAGCTCAACAGGAATTTTACATCAATTTATTTTGAGAGATCTTGGCTACAAAGGAATTGCAGTCAATAATAGAACATATTTTGAAAGCAATGCAAACTTCTATTTTTCTTTCTTCATTGAGCATCCTTAGACTCATTTCTCTGACTGACTGCAACCATGACCTCTGTGAGCTCTCACACATAAAGTTTTTAATTAATTTTAGAAGATATCTGAATGAATTCTTAAGAGAAAAATTGCTGTAAGTAATAACTAACTTAGTATTTGTTAATTTCATATCTAGTTCATTAGCATGAGTTATAATTACTGAACAATCTCTTAAACTTCATAAAGCCTCTACTAATAAAGAGTAGTATTTCACTTTCTTAAATTTACTATCTTGCAATAAAAAATAGAAACTATTTAACACCTCTTATTCTTCCCATTTAAATTGTTTGCTTTAGCAATACTAAAGGCAAAGACATTAAATTACTCAGATTTTGATATGTAGAATCCAAACATCTGTTAAAAACCATACTGGTGGGAGAAAAAAAAAAATTCAGGTTTTACTGAAATATTTGACACATTAGTAATAATCACCTATGTTGCTGCTGCTTAAACTGTAGCTGAAGCTTCACTGGCTTAAGAACACGGTCTACCAGAGTTACAGCAATCTTCTTGTTCAGAACATAATGGATTTGCATTTATCTTTTTAGACATTTTTACAGAAGTTGGTCTGAAATTCTGATTTACTTTTTTCTTACATATGAGGTACATTTTGAACCTTTGCAAAGTTCTTTTTTCTCCACAATTTAATAGCTAACAGATGTACTTATAGCTATCCTTGGCTGAGAAATAATTTCAATCTTGACAGTCAAAAATGAGCTCTATATGGTATTCTAACCACCTGCCCACGAGCAAGAAAAATCTGCTTTTTTAGGATGCAGTAGCAGTGCCAAAGCAAGCAACTTGGCTCAGTTCAGCTGGATGAGGAATGATTGCCTTCAGTTTGATTTGACCTTGAGAAATCCAAAGGTCTCAGCAATCTGCATATCTTTGGGTGTCATCCCAAACAGACACTGTAGATAATGTCCTGTTTGCAGAGGAGATAAAACAAAAATACAGACTCTTTTTTAAAATAGGTAGTTTCTATCATACTTAAGAACATCTTTCTCCAAGCAACATGAATTGCTGTATATGTTTATTGGGTTTGTGTCGCCAGGTTTTGGCAGCATGAGGTCTACAGGGGTGGCTCTGTGAGAAGTTGTCACAAGCTTCCCCTGTGTCCAAAAAGGCCAGTGCTGGCCAGCTACAAGATGGACCCACTGCTGGCCATAGCCAAGCCCATCAGCAATAGTGGTAGGGCCTTTGGGAAAACAGAGTAAAGAAGGAGAGAAAGTTGCTGTGAAATAGTAATTTCACCAAGAGAATGATAATACATGGTAGCTCTGCACACACCAGGGTCAGTGAAGAACAAGAAGGAGGTGCTCCAGGTACCAGAGCAGAAATTCCCTTTCAGCTCCTGGTGCAGACCCTGGTAAGTCAGGCTGTACCTCTGCAGCCTGTGGAGGTCCGTGGTGGAGCAGAGATCCACCTGCAGCCCATGAAGGACCCCACACTGGATCAAGTAGATGCTTGAAGAAGGCTGTGACCCCAAGGGAAGCCCACTCTGGAGCAGGTTCCTGGCAGGACCTGTGGCCCCATGCAGAGAGCAATCCATGCTGGAGTAGGTTTTCCTGCAGGACTTGTTACCCTGCAGAGGACCCACACTAGAGCAGTCTGTTCCTGAAGGACTGGATTGAGTGCAAGGGACCCATGCTGGAGTTCATGAAGAAATGCTAAGTGTGAGAAAAAGTCAAGTTGGAAAAGTTCATGCTGGAGACTGTCCCATCAGAGAAACACTGAGATCAAGCAGGAGAAGAGGGTGAGGAGTCCTCTCCCTGAGGGTGAAGGAGCAGCAGAGATGTGATGAAATGGTCACTACACCCATTCCATATTCCCCTGCACCACGGCAGGGGAAGAGGAAGAAAAATTTGAAAGTTAAGTTGAGTCAAGGAAGAAGGGAGTGTTGGAAGAAGGTGTTTTAAAGATTCGGGTTTATTTCTCATTATCCTACCCTGATATGCTTGATAATAAAATACACTAATTTCCCCAAGCTGAGTACATTTTGCCCATGATGGTAGATGGTGAGTGATCTCTGCTTGCCCTTAGCCTCACCCACAAGACTTTTGTTCTACATTTTCTCTCATGTCCAGCTAAGGAGGAGGGTGTTAAGCAGCTTTGGTGGGCACCTGGCACTCAGCCAGATTCAGCACACCATAATGTGTAATTTTTTGCACATACATCCATCTTAATCAAATTCACAGAATGAACAAATGCCAAGATATTCAATTTCAAGTAACACCCAGATCCCAGAACATGAACCTTACTGCAATATAACATGTAAGTTTTATTAGTATCACTGCAGGGAATCTTACACATGACACTAAACACCTTCCAGCTCCTAAGAAATCTCCTTTTGCACTTCCAACACACACATATAGCCATCTGTGCCTTTCTACTTTAACTCTTCCCTTACACACACATAAAGACATAAAGGCAGTGTTATATAGATGAAGCAACTAATTTTTTTTTTTCTGAAGGCCAGCTACAGACTATGTGACTAAATAGGTCAGGGAATATTCTCCAGTTGTGTGCAGCTATTAACTTTTGCCTCAGAGCTGAAATCTGTTTTCCATATAAGCTGCAGATCCACCAGTTATTGAGAGGCCTGACGATAAAAAATGCATCCAAACTCAGAACCTGGAAAGTGCTGGAGGATCCCTAATGCTTCAGGTATTGTTTCATAAGCATTGCCAGACCTGCTGTGTTGAGAAGGGAACCCCCAAAGGAAGACATGTGTAAATGACAGAGATGACAGAATCTGAAACAAATGACTCCCATTCAGTGATATTAGGAATAACCATTATGGAGGCAGTGATTCCCTCTGCCTATAACTGGGCAAATTTTTGATTATTCTGTTTTACTTTTGCCATTAAATATTTTGAAGTCTCAGGAAAAATTAATACTAATTTACTGGTTTCCTCATTTGGAACAGAATTATGATTACAGAAACACCTCCTTTTTAATAAATAAGCAAAGCAGTTAAAGCAAGCTGAACTATAAATGCTATCTCTTTTTTCCTAGCTAAAGCATTCCTACTAATGTGCACCAGTGCAGGTTCCTATAACTCAAAAGTGCTACAAATAAGTAGAAATCTGATATGGAAAGTACAGGAGATGTTTGTAGCTCTGGTTCATTAATTAGATCATTTCTCACAAAGCATATAATTCTTAAAAAACAAGTGATTTACCCATTACTTACTTTACCCACATCATCATAATGCAGTTAACAACTTTTAAAACACACACTATTCAGGAAAATTACTGGATTTGTTCATATTCATCTAAAATGATAATATGATTGAAAGGAAAAAAATAAGACAGCTCATCTACTAGACAGATTAGGCTCATTTCAAGCCTGACATTCCCATGTTAACATACCATTTTGTATGAGAGAGGACACTGTAACAAGAGACTAGAAATAATTGTAAGAATGAGATGATGTGAGATCATTGCTTGTGAGATTCACAAAATTTATGGCATCATTGCTATGAGTAAAAGTATCCTTGATAGATCAATTTACCAGAAAAGGATGCTAATCATACTTCTGCATCCAGATATACATGACCAAAACATACCAAAGACTTAGAAAGAGCAGTTAATGTCTCTTAACTCCCTTAATATCACATAATTTCCCAGATAATTGATCAAGTTTATGTTCAAAGCATATGTCAATGCAATGCAATTTTTCCGTTGTTTCTTTCCTCTTTTCTTTCCTGAATTTTCAAAATATCCTCAAAATACTCTTAAGTTTTTTAATGAGGAAGCAGCTATGGAGCTCCTGCTGTTCTGTATGATCAATATACATGATAAAATAAATGCTGTATCTCAATGCTCTTTACCTTCATAGATCTCTTTCTGGAGATTTTCATGATTTCCACCATTCACTAAGAATGTTTCCCAAAGCTATAATTTAATTTTATCTTGGATTATAATGATATGAGTTGATAGCATTTCTAGAATTTATTTTCTCTTCATGTGCTTTAAAGATATAATGTGTATCTAGGGCCTAGGTTTTGCTCCTCTTGATAATTTTACCAATATGCAGGTACTTATATCACAAAGTTCTGTTAGGCTGGTGCTGACAAGCACTCCATAAGTTGATTCAAAAAAACTACAGCTGACAGAAGCTTTTTTCTAGGTCTTGTGAACTGTAGAATTCTACAGGCAGTACTTACCAGCAATGGCAGGGGATCTGGATTTGAAGGAAATAATTTCTCCATGGATAAAATTTCTTTTCATTCATTTGTAGGTACATTTTATGATTCCTATTTCCAGCCCCACACTGTTTTTCTGTATTTTTTTAAAATTCATACTACCTTCCTTCAGAAACTGTAAAAGGCCACTGCAGATCCCCTTGCACGTAAGACCCAGCAGCACAGGACTTTCCCTCTGCTCCTGAGAGTTTTGCTTACCTCGTCAGGAGGCATGAAACATTTAATATTGCTTGTCCCAGAAATGCAGAACTAATCTTGCTCCCAGTGCTAAGATCAACTACCAGTAGCTTCCTCACAGAGATGACTTTATCACTTTCTCCTACAACATCTGTGAACAGTTTTGTTCTTGGGGGCTTTGTTTTCCTTGTGTGTGTTTCATCTGTTCCAGCACTAGCAGAATTCTTATTTTATGATCCCTTCCACAGCAAATCTCCTAAATCCATTCAGGAAAATACAATTTTGATGAATTTTAAAGTCACTATGGGTGACTTCTGCAAACCTGTTTTTGTAATAATAGAGATAAGTCCAGAATCTGGGTTGGGTTTGGGCTGGTTTGTTTGTTGTTTTTTTTTGGGGGGAGGTTTGCTGTTGTTTGATTGGTTGGTTTTGGATTTTGTTTTGTTTTGTTTGGGCTTTTTTTTCCAGATTGATTAAACCTAAAGCAAAATACTGCAAATAGTGTGGAAAATCTATTCAAGGAACATATTCCTTTCAAGGTCCATATATAACTTTCATTACCACCTATAACGACATCGAGAGTATAATTATTTAAAATGAGTACTAGAAAATTCTATGTTTAAAATCAATATGCATTTTTGAATTTATTCAACAGTGGATACTATCTAAAGATGACTGCATATACTAGATGTATGTGAATAGAAATTACTACACACTCTTACACAATCTGTCACTCCTATTTGGAATACTGAAACTACTTAATTCTTCTGCTCACCATATTCTCTTAATCAGAAGAACTGCAGTTCTTTTCAGGATAAAATTTGCAACAAATACAAAACAGTAGTTTTGTGTTGAAAAACAGAGCAATCCTTATTGGTTGCATAACTTTCATTTAGATAGCTAACCAGTTTACTGATTCAGGAGAAAGAAAACATACAATATCCCATTTTTCTCTACAAATCTTTCACTTGTGAATCTGTCTGATTCCAACTGCCAACACTGTGCCCTTTCAAGCTAAGATTATGAAAATTCTTTACTTTGGTTCTTTTGATAAAAGTCCTATTAACCACATAAGTGTATAATTTCATTACCTTCGCACATTTCTTTACTAGATTATATTGATAATTAACACGACAGGTTTTTGCTAATATCATTAGCAGATATTAACAGTATCATATTATATCATATATTAGATGGGAATCATTTGTTAGATTCATTATCATTAGCTTCATCATCTTACCAAGGTAAAAACTTACTAGCTATTCTAGGTCATCTAAGTGAGTTACCAAACCCTGACATCATTGTCAAATTGGAAACTATACCTGTATTAATGGAAGAACACATACAGACCAAAGAGGTATTGCTATAAAAATATTAATTCTTGCACCCTATGCCCTCTTTTTATTAATACTGAATTAACTGAGAACATTTTAGTTTAGGCACATTTTAAGGAGTCAAAGACAATGGTTTTGAAGTGAATTTCAAAAGTAAAGATTTATGGTACTACTAACCTGATATATAATGGTTTCTTTTTTCTCTCTTTTTGCAATATATGTAGAAATGCTCCTCTCAATAATGCCTTTGCCAGCCAAAGAAAAGAGATGACCAAACTTTTTTCTAGATTTTAAGTTGTGGACTTAAAATTTAGACTCGGCAGCAAAACTCTAGCCTGCAGAATCTGCAACTATTAAACACAGCTCTCTATAAAATTCTTCCTTTGAACTCACATTTTCTACTTACTCAAATCCTCTCCCTTAGCAGTTCTTCTGCCATTACTTTTGTGACAGAAACTATGAAGGGAGAGGCTACAGGCTGACCTTTGGTTACCTATTCTGTGCATTTCTAACAAACGGGCTCTGTGAGAGGAGGAAGAAGAGGTGTAGAGGAGCAGAGGAGAAAAATAAAAGGTTTTAAAATTCCTTGTATCCCAGAGGGAAAAATCACAGCATCTACCACCTTGGACAACCATGTTGGCCTGTTCCTCTCCTAAGGAAATTCTGAATGATGAATAATGCTCTTATTTTCAAAAAGTGATGACAGAGGTGGTCACAGCAGCATTGCCTCCTCATCACTGTTACAGTCCACTGGGCCAGATTCTTGCAGACTGTGACTGCTGAAAGAGTCTGGCAGTACCTCTGCCGAAGTCCAACAGTAAGAAATAATTCCCCAGCCACACACTTCTCACAAAGTTGCTAATTGCTATACTTCCTTTATTGCTTAGGACTAACCAAAGGTATTAAAATTTTCTAATCTGCTTTAGGCAGCATATGCAAAACGAGGAACCCTTAGTGTAATAAGTGATTTCAAGATGGTTTTGTTTTGTTTGGTTTTTTTTTAATTTATGGAAGGGAGAGAGTTTTTATTCTTTGTACAATGGAAGCCTGAAACTTCACATCCTCTCCTATTTATGTTTGTTAGGGAATAATATTTAAAAATGCCTCTTATTAATTTTCCTTTAGAAGTGTTCTTTCTTTTTTAAAGAACACTACTATCAAAAAGGTAATTGAGAAGTTTAAAAGTAAGTAATAAAAAATATTAATCCTGTATGGATAAATGAATTATTATTTTTACAATACAAGTTATGATTATGAGCTTTAAAACTCAAAAATATTTCAATGCAATAAAAAATCTTTAAAAGTAATAGGTTTCATATGTCTTCTGTTAAAAGATATGAGCATATATATGTAGAAGGCTGTAGATACCTACTTTTGAACTGGAGGTGGTCTTTCAGACTGAACTTTCAAATTACAGAAATAAACAATTGCAATTTGAAGTAAGCATCATGAAAAAATATTTCCTTATTATTAGATGAACATCTAAACATAGATGCCATTTTTCCTTAGTGTATAAAATAATGTTACGGTATATGCAAAAATAATTTCTTATCATTAATCTTTTATGAAGATTATAAGAAATGCCTTATTTCTGTGTCTGAACAGCAGTCCATATAGGCCAATAGTCTGTTTCCAGACAACTGAAAAAGCAGACAGTGTCCAGGTAAAGCACATTAGCTTTATTACTCTCCATGAGCATCGACAGTTAATCTATCAGAGATGTTTGATTGCACATCATTGTCTATTTGTTTTAGTATCTGCTTACTGATCCATGAATTTGTTCAAACAATTTTTATATTTCTTATACTGTCTGCCTTCAAAGCATCCTGGGGCAACAAATTCCAGAAGTTCACTATCTGCTGCAGACTTTCTTCTGTCTTTTGTAGACCAATCTTCCACCTAAAATGCCTCTGTGTCTGCATAGTGGGATTTGATGAATAGTTCAGCTGGTCCCTCAGCATTGTTTTTGTTGCTTTTAAACTCTTTCTATGTCTGTTTTAAAATCACGTCTCGAGAAGAAAGAACTGACTGCATCATTTAAGGGAATTATACTCCAACGCTGTTAAGGCAGCTCTATATTTTGAATATTTTCTTAATTTTTCAGATTTGGAATTACAATTTAGATCAGAGAAAATCTAATAAACAGATACCCTTAATTTAGGAAAGGTCTAATACTTTTCAGAGCAGCCTACTGTTTGCCACAGGAGCTGATGCATAGAATTTTTTTCTGGAAGAACTCAGTAACATGAACTCCAGTACTGGGAAATAGTAAAGAAGTGCTTCATGGAGCCTAAAAGATTTAAATAGGTGATTTTTGCTCTTAAGAGTAGATGTTAGTACCAGTTTTCTTTTTTCTCAAGCCAATGAAATTTCATATTGTTTTGTTAAAAGGAAAAGCCTGCAAAGCAGTAACATTTGCAAACCAAAGATCGTCAAAATATAATCTGAATTACCTGCAAAAGAAAAGGCCACTGCCCTCATTAATACTTCCACTGCATTCAATAACCTCACAACACTGAGTCAATTGATATTTCATTAAACTGCTGTATTTCTCACATTCTCCTTCTCAAGTATGCTTTCCCATTTAATGTTACTGAACCAAGAAAATGTTCATTCAATAGTAATTCTAGAAAAAGCCCTCAGAATTATTCTTTGATCACTTTAAATACCAACAGCGAAACTAATTCTGTGTCTGGCCATAACAGTAACTTCCTTGTCACTCCCTAGTGTTAGCAGGAAGTATGCTGAACAGTCTACTGAGTCTTGTAGTGTTAAGAAATACTTGTGAAGAAGGGAATTTTTGTATTTCTTCTTTCAAGACACAAAGTGCTACAAAGGAAGTATTTCTAACTTTGCTTTGCAATCTTGCATCATAAGACTGGGGAAAAAATATCTATTTTTGTATAGCAACAGAAAATCCCAGTATGCTGGTATTTCTGTAAAGAAAAGAGTTATTAGCGTGATCAGATGGTTCTAACTAAGTTAGAGTACAATGATGGGAAACCTCCTAGTCAACATAGCCTGAGACAGACACAAACTCCAAATTCTTATTTATAGACTAAAGAAAAGAAGAAAAATATCAATACAAGTCAAAACTATTTCTACTAATGATGGCCAGAAGAGATTTATAATTTAGGATCAAAACACAACAAAGTATATGTTGCTAAATGTATTTTGAAATAATGAGTATCAGGCTTTACCTGCTTTAGCAAAGTGTAAGGCTCAGTAATTCAGGCAAAAGCTGAATCTGAGGTGTGAGAAAGAATTAAAAATTATCAACATGAAATGTATCACTGCTTGAATATTGCTCTGAAAGTTTTCATTGTCTTTTGTCAGTATACATTTTAAAGTTGAAATTGTACAGGTATCATGAAAAGCAAAAAGACCAAGAATAAGACTTCAGTCTAATGTCTTGTAGAATAAAAGTATTTAAAGATTACAAATTTCAGTTTCAGATTATTAAATCAGTTTTCATAGGCTGGTGACTCAAACCAGCAGAAATTGTTTGCATATTTCCACAGGACTTTGCAGTGTTGTCCTAACCAAAATGAGGCTCCTCAAATGCTTGTCATTTTGTGCACAAGAGCGTAATATAGCTATAATATAAACTTCCACATAGAAGACCGTACTATCCATACAGAGAAGCCAGTGAAAGGTAGGAAAGATTTAGCATGACTATTTAGTAGAATAATTTGTAATGAAGATTATAGGTTTGTGCAAGGCTGTTCAACAAAACTCAGATTTCCTAAGTGACAGACAAGACCCTTAACCATTTGTATGGCTTTATTTGTAAGGATTGGTTTTAACTGCAATTATTCTCCTGATTTTTTTTTCCCCAGCAATCGCTTTTACTATAATACATTAAGAGTATTCTATCTTAGGTGTACAAGACCCAGTCTCATCTCCTCACATTTGTTCTCCAATACCTAAAACAAACAACAGTTTTGTCTGAACCAGGGGCAATGGGACAAAAAGAGAAAAGCAGAAGTACTGATATTAACATGTTTCCACCAGCTTCTTCCTTCAAGTTCATAGATGAGTGGATTTGCAGGGGGTTTTCCCCACAGGAATGAAGGTACATCACGAGAGAAAAGGAGGTAGGATTTTAATAACATGGTTGTAGTGCCACACAGTCATCAGTCACAACTACCAGCAGCAAGAGCTTCTATCTTAGATGTTGGACCTTGCTCACCTCTGCAGTGGCCAGACAGAGATGCATCGTGGCCACTGGGAATGTGTCTGTGTGAAGGATAAAGTACTGGCATACAGCAGAGAAGCAATCAAAGGTCTGCATATTTCGCTGGAGTGAAGAGCTGGGCTGAAGAGACTCCTATCACAGCTGCCATGCTTTAAAACACACATACTTCCCAACTGTGCAAGGGGAGCCAAGGGAGCCAACTTTCCCTGCCTTTCTTTCAGATGAGTGGCTCCAGCACAATTCTCCATCAGTCATAATCTGTCACTTCTGCTGAGCATTAAGATTGTAATTAATTCCTCATGCCCAGCTATGCAAGGAAGCAGTACTGTATAATCCTCAGCAAGTCATCCTCCCTGTCACAGCAGAGAATCTTTACAACAGAAAGAGGAATAATCTGACAGACACGTGACAGCTCAAAAAAACCTTTAAACACTTGATTCAAAGCAAAAAACACACACATGAATTTCTTGAGAGGATGCCCTTAGAGGTCTATTATATTTCACTGGGCCTTGAGAGAGAGAAAGTAGGGAAATGTTGCATAGGAAAGCAAGAGTCATTGCCAGGCAATTCCCAGCTCTTCCTATTCAATGAATTAGTTAATATCTAGTTTAGAAGAGGGACAATCATACTTTGTTATGTCCTATTGGCAAAATTCCTAAGATATAAAAGCACAGTATGTGCTTTTCTGCAGTGCATAACCAGTTCATTTTTCAGCTTCTGAGCTGATGAGTTACAAGTACCTCAGTATGGAAAATCAGTAGAAAGCAATAACCAGCAAAACAGCTGGTATATCAGAAATAATCCTCATATCTAAAAATCTACCTTTTATATTGCTGTAGAAATACTACAGCACTTGCTGCACTAAGAAAAAGTATTAGCAGTATCAAAACTATCTACCAGTAGAGATACTGAAGAGGAAGTAGAAAGCGGGATTTCTAACCCAGTGCCAAGCGACTTCCCAGTTATACCAATAACAGCTTAAAAACAGCTATGAGGAAACCCAAAAATTAAAAGGACTAGATTCAAATCAGTAACTTCTATTTCAGACTTTTGTAGCTTTCATTTTTCTTTTTTTGTTGTTGTTGTTTTTCTTCTTATATTCCTACAGGCCTTTATACTGCCTTACATACCCTTCCTCCCTTCCTTTATGCTTCCTCAAGGGAAAGGCTGATATATGTTAGAGCTGTTCCACAACTTTTTCTCAACAGCCCTAAGAATAAGCAATAACCCTGAGAACCTGAGCAACAATGGACAGATGCTCCCAGTAAGGGTTGATTGGTCTGTCCAATAAATTCTTAGTGTCCTTTCCAATTGAACACACCACAAAATCTTGAGCACTGTTTCACTGTGATAGAGCCGCTCTGCAGAGCTGGATTCTTAAGCTGCATGGCCTCCCCAGGAATGTGGTGGAGTCACTGTCCCTTCAGGTGTTTAAAGGAAGATTGGATGTGGCACTTAATGCCATGGTTTAGTTGATAAGGTGGTGTAAGGTCATAGGTTGGAATTTATGACCTCAAATGTCTTTCCAGTTAGTTAGAATTAGTGTTAGAATTAACAATTTCCAATAGTTAATTCTGTGATTCTGTGATCTCTACTCTCTTCATGGGATCTCATTTACCCACAACAGCCAGAAAGATTCCTCCATACCTCTGAGATGCAGCCACTTCATAAATTGGGTTGCAAAGCATAGCTTTGTGAAAAGCACATTAAAGCATATCCTTTATCTGCAAATTCCTCTGTCAACACAGCTCTCAGCTGTGGGCCATACCTGCTTCTCAAGAATGACAACCTTTCTGATAAAAAATATACTGTCTCTGAGAGCACATTAGTACAAGCACCAACCCATTAAATGTAGGTGATAAGGCATTAAATTGGTGAAAGCATCCTATTTTTCAGGCTGAAGATATGGGGAAATTAATATTTTTTTTCCATGCCAGAAAGTACAACTCCAGACTTGCTTGATAGTCCTGTGGTTAGAGATAATTAGGAAACAATATGTATGTGTGAACGATACATATACCATAAATAGACTTCAAGTGCAAAGATATGGATAGCAACTTTTGAACACACTGAAAAAAATCATGAAAATGCTATTAAAAGTCTGGAATGGGTAATTTACATAAGCATAAGCTACGAGTAAGGGAACATTTTCTGCATCCATAACATTGGCGTTAGCATTTATTACTCATATAACACAAAATATTACCCTATATCACACAAAAAAGAATGTACAAAAGCTAAGGAAGATAGCAGGAAAGAAAACTAAATAGTGAAATCTAGCTCCAGCTTAATTGTAAGAGACAGGATTTTTATAGATGGGTCAGTAATAGGAATGCACATGTACATAATGTTTTGATGTACAGACCATTTGTATTCAGTTGATACGTAGCTGACACAAGAGGTACAATTCTTAGTTTTCTGTAGATTTCCATGACACCAAGTTTTCTTAATGTAATGAATCACTTCAGTCTCATGTTTCAATTTAAAGCATTTGTGGCAATTATGATAGTTCTCAGACTGAGAGTTTGACTGCTGTATGTTTGGAAGATGGATCACATGAAAGACTTCAGTCCCTACTCAGAAAATACAACATATGGAATGAATACTATACATAACTTTATCTTTGCAAAAAATGTGGCATTAATAGAGCAGGAAAATAATTTGTTTCATAACAACCAGAATGCACTTGGAAACTATTTGCCCCCGCTCCTTATAAGACAGCAAGCAAACAAGCAAACAATTTTCTGATATATTGCTTTTACAGGTAGGAGTCCCAAAAGGTGCATTCCTGTGAACCATGGTGCTATTACACCTGTTGCTTTGTGAAGAAATTTGGAATTCAAGAATACTGAATTCAGAGAGAAGTTTTTCTCACTTATCAAATGTCTAGAAAATGGCAGTGTTTTCTACACATTTTTGGAAGTTCAGAAAAGGCTTCTTCAGGATTTGGTTAGACGTACTAACCTGCTAGAAGCAGGTGTAGCAGAGATAAAGAAGAATTTCTCATTAGCCCTTTTGTGTTTTCTGCAGAGATAATACTTCACCATCCATCAGACAAATATTTGACTCGTCTTAATATTAATAGCTTATACATCCTCAGTGAGAAAACCCCAAGAAAAATGTGAATTTCATATATCAGTACTTCTTGTATCAGTTTTACATTTTTATGCTTGTTTGATGCATGTTATTAATCAAAGGAGAGGAAGGACAGGAAAAGGTAAAAAGGTAAACTGAATGGCAAAAATATAAATAAGACACTTGTTCAACTAGATATTATATTTTTTTTCAGTATTGTTAATACATGCTCAGCAATGGACAAATATGATGATATTATCTTTACCTCAAAGGGCTTGAATCTTGTACAATAATATACCTTCCTTGAAAAGCTAGATAGCTCAGAATATAGAACTTTCTTATTTAAAAATCATATAATGGACTGAGTTGGAACAGACTTTAAAGATCATCTGGTTCCAATCCCCCTGCCATGGGATCACTGGTTCAAATTTCTCCTGAGCTTCAGAATTTAAATCACCTATCATTTAAATCACCTATAAATCAGAAAATATTTTTGGATAATTTTTCTCCCCAAAAAAGCTACTGCCATGGTATATACTCAATCAAATGTCTTATCAGCTACCAAAATCTGAACAAGCACGAAGTCTAAAACATTGCTCAGATTATTGTCTTATCTTCAGGGCACTAATGGTCATGCAATATGGGATATAAACTAGATTACAGTTACCCAGTCTGTTGAAAAAACACCTAAGGATTTAAATTCACCAACATAAAGCCCCTCAGTTTTATAGACCATATAGCTCCTTCTTCTCATACATTGCATATCAAATACTTTTTTATTATGCTACATGCTTTTGTAGAAATTACACCTTCTTTGAAGTGTGCAAAGTGGCAGAGTTATTGTTGCTATGGGAACAATCATATTAAATTTTGTGACTTTTGCACACATGTTCTCAGATATAATGCTGCTTTCATGTACTATTTAGTAATAAATTTTCTCTTTTCCCACCAGTCTTCAATAGACTACTTTCTTACAAGATGTCTACTGCCCTGCCAGTTGAATTTTTGCCCTTTTTAAAGTAAATGAGAGTTCTACTGTCTGCTTCAGTAGGGGGTATAATTTTATTCCAGACCTCTGCTCCAAATACATTTGCTTAGGAATATACCCCGAAGATCTTATTCTGGTTTCACTTATGCAGAACAGAAAAGGGCGGAGAGAGAGAAACAGAAAAAGCATGAATGCAAGAAAGTAAGAAAAAGTCACAAAGCGAGAAATCAAGAAACCAAGCAAGTCTTCTGTTCCATGTCAGATTTATATGCCTTATATGATTTCTTTGGCAATTTTCTCATCATTCAGCTTAACAATATAAATCCAAATGTAATATAATCAGAACAGTTCTTATGTCTCAAGAACTAACCAGTGTGGTTTCTGTCAATGACCTCTTGTCTGTTCTTTTTAAAAATGAAGCCAGACATTTATTACAGCTCTAAATGTAAGTTCAGATATGCTGTGATAGCTGGGCAATATCTAGAGGAAATAGTGTCCAAAGAGGGAGCATTTATGGCAATATTTTGACATCAAAACTCATGAGCCTGTCTGCTTTACTTTGCCGTTTACAGACTCTGACATGGCATTTCTCTACTTGAGCTGAGAATTTTAAGGGACTTAGCCATCTTCCAATTGATGTGTAGAGCTGTACAAGTGGAGATGCACTCTAACTTCCTGAAGGCTCACTCAGCTCTGACAGAACTTATCCAGCCCTACAAGTGTATATATGTGTGTATATATATGTGTGTGTACTTCTATACATGCACTCCTGTGTGATGCACAGGAACCATGTATTCCTTGGCTATCCCAGTCCCCAGCTAACAGGAAGTTCCCTACATAGTAAGTAATAAGACAGATGTTTTAGATTTTGGCATGCTTTCTTAAAAAACGGTAAATTTTACCATGAATGAATATTTATTTTGTAAACTCCTGTGAGTGACTCTTAGAAAACTGAACTCTGCTCACTTCACAGTCGGCAGAAGCTCCAGATATTAATCACCTTTGAAAGCTGAAGACTATGTCAATCTCCAAATGTCAGGCTTCTTTTTCATTTATTTGGTATTTATATATATTTTAAGTGGAGGAAGATGAGTGATGGGGTCAAAGAAATGGATAAATGCGAATGATAAAACTCGTACTCTCTGAGACTTATCTGACATTTGTAAGAAATACAATTTCAGTAAATACTCTACTAGAAGACCAGTGTGCCTGGAAAATACATAGTAAAACACCTCAGTTTACCTTAGGTGGTAAACTGTCTGGTGAAATCTTCAACAAAAAATTGAGCAGCATCTTGAAAAAGAGATATATTATTATGTTTTTGGGACAATGAGTGAAGTGTATACAATGCAGAAATAAAAGTAAACTAAAGTAGTTTCAAATAAATAAATTTATATATGACATTGATTTTATTCTTCCATAATGTTTATAGTGGATAAAGTCTTAAAAAAACAAAACATAGTTTAGAAATACTGAAATGCTAAAAATGAACCTGGTTGTACAATCTATAATGAAAACCAACACTTTTTAAACTTTGTTGCTCCTGACAATAAAAATCTCTCCAGCTTAAAGTATCCACTCCTTTTATACTTAACTCACTACCATTAAAGCTGCTTGAAGAAAGCAGAGAAACACATCAATGGTTAAAAAAAGCTGACAAGACTGCATTATTTAACATATGTCATATTGGTATTTTAAAATCTCAATGTCTGTAGTTTTACATTGTACACTCAATAAAAGGGTCACACAGCTTTTAGCACAGTCCCAGTTGAATCTTAAGTTAGATCTCAATGCTCTTCCTCTCTGGACAAGCCCAGACAATTTTTTTACTAAAAATCTTTAGCATTTTCTTTTATAGATTAAGTATTTTGTGGTAATGAGATCTCTCTTCTTTTGTCTGAACTCACATAAACTGACTTATGGTACTTCTTGAGTCACTTCAGTCATCCAGTCCACTTGTCCACCCTGTGGACTCTAAATCCCTTTCTAAAATAATCTGGTTTTCTCTTGCCTTAATTGGAAGGAAGGCTGGGTTCCACAGCAGGAAGATCTGGGTTTCTAAACCAGCTTTAGTACAACTTTTAATAAAAATACGTTTGCATAATTTGTGTTTGAATTAGAAATTTTTTTTCACAATTAAAAAGTCAACATTTAATTGAGTAACATTGTTTATTCAACCCTTAGATATTCTGCATGTATTCAGACTACTGTTTTCTGCAGTTTGCTATAAGAAAGTGCACCAGTGATATCTGTCTGCATTCAAGATTTTTCAAAATAATGACCTCCTCAGAATTTATATTTAGTCTTGGAAACTGGTAGATAAGTGGTGAAGTCTGGCTGCAGATGTGTGTCTCTGCTGATATAATTTTATCTATTACAGCCCAACTTATCTTGTCACATTGCACCTATTTTCAGCACATGCCTGACTTTTCTTCAAACACTATCACACTTCATATTTTGATTACAACTGACTAAAATGTAAATAGTATATATTAGGCATATACAAAATATATATTAATGGATTTATTTTCATCACACCATGGTGCTCTAATCAATATTTTTTTTAATAATTGTTGAGCATTTTGTCAGTGTTATTTCCTTCATTTTGTTCATTGTATTAGTAGCAGCATCAACCGCTAACCAGTAGATCAAACACTAACAGAAACTTTTTCCATTGCTGTATGTGTGATAAAGATCATAGCCTTATAATTTTTCTAAGCATTTATGTAAATAGTCTCCAAAAATCCCTTTAATTATTGCAAATATAATTTTAGGTAATGTCTTAGAGGAAGGGTCATCACACTCAAAATAATTAGATTCCACTGTGATTCTTGTTCTCTTAGATGTTAAAAGCAGCAATCAAGATTTGAGTGCCATTGTTAGGTACTGTATAAACCCACTAATTGGGATTCCACTTACCTAAATTTAAAAGTTATAAGTCTATTTTAAATTCATTCTTATCAAAGGAAACACATTCAGATGAATTATCATTCATTGCATCTATCTTAGCAACCTATTCTATGCAATATAATTTTACATACCAAAAGTAGGAGATAGAATAGGGATTTTTAGAAGAAACACTCAATGGGAAAGGTAATTGAAACAAGAAATTTTAAGTCCTCAATCCATGGCTGTGATGGTAACACACTAAAAAGAAAGGTTACTTCAGTTACTCCACAGTCATTGTATTTACACTGCACAGTAAGCTATGATTTTTTGTTCACAGGGCAGACAGAAGGCTGGTGGGCTCAATACTTCACTAGCCTCAGCATTCACAAGAAATAATTCATGACCAAACATTTAAGTAAAAGAATTTTAACAATGGGCTAGGATCATAAACCAGAATAAAGAGGGAATGTATTATATATGATAGACTCTGATTGTACACAAAAATGTTTAACAATAGTAAGAAACTGAACAATATTTCTGAATCATTTTGCAGTAAATATTTCAGCGTTACACCTAATCAAAAACAAACTATGAGAGAATGTTGATAAAAAAGAAAGACAAGCACACTTGAGAGATGTAATACAGAGATGTACTAAGAGATGTGTTTTATATAAAACATGAAGGAAATGGACAATTCATTTGATCTTCTATTAGTTGCTGAGGTCCCAGCTAGAGAACCATAACTTAGGAAAAAGTAAAATCTCTTGGAGAGAATCCAGGATAGAGCAAAGAAGGGATATTCTCAAAAAGATGTAGATCTCAGTGCAGGTAAAACAATGCTTCTGGGAAAAGTTAAATAAAGCCATGTCCTAATTTTATGCACACAGGGATGGGCTCTGATCTAATTGTTATCACACAGTAAACGTATAATTGGGAAAATTATTGCTAGTTTGAACAAAGGTTAGCTTAGTGTCTATTAGCAGTCAAATCCGTTGTCATCTGTAGTAAAGAATGGCTGAAAAAAATATGCCAGAAACCGCCATGTTGTTAATATAAAAAACTGTGATGTGTCTCATCTTGAATACTGTCTGCAGCTTTGGATTAACTTGACTCAGGCACATGACTTTGCACTTGGCCTTGTTGAGCTTCATGAGGTTTGCATAGACCCTCAAGCCTGTGAAGGTCCCTCTGGATGTCATCCCTTCCTTCCAACATGTTGAGCACACCACACAGCTTGGTGTCATCAGCAAACCTGCTGAGGTGCCCTCAATGGCGGTGTCCGTGTCAGTGACACAGATGTGACACAGCACACCCGATGTTTTGGACGATACAGATTTCAAAAGGCTTGAAACGTGATCAAACCCATGGAGGAAGAGTCTAGTAAAAAGTTTATTCAAAGATATCATCAGCCTCAAGTTAGGATGCTGCTCAAAGCCAGGATAGTATCATGGAAGAGTGTCCCTATGCACCTGCCTTCGCTCCAAATTCCCCTCTGAAGAAGCAGGGTTATTCTGGGAAAGATAAGATCTGTCAGGAAAAATAGAAAGCCTTTATATTTTCTTACTCCTGGAAAAATTAGGCTAAGTGCCAGAAGCAGCTCATATACACTATAGTGCTGTATGAAATTCTTTAGAAGGAACAATGACAAATTTTTTCAATAACTTTGGAAGCAAAAGAAAAGAATTGCCTAATTTTCACTAACATAATTTACTATTATGAATTACTATGAAAAATATTCTGGCTAAATAGATAGTAAAGCACTAGAATAGTCTTTCTGTGGAGGTTGTAGAATAACTTTGATAAGGATTAAAATAAGACAGACAAACATTTGTTAGAATATACTTGATCTTTCTTCTTTCCCAGAGAACTGATTAGCCCATTCTTACAGCTTCATTAGTATTTTATGGCTACAATTTCCAGAAGAATAGATAAAAAATGAAAATGTATTTCAATAAAAAGTGCATCCTTAAAAAATTACAAAATTAAATAAATTAATTAAATAAAGGTTTGAGACAACACATCTGTTGCTTCATTCTTTCAAATGATGTGATGAACAGAACTAAATATTTTAGAATAAAAATGTTCTGGCACTTTTATATAATTTAAAATCTACTAGATACAAAGAGGAAGAAAGCCTGAGTGATTGAAAATTAAACATGAGCATGGAACTGAACCTCAATGGATGGATTTTAGCAGAAAGGTCATCTCTTGAATAAAGGGAGAATTAACCCATACATAAATTCCAATATAATTGTGTACAAAGTCAGTTTTGTGGATAAATATAGCATAGTTCAGACTCTAGGGCTACCCAGGCAGTGCTTTTCAGTTGAAAAGAACTCAAAACATAAAAAAATTAAATGAGAAAGCATTTTTTAAATTAATCAAATCTAAACTTTTAATGAGAGAAAACAAATACCAGTTTTGTTCATAAAGATGCTAAGACTAAAATCTTCCATTTAATTTAGAATAAAACTTCTAAACAGAAGGCAGGGTGAGGTCTCTCCAGGAAAAGGATTGTTTACTTTTCAGAGTGGGAATAGATACATTTTCAACAATGTCCTCCTGTTGACACCATCTGACTGTTATCTTAATTTTTTGTCTATTAACTGAATCTCTCTTTATTTACCCTCTTCATCTCAGTTTGTCTTCTCTGCATGGGGTGGGGATGAGAGATAAAGATCTGACTTCCTCTGGCGACTGCTTCTGAAGCATGATGCCAGGATATGTTACATCACTATTTTTCCCCTGTTTATCCTTGGATAAGTTTTTTCAAATAGGATGCAACACAAAGGACAAAAAGGTATGAAATTAGATTTTACAAAGAGTAATTGTCTTCCTTATCATGACTGCGCTGGTCTTAGAGTTTCCAAATTACTAGCTTGAAAGTTGAAATTGGTGTGAGCTAAAACACATACATACACAAAAAGATAACAGAGCAGATTAACCTATACAGCAATGAAATCTAGGTCAGGCTTAATAACCTTCGAATTGCAGCTGACACAATGAATATTAAGCCAGTCAACCATGAGAGATGCATTCGTGAAGCCAAACCAATCTAGGTTTTTTTAGAGAAAAATTTGTTATAAAATATGTGACTTTTTTTTTCTGTACAAATGCAATTGTACTATTTCTAGAAAACTCATCACAGATAATTAACAGTGGCTCTGTAGCAGCAATATTTTTAAATACTAAAATAGTCTATCAAGAAGGCCTAAGTTAGGTATTATTTTCTGCACAGATTGTTATGAAAAGATGAGGAAAGGAGGAAGGAAAGGAAAGTAATTGCTCTTGCTCCAAGGAGGAATTGAGAGAAGACTTCCAGTAAATTGAGAGAGCTAAAGAAAATTTTTCTGAAAATTCTACCGAGTAAAATTTCCTGCAGAAAACAGCAATCAAAAAAAAAAACGTTTTGCTTAACCATTTTCTGAATTCAATACATCATCATCATCATGGTGGTTTTATCCTATGAAGATAATATTTTCTGGGGAATATATCTGTATGCATGTATGTATGTATGTGTCAAAACCCAAAAAATAATAAAGTTGAATGTAGCACTAATCACACTGAGTTTGCTGTGGGAGGAGAACTGTCATTATAATCTCTGGTTTACACAGTTCAGTCATAACCATCTCATGAAATTTGTTGGAAAAGGACATGGAAAGATGATGACTCGTCTTTTCTGCGCTGATGCTTTGTGTAACACAAAAAATATTCAACAAATGTAATACCTGATAAAAAGTTAGCATTTTTCTGAACAGCCATTACTTAAAGCCCAATAATTGAGCATTTTGCGGGGGTACTGTCCCCCCAACACATCCCACCATAGGATTTCTACTTCTTATTTCATAACTCTGTGGACGGTGCCAATTCCTTGTACCTGTTAACTTTTACAGAGACTTCACAGAATTGTTCATTCTCAAAGGATACTGTGGCTGCTCCACAGATATTTCTTTGCTTACGGGGATGGGCAACCTGGTGTAGCTGGCACTGTTTGGGTAGAGAAGCTGGACTAGATGATTCCTAGAGGTCACTTCTGATCTCAACCATAATTGTGATTCTGTGATTGTCCAGCTCTCTGAGATCATGAATGAGCTCAGAAAAGGTTTATTAAAAATAAATCAATATTTGAAAAATCTTTTGGAAAAAAATGCCCTAATCTTTACTTCCTCTAAAAACTAGATGGAAGACATGCCAGTGTTCTAACCATATTCCCTCTTTTCCTCCCCTAGTGATTTTAGAAAAAGGAAATTGCATTAAACAAAAAAATCCGAAAAGCAACAAAAACTCAACTGTTCAAAATGGATTAAAGCTTCATTAAGCAGCAACCAGGACTGATGTTTTCAGTCAGTATGATTTATGAACTTTGTTTGCTTTGTGCTGTTCACCAACAAAAGAGCTGCTCTGGAACTATTCTCTGGGGGCAAAATTGTAAACAGAACGAGCACTCCATTAAAACTCCAAGGCTGCATTTAACAAAACTATCTATAATATTAGTAAATTTTAACTGCATCTTTTTTGAAATACTATGATGCAATTAATTTTTACTAAAGGGTGTGTGTTATGCTCAACATTATGTTCACTAGTTTTTGGTATTTCCCCAGATTGGTAAATGTGAAAGCAAAGAAATTTCACAACAAAAGGCTGGGTTTTACAGACAGGGATCTGCACCAGATGCCTACTCTTTCAGCACCGTCTGCAAATTGATAAAGGTAATGATAGTTCTTTACACATTCCTATGCAATTCATATAGAAGGTGTTCCTATGTAATTATAGAACGACTTTAAAATCCAAATATCATCCTCAGCCTCTCTCCTAAGTATAATGCTAAAAAAACCCCAATGTTAAATGAGTACCTATCTTCATTTCAAAACAATGAAAATACCACCTAGTGTACAAGCAATCAATACTGTGTATTTTGATAAAATCATTCCCACATCAGCATATCTACACAGTATCATAAATAGCTTACTTTAACTGAATGCTATAATTATCTCCTGCTAGTGTGAATGTAAGCAAGCTGTATTTTCTTTTGGAAGACTCCTCAAATAAATGGCTAAGAAAAGGGATATTTATTATTTAGAATCCAGATTATCTGGCCACTAATATACAAAAATTCTGCTAAAAAAAAATCCCTGAATCTACCTTTAATTCTGATCTGACAACTCTAATATTCTTTACCAGAAATATGGCCCTCATGTCTTAGAAGTCAAAAACCAAATTAGAAAATGCCCCAGAAATGTTATGATTCCATGCAAAATGTATCTAGTAATTTGAAAAAGGTCTAAGAAACTGGTGGCATGATTCATAAACATATGCTAGCGACATGATTAATCTCATTTTACCTTTGGCAATTAGGTTTGATCTACATTATTTCTCAGAGATAACTGTCTATGCTCTCTCTTAAAAAACCTCTTAAGTTTTCTTAATATGAAAGGTCAAATTTTTTTTGTATAAACAAATACATTGAAAGATCATGTGAGGCTGGAACCAGATTTAAGCAGCTAACCAAAAGACTAATTCCAAAGTAACTACTAAACAGCTCCTAGACATTATACAAGCAAACTCAGTTTCAATTCTGTACTTTATAGTAAGAAATTTTGGCATTTTTTAAAAGAATGCTGCAGTAATAAACAAGTATTTTGCATACCATTTGACTGACAGCTTTTCTGTGAAGTAAAAAAATGCCTCTTAATATAAAGAATTTATATTTTGCTTATGTAAACATCAACATTATATGTCTAATTAGGCATGGAACCATGCTTTTAAATTATAACAGGTGATACCTAAAAGCAAGAGAATTAGCTGTGTACTTAAATAACAGCCTAGAGAGAACTGGATGAGCCAGAGGCACTGGCATCTATTTAAATATGCTATGCCATTTTCAACATAATTAGTTACCTAATTGCAAACCCAAACTTAGTCAATGCATTTGTACATGTAATTAATTAGTTTGTTTAAAAGCCCTTCATTTGCAGTACTTTATTCCTCATTTCCTTCCTCCGTCACATTACCACAGCATAGATTGGATTTTCAAAAACAAAAAGATACAAATGCATAAAATTAAGAAGGGCATTAATAAAAGAAAGCAACAAAGGGCAATACACCACTAGTGCTATTTAGAATTTCAGAGACACACTTCTTTTTTTGGTCTGAAGCTATTTTAACTATTTCAATATACATCTTCAATATATCTACATCCTAACAGATATGTGTTAGAAGATTCTTTAAGCTTTTTATATGAACGGAGTATCAATTACACAGGTCAGATTCACAATGTAAACCCCATGCAAACAGGGAATTGTGACTAAATAAAGCCTTTATTTATTGGTGTCTCTAATTTGTGCCATACTGATTAGGAATTAATACGACAGCTTTTTATCAGTGTCCCAAGAGGTACAGAAGTTGCACTGGATCCAAATCAGGGTATATATATAAGCATACAGGGAAACAATGAGAAAATAATAAAAAAGAGATACAAAACTATTTTCTGTGAAGTCCCAAATATTAAAAAGATTTATAATAAAGTTTATTATAAACAGTTAAGTGAAGGATTTACAGAGGTTTTTTGTTTGTTTTTGGTTTTGTTTTCGTTTTTTCCCAAAGCTCTTCCTCAGGCTGAGAAGAGGCAGGAGTCAAATTCTGTGTAATTCAAGACAATGTATAAAATGATGAAGAGTTGGAAAAAAAATGAAAAACTGAGCATCAAGAATGATAATATTCAAGACGATTTATGGATGGACCCAAAAAATCCAGAGGGTAAGATAAAGAAAAATCTATGAGCAAGAAGAGTCCCAAAGTCCCCTAATATTCACCAGACCAGAGAATTTAGTTACAATACTCAAGACTAGACATACTCAGCCTTTTGCATTTACTTCTGAAGGGAAACAGGAACCCACACACATGTTAGAACTTTGAAATATTCTTTATACTAAGAAGATAGGAGGTGTAATTGGAGCCTGATACTAACAAAATCGTACAGTGGATTTTGGCACAGTTCCCCAAGTTGTCTGAAACACAAGCAAAGACAGTGTGACACGCACTGAGAAAAGAATCAGCAAGACCAGCCTGGATGTAGAGAAAATAAGAGTCCTGGAATAGACAACCGGGAGTTGTTGATTGCAGATATACAATAAACAGTCAGGGTGGTAGTATAAGATTTAACTTTTGGACAGTCAGAAGCAGATTTAGTGACAGCACAATATATAGCCAAAATCCTGGACATACATTTAAGAAAATAATTTATGCAAAGTACAGGGTCACAACATAAATGTGATTCACTGATGGAGAAAAACCAAACAAACAATGAAAAAATCTTGGATTAAATACCAGATATAAGCTTTGAATGCAAGAAAAAATATAAGCTGTAGGTAACAGACAAAAGAACCATTAACAATTCAAAAGACTAACTAAACGAGGAGGAAGTATAAAACTCTTCAAAGAGCACAAAGGACAGAGAAATAAAGTCAATAAAATCTATTGCATCTGTGATAGAAGAAAGAAGGAGACAAAGTCTGGAAAAAGAGTGAGGTGTAATAAGATGGAGAAGGAAGGAACCAGGAACTACCTTTACCCAATGGAAATCACTGTATTTGCATGAAAGCTTATAGAGCACACATGCACGTGTACATCTATAGAATTTTGGAAATGTTTATGTTTTATTTGGTAAAAGCTTTAATGATGGCAAAATCTTGAAATACAGTTGTCTTCCAATGGTTTATCACCATCTCTTTTAAAAGTGGTGTAAAAATGGGAGGGTAGAATGCTAGAAGTTACTAGCAGTACAAAAGAAAGGATGCTACTACATAAAGAGACAAGATGCAAAAGCATGCTTAACCAGACCTTCTCTTCAATGCACAATGTGCCCTTTCCAATTAATACTATTACTTATTACAATAACTTTTGTCCAAAAGAATTGGACCTTCTCCAATAGCATCCAGGCCTAAAGAAGGGCAGTGCCAAAAGAAACAACTGGCACACAAAACCTCTAGGGAAACATGGAAAGTAAGAGAGAAGCATGTTCAGAAAATAACCAAATTGCTTAATTTTTTCTCTTCTCTGTCTTCCCTGGAGAAGTGCTTTTCATATATGCATGTAAAATCACCAGAAGTCTTCTAAATAGCTGTGCTTCCTCCTCCTCCCAGGTAGTAAGATAAAACTTAATGTCTGCAACAGACTTTAATTCCATTCTGTCTCATAATTTTGACTGCAGTTGTTGCTGCATCTTTGTCTGCAGTGAGACTGGACTCCTTTCGAACCCTGCTCTTCTAGCCACAGGTACCACCANTACATACATATTCTTTTATACAACTAAATCTCCATATCATTTGAGGACAAAACAAATAGGGGAAACTGGAGTTTAAGTTAGTAACACTCTTCCCAAGTTTAGATCTAGACCCTCTTCAATTGGCTCTCCCTGCATTGCCAGCTGCAATCACTGAAAATGGATGCAAATTTATTTTAAACCATGCCATTTTGAAAACCTGTGATTGTGGAAGGAAATTACCTTATACATTCTGCTTTCATTTTATTGCCTTACTATGGGAATCTATAACTGATTCAGCTCTGTTTCCTCTGTGGTGCATAGTATTTTAAGTTCTTGACTTCTAAGTAGCCCTTTAGTCTATCAAAATTAAGACACTCAGCCTACTACTAAACTGTGGGGCTCAGGGATACTCCCTGGCTTTCCAGATCATCCCTGGTCCTATGTTTGTACGAGGCCTACAAGCACATCCTAACTTCTCCTTCCCTTCCTCCCCTGGAAAGGAAAAACAAGTATAGAGACTGGACAGGAGACATAGCATGAGCTATGTCTCCAGACAGAAGCAAAGAAAATGAGTGCATTATGGTAAATAAATGCTATGTAGATTAGACACCATTGCTTTTCTAACTCTATACATATAATTCCCACAGCTCTGATGATTCTAATGCAGTCACGGGTTTCCTTCTAGTGAAAAAATTTTAGGCCAAGCAATCTTGAAAATACTGTCACAAGCAATACATTCACCTTTGCTCTGTCACCTCAAAATGACAGGATGGGACCAATCCCTTCACATTGAGTATCCATTCTATGGACATTCACACTTAATTTAACAGACAGAAGTCTAAGGAAATTTCACCATCTCTTCAAAAGTTAGTTTAACCTGGAATTAAAACTTTCTAGTGACAGAATTGCCACAATTTTTCGCGTAAACAATATCTAATGCATAAAAATCCTTTAGTTATAAAATTATTAATCATATTTAATGTATTGCTCTTAACACTTTAAGTCAAACAGTAATTCTAATTTTGTATGTTTTCTAAAGCTATGGGGAGTAGTTAATCATATCAATCACGTATCAAACTTTTACATATTGAAATTTTTATTAGGTCTCCTCTATCAATCTTATATTTTCTGAATGTTCCTATTCCTTCAGCATTCCCTCATCTACCCATGATGTGTGCGACTTTTAGGTGCACTCAAAAATCAACCTGCAGTTGCAGTTGAGGCTTCTCCATTTCCATACTGAATAAAATAATTATCTTCTATGGCCTAAAATTATGTTTCTGTTAAGTAATTAAATTTAGCTTCTGTAAAACTACCATATTCTTGCTTTTCATTCACTTTATGGTGCAGAAATCCCCCCCACTCTAATCTCATTTATAACATCTAGCAAATATCTCACACCTTGCAATTTTTGTGATAAATGTAATGACAAGAATTATGCTGCTTTTCAGATAAAAAGCACATGACAAACCACCTTATCACCTCCATCAGGCTGCCTATACTGATGCATCAGTACAGGAAAGACATGGTCTAGAATGAATTTTAATTAATTTATTTGTTTGTTTTAAGAGAAGCTGAATTCTTTGACTGATAATTTTTTCAATTGAAGTTCCATGGACAAAAAGTTTGCCATATTGCATGCCCCAGACTGGGGAAAAAAATTATGTTTCTACTTTTTGTATTGGCAGATACTATTATATCTTGATGTGCTTTGAATATGAACACATAGGTATTATAATGAATTTAGCACCTCCAATTCTAAGAGGATTACTGATAACAGATATGCGTTGCAAGGGAAAGCAAGTTTTACCTTTTACTGATATCGTGCCATATATTCATCATCAAACTGACAAGAAGTCCCCTGGTTTGGGAATCATATCTACCAGAGCAAAATCTTGCATCTGGATATTTCTTTTAGACAATAGCTCTAAATGAACTGAAACAAACACAAATTAGGTATTTAACATAGACTCTTCCCAGGCTAGAAATTCTAGAACTCTCTGCTTTAATTTATTTTTGTGAAGTTTCACTGCAATAAAGCAGACAAATCATGTAAAAAATAGCTTGAATATTATACCAGGAAAAGCTCTTTGATGTATTTGCAGATTTGCAATTTTTACAGATTTTATTTTTTCCAGATTAATGCTCAACATTTTTTAAAACAATGGCCACATAAAACAGAAGGATTAGGGTTTGGGTTAGATTTGGACTTACTAGACTTACAGCCATATTAACTGTATATTTTACAACCATCTATCCAGTAACATCAAAATCCTGAAACTACAGTTTTGTAATATCTATATAAATCGAAGTATGTTGCCAAGACTCAAGAGAAAATTTGCTATCGCCTCTGCTACAGGCATTGCCCAAAAGTTGTAACACAGTGGTTGTGGAGATGTTCCACACTCTGACAGACCTCCAGAGTCTCTTCCAGAGATGCGCAAAGGAAAAATGACATCTGCTCCTATCATTTTTAGCGAGTTGTGGAAATGTGTCAGGTTTTCAGTTCCTCATACTGTCATCATTATTGAGCTTTTCCATTTTCACAAGGACAAAATGACAAGCACTGTTCCTGGGAGCAGAGATGAATCTGTGATTGCAACAGGACTCAGAAACAACCACACAGTTTTTCACTTAGGCTGTAGTGACTGGATGTAGTAAAGAAGGAATTAATTATTTCTTCGCTGAAATGAGGAGAAACTATCTCTTGCAAAACTAGACAGCTTATTTGCTTTCATAATTTTGTAGGTCAGAGTACTTGTCTTAACCAATTCTGATTAGTGATCAGAAATCCATTGAAGGTTTTTAAATAAATAATCAACATTATGTTTTCATTAAAAATCACTGTGACTGTTAAGTACTAAACAAGCTTGGAGAAAATTAAAAAACACAAGGTTATTAATTTCTATCACCCAGGGTTCTCAGGAATTCGCATTAGCCTTAATGCTCATTAAGTACTGCAACTTAAAATTATTTTCCTGCTGTATACATTTGGTTTTCTTTAATCTTTGTTGATGGCTTGCCTTCTTCCTTTTGACAGTCTGAATGTCTGTGCTGCATCACAGCCAGACCCGGTTTCATGATAAAGCAGTTAGTAACTGCATTTTGTGTGTCTGAAATCATCTGGCTTTAAATTTACCCAGGGACTTGATCTGCTGTAGCAAATAATGTGAAACTAATGGGATTTTGATATTATGCTGATGTGAGACTTGGAGACTTATTTATTCAAGGTCTACAGAAACTTTAAAAACAACATTAAAAGTACCTGATGGTGATTTGCTCAGAAATTGAGACTCATTTTATTTTCAATATCCCAAGACAGGTATAATCAGAACATGGCTGAGATGGAGTGGTGACACAGCTGTCTGAAACTGGAACTCCATTCTTTTGTAAACAAGATTTCTTTTGTGAAGCTCTAATTTGAATCACAGGTTTTAGTTTGGAATTTGAGATTCACCCTGTAATTCATCTTCCAGTGGGGACTACAAACTCCATTCAGTTATAAGATCTTTAGCACTAACTTAATTACAGTATCTGAAAAGCTGACAGGGAATAAACATGACTAATGATTCTGATTTTCTTTCAACTGCTCACCTATCCAGCAATCTCTCTGCACAGAACCTTGCATGGTGATCACAATTGATGATGTTTACATGTCTGACATTAGAAATAACTATTGTAGCAAATCACACTTGTATCTCTGCAGTACTTTAAAACTGAAGTAAAAGTTTAAAAAATAATAGCTGTGTTCAATTTAATCTGAATTTAAGGGGCAATTTCTGAAAAATTTCTCATTTTCACAAAAAGTGAAACATTTCATTCTCTCTGTAGATCTACAGGGATGCAAATCCTGTTCTCAGAGACGTCCTGTTCAAGGCATACTTTAGCAAGCAAAGCCCAACAAGAGGGAAAGCAAGTTTTTTCATTTTCAAATTTACGTTTATTGCCAGCCACCGTCAATGTCAGAGCATTTCAGGTACTTGAGAACACCAGCTTAGCAATCTTTCCTTGGTATAAGAGATATGAGGTTTATTCCTCCAATCTACTTCTATTTATTCTAAGCACAATTGGTCTCCAGTGAGTAAGGATATTTTGAATTTCTCATAATTAAAGACAGGGTGTTTAAGCATCTATTATACATTTAAGTTCTATTTAGACTGAAAGTTTCGGTTGCCTGTGAAGTGACAACACAGAAACAAGCTTTGAAAAGCTGAATCATGATTCATTTCAGTCTAGTTTTCAGTTCTCTTTTCAGCAGACCTATCATATACCTTTTAATTCCTAACAAATTTGGCAGGCCTTTTTCTCATTCATGTATACATCACATATACATATTCATAAAATATATTCATATAGTAGACATATGTATATATGTCTACTCTACATTCAGGTTGAAACTCCAAGTACATTATATGAAATATTTAGAAGGGCTTGCTTATAAATTTAGGATATAAATTACTGTATTATAAATATAAATTACAGTAGGCTGTCACAGTAAGACAACATAGTCAAAATTTCTTCTCCAGAATAAAGCAGCTGCCCCAGTAATCACGTGCTCAATGACTACAAGATAATCACACTAGAAGCTTGTCAAACACCTTAACATCAGGGATACTTTTCTATTATTGATCGTCTTTCAAATATTAACTAGTGTGTATACTTGGGAGACAAAGAATAGGTCAAAGTCGAATAGTCTTCATTCATTGCTATAAAAGGTGCCTATTTACACCACAAAGGGGCCCACCATCCCTAAGCTAACTTTATGTACATGTAAGAAAATTCAAAGAACAATTTTCATACAGTAAATGAGTCAAAGATTTAAACCCAAAAGGTTGCTGAGTGTTTGCCAAAACTTCAGCATGATATTTTTAATTGCTTTCATGAACCATCTAATTTGTTATGAAGAGTGACTTGTATGCCTACACATAAATGACTGGTGCTATTTTAGGTAGTCTGCTGAGACATCCTCATGACAAGGGCAGCTATAACACAATGTTCAAGAGAATTGTGCCTTTCAGAAACTGTAGTTTATAAAACCAGACAGGATAACTAGGATATTTAAAATGGCACTGCACAGGTACATTTAAAGCAACTGAATCCCACCCATTAAGCCTGTGAAACTCAGAGTTTTCCTTTGGAAATTAATGGTTGTACCAAAGTATTTTTTAAAATTCATCACTCAATTTTCAACAGTTAATTATAGAAGATGTTTGATGCAACAATTTCAAATATGAATTGCATGATGTTCCAGCACTGAACATACAGCACAGAAAGCTCTCACAGCAGAAAAGACACGTAAAGAGGTAATCACTAAGAGACTAAGGAAAAAACATCCTTCATCAACATGTGCTAATCTTTCTCCCTTCTTCTGGCAGCAGGTCAGCACCTAACAGTTAAGTACAGCAGAACCAAATTAAGCAGTTAAAAGGTGAAATTTGCCATAAAAATCTTAAGCTCTCGTAAAAGACAACTCAGGGTCAAAAAGTAGATGTCCAACATATATTGGCATATTCAAAATTATTTTAACATGCCTGTGTATCAAGTGACAATGTAAAGAGATCTGCAAATATTTCTAACACTTCTAAACTCTATTATGTACATCAAAGGATACAAAGAAACAGAACTCAATTACCTCTGCAAAGGGTTTTACAGACTGACTTTAGTACTGGTACAGAGATACATGGGGGATTACAAGAGCATGAATTTGATGACGGAGCAGGCAAAACAGAATCATAATTTCCTACACATTCCCTAAAAATAAAAAGAAAAGAAGGGGGATTATAGGATGAGTTACACTACACTGCACTGCATTAGCTGATTAAGTGTTGATGCAGATATTTCTACAGTAAATGCAGAAGTTTTAAGTCTCTACATTAAATAACAAGTCTCAAATTATCTACGAAATGGTCTAACTTTTCTTGTTCTTCAAAATCATTAAAAAAACATATTATCCACAGAGAAATGAAATGTGAAGATGTCACTGTGTGCTTTAAGGTTTGTAACACTATGGGTTTTCCCTTTACAGACCTGTAACATTTCACTTGCTGCACTGAAGTTTGCTTTTGACTTTGTTATCTTGCAACTTTGTTATCTTGCACTGACATACCCCAAGGCTGCTGTGGCAATACCTCTTACTCCCAAATGCTCTTGTCCTCATGGCGTTGTCATTGAACTGCAAGACTTTGATAGGTCTCTGATGTGGCATTTCTCACAGGAATGGATTATGACTGATTTCTAACTCATCCTTTTCTCCTCCCACCCCTCTTTCACTTTTTACTTTCTAACTTGAGGTTTATAACTTTATGTAGAGCTCAGTAGAAAACATTAGTAGACAATTATTATTTAAATAACCCATTAAAAACTTCCAGAAATATACATGCACAGAACTTCACAAACAGTAAAATGAGTGCAACATCTGTACCTGATCAGTTGCTGCAGTCAGAAACTTCAGCACTAGTATGTAAAGGAAGCCAGCTGGGACAACAAGCTGATCCTGCTTAACCAAGTAATCATGGTGGGAAGTGTTCAAGGGAATATCTGCAGTGCTGGAGAAAATGATGAGAAGGAGAATCTTGCCTGGTAATATTCCAGTTTCTTCCTTTCCAGTCAGCTCTGGGTATAGCTTTCCTCTTTTCTTTCTGTTACATGCTCTTTTTAAAAATATTTCGAGATTTTATTTTCAATAAATGTTTGGGTTTTCTTCACAGGACTGTACATACCATCATTTAGGGAGCTCCCAGAAAAGCCTGCCTGCTCAGCAGACAGAGAATACTCAGAAATACAGAGAATACTCCAGATTTTAAGGAACTTTCTACAAAACTCAGTAGACATATATGTAGCATTCCTGGTATGTCTGCTATTTTTGCCCATGTTTGGGTATTCTCAAGCATGAATAGTGTTAAAAAGGGATAAGGATGCTACTAATTCAAACAGTGAAACAGTTTAAGTCTATGTGGCCCAAAAAGAAGGAAAGTAATTATGAAAAATTCAGTATTAACTATACCCCTAATATTCTCTAGAAAAATTTAAAAAGAGCATTTAGAGATTTGAATTGACAGAGGGAAACAATTTGGTTTAAAAGTCCTCAAGCACTTGTTACTGCTTCAAAAACTAACCCAAATTTTCATATTCTATGTAGTAGAGATCTCAGAAGAACATATCTAAAGTTGATCTAACTGCACCTGTCCAAACATCAATATTTCCCAGCAGAAGACAAAATTAATGACCTCTCTGCAATCTACCAGGAAACTAAAATTTCCTTTAAAGAGATACAGAAACTCAATCAAAGAATTAACATCATAATGGGTTTATTACATCTCTGAAATAATTCAAAATGTTCAAGGTTTTTAGACAAATAGTTCAAGGAAACATAGAAACACAAACATTGCAGCCAAATATCAGCAAGTGCTTTCAATTTAACTATCTGACAATGTAAAGACACAGAGTTGAATAGTTTTTCCATATGGAAGGAAATGTAGCAGCTCACTAACTCCTTTAATTGCCCGCCATACGTATAACAAACTGAGGCCTCTTCTATCCCATGTGACAGAGTTCTAGATAGAGACCACCAAGAACTCTATATTCACCTCTGTCTCCTCAAAAAATAAAGTAGACTTAACATCAGTTGAATAAAAATTACAGGGATGAAAAATATTCTGGTGCTTAAAGATTCCTTACACCATTTTCGACCTTCCCATAAATTCACCTCAAAGAGTTCATTGTGCTGAAATAAACATTAGCATAATGCCTAAGGATACAATTTTTTACCTGGCCATGGAGTATTGGCAGCATAGACAATGAATCTACACTGTGGAATAATTCATTAGGAAATATGCAGTAGCTGTGGCAAGATTTACTACAAATATACTCAAAGTGTTTTTAAAGATTAATATTATGCTGCTATGCTTGGCTTAATTAGCTCTCTTCTTCATTTGCAAAGCATATCTGTCTGGTTTATGAACTCAGTCTCTATTCCCCATTCTTGAAAACCTGTTTAATTAAAGTTTTAACTACTGCATAAGTTTTAGAAATAGTACAATGACTTTTATTACTATCAGCCTAAATCCTTCTTTTAAACATGATCATATCTACATATATACATATCAAAAATATGACAAGACATGCTCATAATACTTCTGAGTATACACACAATCCTGGTCCTTTTCATTATATGTGTCGTCTGTCATGATGCTGCACCTAGGATATTTTGGGGGTTTTGCACAAGCAGTTGGATTGTGATTAATTTAGCCAATCAACAAGTCAGTTCTCCTAATTCCGTTAAAACTCACCTTTCTTTTTTTGGCATATGCCTATTTCTAGCCTGTTCAGTGATTTCCTCATTCATTATTCTACTTTATCTCTTTTATAGGTCCATCACTTATTAGACTCCCACTTCTACTAGCAGGTGACTCTGGTTTTCAGCTACAGCAAATCCTATCACAGTCTTTTTCATCATTTATCACTTCCTCCCATTGATGCTATTATAAATGATTAAACATTAATTTAATTTTACTATACCAACAAAGTCAAAACGTAGTTATTAGACATGCTAGCTGGGATCTATCTGAAGTTCTAGAAATTCATGGCATACAGTTGATCACAACCTTTTTTTGTGGTATAATGGTCAACGAACAGAAATTATTTGTGCAATCACTGCCTATAGACTACAGTAAAGCAAAAAATATTTCTTGTCTCCCTGTGCACAGGTGCTGGAGAACTCTACTTAATGACTTATCACCCATTATACCCAAAATACACTACAGTTTCATCACACGATTTACTTCACAGAAGCAGAATGCCAACAATAGTTGGTTCTACAATAATTTTAAAAGATAATAGTCATTTTCCCTCCTGTTCTCATTTGAATCTCATAACCACTGGAGTGATCAATTTCAAAACCTTATTAGTTCTGCTGTTGTGAACTATTCAGGACATCAGATCGATTTGCAGTACAAAACTATAGAGGCAATCTTTTTAAATTAACAATTTACAATTAATATTTCTGCCAGCATATATTTGTAAATTTTCCATAATAAAAAACACTATGTCAAAATTTTCAAATTAAAACATGGCAAATTATTTCATATGGCTGACAAACAGTGCAGTAATGTAGGCAGGAGCACTAAAAAACTGTCAGGCTATAAATCTCATGAAGAAATGAAGCAAACAAATGGGAAAGTTCATGCTATTTTTCTAAGTTAAAAAAATAATAGACAGCTAAAGCATCATCAGTTCATTATGTATAGAATTGTGTATTCATTACTCCACTCAATGGAAAATATGAAATGCATAAAATCAACTTTGAAGAGATAACCTTTTTTGTATTCTTTACATTTAGTCTAATCCCAAAGAAATGTTTTCTTTACATATGCTCTTATCCCTAAAAAAATGTTTTAATCAGATTTTCATTTAAACTAAATTGGCCTATTTCTCTTAACATTAACAGAGCTGAGAGCCGTCATACCAGCTGAGGCTCTGAGCCTAGGAGAGTCTGTTCAGACAATCCCAAACGGCAGTGTCGGTGCATTTTAAAAAGCTACTGTGCTTCAGCTGGGGTTGGTAAGCAGACATGTGGTCCCTGTCAGCTCATTGCAATGACAAGTACATGGTGTTCACTTAAGCTGCTTTCAGCAGTTCCAAAAGGGAGGCCAGGTGAAAGCATTGAAAATATGAGCATTTAGGAAGAACACTGGAGGCAAGCTCTGCTTTTTTTTAACAGCATCAAAAGTGATGCAGCTGCTGTTGTTTCCCTGCACATGTGTGGAGATGGAAATTATCTTATCATTAGACTGGAGTAGTATCATGCATACGATCAGCTTAAATCAATCACATGAGTGAGTAGTATCTCCAGTTCTGGGCGATGGATGGCAGGAGGGAAGAGTGGGCTTGAGTGTGCAGAAATGAAAGGGGATCAAGAAAAGCAATACCTTTTAAAAACCACCACCTCAGTCATTTGCAGTTACCTAACCATTACTCGATTTGAAATGAACAGAAAATCTGTGGTTTCGGTCCTAGTGAGAGGGAAAAAGAGCAACAACACACATGGACCTTTTTAGGGAAAGAAGGCCAACTTTATTGAGTGGAGAGCTTGTATTTAAAGCATGTTACGAGAGACTAGAACAGGACAGTAGCTCATTGGCTAATTGGGATAAACATCCAGGAGACCAGGCCTCAGGATGTATCCCATGGGAAAAACAACAGGTATTAATCTTTATTATGAATTCCATTCTGTTTTTCACCAGATTCTAAGTTGTTTTTTGACCATTTATCACCTTGGGAAATTTCCTTTCTGTCTGCAGCTAACATCAGCTTATCAGCCTGGGAAGCAAGAAGGATTCAGGCTTGAGAGAAAAGATTCTCGAGCTGTAATTTTGCAGCTCTCTAGGTGTCTCTGTCCACAAAAATCTGTTTAAATCTTTATTCAAAGGAGACAAAGAAATTCAGATGGAAACCACACCCCCCAGACACATACACGCACCCCAAAAAAGTAATCTTTGGGACTCTAAAGCCAGAATAATGATGCAGATTATAAAATAACCTCATCCTGATACTATCTTGTGAGATGGTGGATACAACACTCATGGTGCCACTGGCTGAGTTCAGCACACAAAATATATTCAAGTAAGGCACAAAGAGGACTTTTGCACTGCTTTTAAATAAAATAGCCAGTAATATTTATCTACATTATTCAGAGTAGAGTATTTTGTTTCAGCATGTTTTTCCTCAAATTGAAAACATAAGAATATGTCTGGTCCTAATACTGCTTGAGTTAATAAAAATTGTAGTTTCAATTTACAGGAGGAAAGTGCATGAATTTCCAGGTTTTGAACCTGTTTGCCTTCCAGTACATCTAGAAAAATCTGTGCTGACAAATACATGAACTTATTGTTCATTTTCTGAGATGAGGAGCCCAGGGAGCTCAGTTAATATCTGTTCCACAAGCTTCTTATATAAGCATAAGCCTACAACATCATCTTTCATCCTGACTTTCTCATCTATAAAATGGGTTTAATACTCTTTCCTTCCTCCTACCCTCATCTTTGTTCTTGTCACAGTGAGCTTTTAATGCAATACACATAGATGAGCGCCAGAGTTAAAAGAAGCTGAGCTTATATCCACAAACTGCTTAACTAGACATCTAAACACTGAGATGATGCAGATCTAAACTGTTCCGAATAAAAACCATTTTTACTAAACACACCCTTTATTCAAATGTCTAAGTATGGATTTCAGAACCAAATTTCATATGACTAATGACATTTGTATCCATAGGTTATGGAAAAAAAGTAATTTTTGAAAATTGAAATACATGAAGGCATTTTATTAACTAATAGATTTTTTAAGTGTTAATGCATTTTAGTCTCGCTGCTCACTTTTTAAAAAATCTTCATGAAGACAACCTATTGAGCTTCCCATTGGGATGATTATACTTGCATGCATGTCTTTTCTACCATCTGATGTCTTGGCAGCAAATCAACTTTCAGTGAAACAGAAATCAAATGTGTTTCTTTGAAGAAAAATATCCATGAAAGACATGCTATCTTAAAGGAGATGACTACACTGCATTTGTTTAAACTTCTAACAGAGAAAACAATCTAAATGTGAAGTAACACGTTTGAAAATTAGTATTTGCTATCGTAGAATCATAGGATAGTTCAGGTTGCAGGGCTCATCAAGAGGTGATCAGTCCAAACTCCTGCCAAAACCACGGTGAGCTACAAGGTCCATTATTGAGGATTTTATTCAGTTGGGCCTTGCACACCTCCAAGGATGGAGTCCACAGCTCCTGTGGCAATAGCCCCATTGCCTGACCATCCTCAAAGAGAAAGTTTTTTTTAATCTGGTGGGAACCTCTGTGGCCAGTCCACCACTAGGCCTAGTTCTACCTTCTTGCCAACCTACCCCATGGGTACTGGGGGTTTTCTGTTAGGTCACCCCAAAGCTTTCCCTTCTCCAGGCTGAACAAGCCCCATTGGGCCAACATCTCCTGCAAGAGCAACTGCTGCAGCCCATGTTGAGCTTAAGGGCACAGGGTCATCTGCTGTACTTGTTATGTATTACTTTTTTCTTTATGCCCCAAAATGCAAACTGAAATCTATATGTGGTCTATGACACAACAGTATTTTTCTTTTCCTAAAGCATTTGTGTGTATCACAGCCCTGGTCATAATGTCAAATTTCAGAAATCTATCTTTTTGTACCTTTGTACTGGCCTAAAGAATGACAGAACCTTAGAAATTCATTATACAGAATACAGAAAATCTTTATCATGCATTTCTCAATTGTTTTTCTGGGCTAAAGACGCTGCACCAATATACATTCCCACCATTTGCATTTACAGAAATGGAGTCTAGCCATTCAAGGACTCTGCATATAGAAATAGAGTAAAAATCAATGGAAACTCTATTTAGGAGACTTGCAAGAATACAATCAATGATAAAGAGTCATAACAGAGCAGTACAGCTGAACCTAAAAGAAAACTTTCATTGGCTAAAAAAAAATCCCATCAGCACCTAAAAGTTAGTACTGCCAAATAAACTGCAGAGATGTATAAACTGGTGAGATATGTATTCTGTGCACATGGACACAAAATAAGAATATTTTAGAGGATGAAGAGATTTCATCTAAGGTATTGTGACTGCTATATCTAAAGGTATATGTCCTTTAGATACATAAAGAACTAAGACAGAACAGTATGAAGAAGACAGTCAAAATAAAAGATATTGCAAAATTTGTAATCTATGAAGATGGTGCTGTGTCTCTGAAGAGTACAACCTGCTCTCATTTCTGCAGATCTACCACTCCTGTCAGTGTGGATCTGACCACTCACAGATTTCTATTCACAACCCAAAGACAGACACAGTGGCCTTTGATAGAGAAGAGAATGGAACACTGCCATACATATGCCCTGTGTGTCATCATCTACTGTGATTCCTAGATTTTAATGTGTTTTACTAATAATCCATTTTCCTATTCTAACTACCAGCCATTGCAAGCAGCACCTTACCACACAAGCAGTGTGGTAAGCACCTCAGAATAGTTACCAGGGGCCTAAGTGCTGGGGGCAGAGAGGAAAGAGGGAACAAATAGAATCTTACTACAGCACCAGTGAACATAAATTGCTTCTGTATGATTAAATGGGAAAGGTTTGTATGCAATTCCTGACAGGTGATTGCTGTGAAGATGTTATGTGCAGACACATACTTGTGCTCCAACATTGGCAAAGTCTGAGTTTTTCTGAAGGCTGCTCTACTTTCTAGAGGCCAGCATGGATTTTTTGGTATAATCTAACACAAGTTGTTATCAAGCTGAATGATCTCTGTATGAAGACAGCTGTTTGGTTGGAAAATCATTCCTGGACCGCAGTGAAAAAAAAAATGGCAGACATAATATCTCACAAAATTGAGTTGATTCAGTAAAACAAAAAAGCCCCACAACAATAAAAAACCCTTAATGATTGTCTTTTTCACACTAAAGGGACACTGGATGCCACCAACACCAACTCTCTGAGAATAAAGAAAGCAACCCAATACCTGCATGGAGTAATGACAATTTGAAGCTGAAAGTGTTCTCCAATTAGTTGACAGAATGACCAGATTTCGCTTCTAATATAAGGAAGTATAAAAGGGATCTTTGACTGGAGGAAATATAACAGCTTGCATGAACTTGACAACAAGAGTACATAAAGTTAATAACAGTGATTGTTGCATTTAATAGTTACTGCTGGATGGAGTTTATTTCTATCAATAGAAATACCCTTCTCTACCCTTTTTCAAATCCCATTATATCTCCCTAACTTTCTGTGGCAAAGGTTTCTACAACTTAATGATAAAACATTTATTACAAGTTGAAAAGTTATTGTTGAAAAGTCGGTTCAGACTTACAGCTTAATAAGATAATGATCTATGTCCGCATTGTCATGCTTTGCGAAACAAGGAGTATTTCCTTTTTCACATCTTCAGAGTAATTTTGCAAGATGCAACATGCAAACACACACATTTTCCTGAAGCATTCAGTTCAGAACACTAACTCCTGAAGAGGCTAACAATATTCTCAGACATAACCTTTTTTTAAAAATTACTCTTCCTAGAGGCTCACTAATCGTTCTTAACTCAGGTACCGTATTAAGAAGCTAACAAAAAGATGAAAAAAAACCATAACTGGCACACCAAGCTCCTGCAGACCTATGGAACTGTGACAGACAAGAGGAAAACAAATTAGTTCAGCAAGGTACTGAATAGAGTTAATTTCAAATTTTACTAGCTTAATACCAATTTTGGTTTCCTTCGCATAAACCACCATTTATTTTCGTTACTGAAAACATACCATAACTCATCTGTGAAAGATTGCTATAGATTTTTGAATTACCAGTAATGCATTTAAGATAAATGAGCTTTAATAAGTTTAATTTCAAGTTTTTCCAAGTGTTTTATAACACCAACATTAATTTTTAACAAATTAGATTATGTTGACTTTTAAAATAAGGCCTCCTCTGGAAGACTTATCATTTAAACAGTCTTCAGGAACAGATTTTCTACTTAAAGTTAATTCTCTTGTGAATCAGTGGAAAACAAAACAAATCCTGATCTATGGGATCTACACTTTGCAATATTGTCTGTATACATGCTGACCTATAGACTCATTTGCAAGGACTAAATGGGGAATTTTTTGTCCATTCTTTGAGTTCTTTTGAAGAGGAAGTTGTACCAGCTTATCTGAATTAAATTATCTGTTACAAGTTTGTGGCATGTACTATATGCTTCTGGTGATTTGCAAAATACTACCAAACTCACTTCACCTGCACGAGCAACTAGACTGGAAACAGGAATAGAAAACTGCAATGACAGCATTTTTATTTCAGTGAGTTTGTAGCATCTTGCAATGTCTCAAATCACATTCCAAAAGGTAAAGTATTAAGTAGTATTTGATGTCTGACTACCTGAAAAATAGAAAACTAAAGTTGAAAATGGACCTATTATAGATTTTTTACCTACACACTTTTTAAAAAACTCTAAGTCAGTCATTGGTACTTTTAAAATGTCACAATTTTCATTTCATTAAATACTTTTAGAATTAAGATTTGAAAAACAGGATTTTTCTGCCATGATGTCAACTCCTGAACTCAAGTCAAAATATAAGGGACCTTTCCTATGGCACTAATGGCTCTGCCTATTTGATCTTTCATCACTTTCAGTAATGAACAAACAGTAAAATAGTAACTAACTTACCTTAATTGATAACATGAGAAAACACAGCTTTCTAGTATTATCTCTAATCATGCTCCAAATCGATCAAATAAAGATAATTTGTTCAGCTATGAAAGCACAACTACAGAATCACAGATCATATTGTCTATCACTCTTCTTATCTCAATCCATGGCAATACTGCTCGTTTCATTTAATTGCAGTTGGAAACGAAATGCCACACAGACATTTGCTCATTCCAACCCTCCCTGCCAGGGCCAGGGAGGAAAATTGGAAAGAAAAGGTAAACTTCATGGGTTGAGAAAGAGCAGCTTAACAATGGAAAGGAAATAAAATATAACACTAATAACAACAACAACAGAAATTAATACAATAATATTCCCTACTACTATCTTTTCTATTGTTGTTGTTTTGGTTATTATTATTATTATTATTAT
This sequence comes from Rhabdornis inornatus, assembly GCA_013397075.1. NCBI lineage: Eukaryota > Metazoa > Chordata > Aves > Passeriformes > Rhabdornithidae > Rhabdornis > Rhabdornis inornatus. Next base: position 173,649 of record VWZS01000480.1, read on the forward strand.
TATTATTATTATTATTATTATTATTGAAAGGAGAAAGAGAGGAATAAAACTCAAGAATGGCAAGTGATGCACTGTAAAATTGCTCACCATCCATTCCCAAGCAGTGATCAGTGGCCCCAGCCAGTTCCCTCCATTTTACACACTGAGTATCACATTCTATGGTATGGAATATCCCTTTGGCCAGTTCGGGTCAGCTGTCCTGGCCATGCTCCTTCCTGGATTGTTGTGCACCTTCTCACTGGCAAAGCATGGGAATCTGGAAAGTCCTTAACTTAGGGTAAGTACTATTCAGCAAAAACTGAAGTATCACTGTTATCAACATCATTCTCATTCTAAAGTCAAAAAACACAGCACTGTACCAGCTATGGGAAGCAAATTAACTGTATCCCAGCCAAAACCAAGACATACAGCAAAAAGCTCTGAGACAACTGTCACATCGTCAAATTAAAATAAAATTTAAAAATAAAAAATTAAAAAAAAAAAATACAAAAAGGACATCTGAATTACTGAGATTTCTATCAATATTTCTATTAGTATTTTTATCAATAATCTAACCAGGTTTACCACAGAAAAATGAGGGTCATTGTACATGAGTTTTCATGAGTGATTCACTACCTGCAGGCTCATCAGTATTCTGAACACACTGGTGCCATATACCTTTGTCCATTTGGCCAGGAGCACCCACAAATGTTAATGAAAAGCTCCAAGTCTTTAAAGAGTTTGAATGTACAGCATCATTAATTTCCTAAAGCTAGAATTTATGTTCTTAAATGTCCTTTTTTAATCAAAATCTACATTCAGTTTCAAAAATTAAGGAAAATATGTTAATAATATAGAACAATGTAAAGTAACCTTTGAAGTTACCTTATATTGCAATCTCTTTCTGATATTGCCCCAGAAATGAATGAGGAATACGGAAACATGAATAACATTCTTATCACTTATATGAATTACAGCACTAATATCAATAGCAGCAAGAAATAAGCACCTTCTTAAGGACACAGGTCAATAAAAGACAGTACATCCACTACTCCTCTGTCTTTAGCTCTTGAAAGCGATAGCTAGTTTTAGCTGTAGATGTCTGTAGTTTTTGGACATCAAATTACCTTCTTTGTGCCTGTTATTTTAGACATTTTGCCTCAACAGAGAGGTAACAATTTCTTTTGGTTTCTCAAACTGAAATAATTCAGAATTTTTTAACAAAACAGAAATTGACTGCAAGAGAAAAAAAACAAACATAGACATATTCCACAGTGCCCATGCTATTAACTAGGGCCCACTAAGATCAAATTCAAGTCTTTGATTTGAATTGCAGCTTTCAAGTACTTCTTAAGCAGTCACTACACCAGAGCCAAGAGTCATTATCTAAATGAATTGAGTCACAGTCTGTCATATTCTCTGAGATCTCCCAGGGTCATTCACATCTTTGCATGGGAAAACCAGGGATTTACCCTCCCACTTCTATGCCGGTTTGATTCTGTACCTGGGAAAAAGAAACCTTTTCAAGCAAGCACTTCCTTCAAAATAATATTATTTCCACAAAAACTTTTTATTTACATCTAGTGGTAATTTATTTCCACCCAGCCTCAGTAGGAAGCTCTCTCTATCAGATAAACCAAGTCTTGAAGTACTCTAGGGTCTACTCTTGCTACAATGGGATTTTTTTTCTGATGGAATAATTTACTCAAAATCAGTTGCGCCATATTCCCTACAGATGCCTACACACAGCAGTGAAGACATTTACTAAAAGGGTTGTTTGTCTCAAAAATAAAATAAAATAAAATAAAATAAAATAAAATAAAATATCAAACATGAGATCCTGAAACAAACAAACATATCAACAAAAGCCTAAAAAACACCCTACTTTTACTTGCCCACCCCAGTGCAAAACAGCAGCTGGAATTTCTAAATGAAAAATCACAGCCCTATAATATAATTTAAAACTGCTGTACAATTACCTACTTTGATTTGTGGCAGATATTCTCAGAAACAAGCATTATTTGTACCCACATACATTTCACAAGAGAGTGAGTAGTTTTGTATAGTATTCCTCTTTTCATTAAAAAACAGACAGGTACAATGCTGACATCCTTGTTAATAATTGACAGAAAATGCTAGAATGTACTCGTTGTCTAGGATACTAATTTAAAATACTAAAAAGCTGCACTATTCCTATAAAGACTCTGAGACTAAGACTTAAAATACTTACTTGATAATGTCTCCTTCAAGAGCAATCACTCGTTTAATGATCTTCTGTTCAGGATTTCTAGGAGACCTGAGACAGGGGATAAGGTTACACAATCAGTAACATTCCTATTGTTTTAAGAAAAGGAAAGGAATAGACACTATGAAAGTCATTAGAAGGTTCTGTGCTCTCCTTGAGTGAGCATCAGTCACTCTGTCCCACGGTGAAGTGAAGCTATTGCAATTTGTCATTGCAAACCATCATTGAAAGCACTTGATGACCTGCTTACAAATAGCACAATAATCAACACACCTTTTATAACGAAAAATACACTCCATAACATTAAAAGTAAAGCATCTCACTACCAATGAGGAGGGTACCTTTGCAAATAGATTAATGTATTAAAACCTGAATTCTCCAACATTTGTGGGGAAAATGTGATAAACATTTATGTCATTCAATCAATTTGGGAGCAAAAAAAATCTTCCTATGTTGTTTTAATATCTATCACTAATTTAGGTAAGCCTTGCCTAGGGAATTGTGGAAGTTGAAAAATAAAAGTTGCAAAATTTTCTGAAAGTTGCAGCTTCTGAATGCATTGTTTTCACTTAAAGGTATTTTCCCATAGCATCTTTCATTGAGTAGATTCTGATCATACATTACATAACATGAGAAAGCAAAGGTAACTTGCATGTTCAACCTGAACATTCCAACTTCCTGGATGCATTTTATTAGATAGATTATTAAAAGCGTTATTCTACTGTAGTTTTGACAGGTTAATGTAATATAATGTATATGTGCACCACAAATTTTCTTTTTCTTTATACTTTACCCCTTTCCTTTTACTCTTCACTTTTAATTATCTAACTATGCAAACTTAGAATAATATCTTCATGTTACTAAAAAAAAAAATTCTTTTTATTTGCTGCTTGTACATAAAAAAGTCAGGGAAGGAACAAACTCTATTTATTTTCTGATGCTTGGGTTCTCCCTATTAAGGCTTCAATTACAGTCTGCTAGACACACCACTGACAGAGGTGTATATTATAGTTTTCATGGTTAAAACCTTCTTTGAGCTCATCTCTGGTCAAATGGTAGCACACTAAGATTACACTTCTTTAAAAAGCAAAGCTGAGCTAAGTCTGGATGGAAAGCTTGCCCACACTGCTGCATGACTAAAGGCATTTGAGGTTCACTCCCAGTTCCAATAGTTAAAAAGAAAAATTAGTTCAGACTTTTTTTAATGTAATGCAAAAAAAATCCAAATATTTAAAAATTAGTTTGAGGTTTTAATATTTTTTCTTGTGTGTGCACGCCAATGCATTTGAAATAAATTTCTCTTTCAAAGTAATGAAATAAAATTCAAGAAGACAAATTTTGAATTTCAAAATATCAAACAGCTTCCCTTCACAGTTTACCAAGTCTTATTTTCAACAAGCAATGAGGAACAGTGAACATGAATAAAGAGTGTATTTTATTTCCCTTGTCATCACCTGAATTTTCAAATCATTATGTAATTTACAGTAGTATTTTATTTAGCATTAATTTTACCTGAATAGCTGTATATTCCAGTTCAGCCTTGAATTTCACGTTCCTTCTTAAGGTAGGAACACACAGTTTCATCATATTTTATGTGTCAATCTTGGGAGGAATTAATCAAGTTTTGGATGCTTGTATGATTTAAATAAATGGAATATCCACAGCACTTTCTGATGCTGCTCCTTGCAAGCAACACTTACTTCATTGAGCATTCATTTGAACCTTGCCCATGTCTGAATCTTAACCAAAGCACAGTGTATGAAAAGGCAACAGACATTTATTATTTTAAAGTTACTTTACTGCTAATTGATTTGATTTTTAATCCATTTAAGCTCAGGCTGTAATATTTTCAAGTAAAATTTAAGCAATGGAAATAATAATGCATAATGTATGTGATGAAATGTGCATTTCTTAAAGATTGAATGAAAACAAATTTTATGTTTGCTCTTTCAAAATTATTTTCTGGTTTAACACCTAACTTTGAAGGTAAGGTTCTCAGCGACTTTCCAGCAGGCATTTCAACTTGATTAGGATATATATCTTGTAATGCAATTACCGACATCTCCCTTAATTTTCTTTACTTGTGCAAAAATTTTTACTGACCTTGGAAAAACATCTCTTTAAATTTGAGGTATGAGTAGCTGTTCTAAGAGTAGTTACTTCTTTGCTAGTGATGGCATGTTTAAACCAAACACATAATTTATCAGAAAAACTTCAAGGAATTTCTTGCAGATACTATGATGAAAGAGTAATATTTTTAATATTGGAAGCTAGAATATTTTTAAAATAAATTTCATACCAACATTAGGATTATACTTCGTTAAAATGGCAAAGGACTGGTAAAAGAAAGATTAGCAGGCCCAAAGGGGCCAATAATATGGGCAAGGATTTTCAAGAGCTGAGCAGAATGGGTTTTTTTCAAAAGCCAGTGTGCGCCCAGGAGGTAAGAGACTAGTTCTGCAGCGATGGATATCGATGCCTTCCTGAATGGTATATAGCATAACACTGGGATTTCATTGATTATTGAAATCACAAAATCATACAGGCCATTTCTGTCTTCTGCGCTCAGTCCTGCAGAGAACAGTGTGGGATCACACTACTACAAAGCACGTTTCCCAGGAAAAACAGGAAAAATTATACAGCCAGCAGACAAATCCACTTTGTAGCAAGCAATTGTCAGATATAAAGAGTGACAATTCCCTGAAAGCTTTCTCTTCACATATTTAGCAACTGAGTATTTCAGTCAACATTACCTGTAAACATCTCCCTTTCAACCACTTGGATTATTTATTTACTCTAGTGGATACTGCCCAATTTTAAATAATTTCTCCATGAGCTAATTAACATTTGATAAAAAAAAAATTCGTAACATTTCTTAGTTTTGATTGTGTCATTTGATTCTTCTTTCATTCTTTGAATTTTCTAAGTACATTCTTCTCAAGAGCATCCACAGCAAATCATGCTTAACTTCAGTTTCTATGGGCTTTTCTAGAGAGAAAGCTTTTGGAAAATGTCCTAAGATCCAGGCAAAATAAGTGAAGCATGGTCCAACCAAATAAACGCTACAACATACAATAATACTTTTTTCCTTGGAAAAAACACTAAGATTTTTTGGCACATACATTAGAAAGAGAACTGATACTGTGAACCCAATGAAAAAGCAGACAAAGTATTTCAAAGGGATAGCTTCAATTAGATACTTTGATGATCTACCACTATCATAGACAACCTGGAAAGACTTCGTGCTCACTCTTTGAAAATTATTGGAATTTTTATACCAACTTACCATCCTCTAGAACAGGACAAATAACAGGCATTTATTAAAAAGTTGCAGAGAAAAGTGCCTAAAGTTTTCAATTTGTATATATATGTATCTGTTTATCTACATATATGCATAAGTGTGTTTATTACTGATAGAAAATTACTTCACTTTTTATGAGATAGAAGCAAAATGTTTAGGCAGCAGCCTGTAATTTTGTCTTCTTCAGATCATTCTCAGTTTACTTCAGATTTAGTTTGATGTGATTTCATCATCATTTACATGTAGGCAACTGAAGGAATTAGCACTGTGTTGTTGTACCATAAACAGACTGAAATAATGAAGACTATCTTCTTCAAAATTAAAATTTGTGCTTCTATTTATGCTCCTAATGACAGATACTAAAAAGGACTTAACTCCGTAAAACAGGATAAGCAAGAATTTTCGAGATCTCAGCCTAACATTGTGACCCAAGACATTCACTCAGTGAGCTCTTCATTTTGCAAAACTAATTCCTCTCTCATCAAAAATTCCCGCATAGCTGGAGTCTACGCTTCTGGGAATTTCCAGGATTGATGCAGGAGGAAAAACATGCTGTTTGCCTCCTTCTCAACCCATTTGGGGATCTGATAAATAGCTAGAGAAGTAACTAAAATGTAGATGGAGTCCAGAATAAGTGGCATTAACATACCTAAAGAATTGGGAAGCTCACAGTATGGTTTTGGTGGCTTTACCTAAAAAAATATGCTTGGAGGAAGAGGAAACAGAAACAGTGGAGCTACTTCATTCTTCTTTTGTGTTGCTCATCCTTACTTCCTGTTGCCAGCATAGTAGCTAATGCTCAAACTCTGTACAGCAGTAAATACAAAGCAATATCCATTCTTTCATTCCTCCTACTACCATAGCTGTGATAGAACAGATCCAACATAGACAATTATAAATATTGTATAAGAATGGAAATTTTCTTAATATATGCACATATTTTCTAAACCAAAATATTTTTAATCTGCTTGTTTAGTTTTCTTTCCCAGTCCATAACTTTCATCTAAATTCCATGCTTCTTTATGCAGAGAAAGAATCTCACAATAAATGTAATATCTAATTACATTATAGGTTATGACACAATTTCTATATTGTAGCAAATAACATGCAATATAACAGTGAAAGGAAAAAATGTTCACATATTTTATTCTTGTTTTTGTTGTCATTCTTGTTATCAATTTCTCTTTTATAGAATTACTGCATTGTATCTATCCAGCACCAGGTTTAGTATCTGTGGACCCACCAGTACAAGAAAGATACTCACAACTGGAAAAAGTGAAACCGAAATAATAGTAACAGAAGAGCAAGGTAACAGCAGTGGCTAACAAAATCGGGTTTGTGCAGATGAGAAATTAGGCAAAGGGTTCAATTGCTATTGCCATCTATCTAATTGCTGATTAGGAATTTAGAATTTTTGGAAAGGTACACAATAAAAGAGATTAGCAAACAACATGAGTTGCAGGAAGGGAAATTCCAGTGGCGCAGGTTGCCCTGAGAGGCTGAGAAACACAGACATACTCAGAGCTCAATGGGACACAGGTCTGGGCAGTCTGACCCAAATTCAGAATCCAACCCGCCTTGAGTGGTTGGTAAGATTAGACAGTCACTAGAGGTCTCCTAAGACGTAAATTCTTTTTCACTACTACAGCCTTTAGTGTTATTCAAGCGTATGAAGAACTAGGATGTTAATATCTTAAAATGCAAAATATTTTGTCACAGATGCAAGCTCTGATCACTGATCACTTTATTTATCTGCTGTAGCCCACAGACTATTTTTTCTGTGTTTCTCTTGCAGTACCTAATTCTATTATAAAGCATTTTTAAAGAACGTTATGATATCATGTCTGAACATTCTGAGTTGCAAGGAGACTAACATCCAGAGAAATTACTCCACAGTTTAATTATCCTTGCTATTAGGAAATTGCATCTGCATTCAAAATTGAATTTATCCTAGTTCAATTTCAATTTCATGCCTTCTCCTCCAAGGCAGAAAACCCCTCAACATCTTATTTCTTCTTCATGAAGAAAGATTTGGGTACATCAGGTCTCAAATTTCTCTTGGATTCATCAACTAGAATTGCCTAAACTTCTTAGCACACAGTTTTCCAACTCTGGGATGCCTTTTTGTTACCATTTTTCAAACTCCTCCAACATTTTCATTTTCTTCTTAGTCCACATGGGAAATCTAGTGTCATTCAGCTTGGATTATTAGTATGCTTAGTAATCAATTAAGTAGAGCAATATGGCCTTGTTTGCTGGTTCAGTCAAAAAAATTCTTTCCTGTTTCTTAACATTCCATTTATTTTTGTATAGTCAGGCAAAAAGGTCATCCTTTTCTTCCTAGGAGCTGGTGTTGAAAAGATACCAAAAGTGACAATTAAACCTTCTCTGAGTAAACTCCTTGCTAAAGCAATTAAGCAAAGTTTAGGTCACCACTGGCACTTCACATTCTATAGAGCATGTTTGTGAACGCCAACAGGGTAGCATGATTCACATCATGCTACCCTGTCTTTCCCTGCACTGCTTGCACACTCGACCAATGATTACAATTGACAAAACCAGCACCTACCTTTGGAATGCACAGCAATCTGCTGGAAATATCACTGCTCACAAATGTGCCTCCAACCATATCTACACCTCCACAGCTGAATAGAGCCCATTTGTAATCTGTCTAATATTCCCCATTAACACCACAAATGTCAAATTTCTTGATCAAAATACAATGTGGCAGTAAAAAGAATGCTTGAAGAAACCCAATATCTGTATTACAGCCTGTATCAAAATTGTATTTATCTGTTTTATAATTTTGCTGATAAAACATACCAGGTTTGCTTGATAAAATCCATTCCTGAATTAACACCTTTAAATGTATTTTAGTTTCTACTAATAGAATGATAAATAAACCATGAGATTATTTTGCTCAGATAACACATTTCTAAGGCTTTTCTCTTTGTTTGAATGTTGGTAATTTATTGCAGATAATATGAAATAATTTGCATTTTCTCCTTTGTCTTTCAGCCTCTTCAAAAGAGGCATTTTCCAAATGGTATTCCACACCACAAAAGCTGATTGAGACCATCTTGCCTGTCAGTATCAATGTCTGAACCCCTTTCTGGCCTAAAACTCTGTTATACCTTTTGAGGAAGTGTAATAGATTAGATTACCAATTTTTTTCAAACAGAAATATTATGCTGAAATTATATGCACTTTTGAGAATGTTAGCAGATAATGAGAGCATGAAAAGCAGTTCTTCAAATGCTCCTGGATTTCCTTTGGGCTAAATTTGAGGAAGCAGGCTCTAGACTTAATAAATACTAGTTTAGTGAAACATTTTAAATATTCACCATTTTTCACTCATAATTTACAAAATAAGTACTTAAAGACAGCAGTTGCACCAACTGGTTAGGCATAAGTTCTTGTGATGCTTGATTTGCTCAACATCTCCAGTTCAAAACATACAAAGATATAATTAAAAATATGAGGAAGACTGCTTCTAGGAACATCCTGTAATTCCTAACTCCATACTACATTAACGCTTCTTAGTCAAACCTCTGTTAAAAAGCAAACTAATTCACTGCCAAAAAACTATTTTGTTTTTACCAAAAGTAGTGTTTTATAATAATTATAGATTCCAAGAATGCACTGGTGGAAAGGTAGTGTTTTATTTTTCTTACATTTCAAACTATTTGTGTATAACCCAGAGCAATGCTCACTTGAAATTTCTTGGTGAATTCTGAGCAACCTCTAAACAAAAATAGCAATCTGTTTAGAACACCTGCATGAAGCCTCAGAAAAGGAGTCATACACTTTGTTGTACAGCCACAGTTAGAGCAAGTAAACAATTCTCTCAAGCTCTGCACTTAGAAGTGTTCAAGAAACAAGTGGATGTGGCACTTAGTGCTATGGCCTAGTCAGTAAAGTGGTGTTCAGTCAAGGGTTGGACTCAATAATCTTGGAGGTCTTTTCCAAGCTTAACAATCCTGTGATTCTTGCATGCTTGTTGCTCCTTTCCCTTTCTAATGGGCTTCCATGCCTCTCCTTCACTCTACATTCTGATTTAGTCTTGAGATTTCAAGCAGAGCAGGAAGTAACCCTCTAAAGTGAAAAATTAGCTTCCATGTAAATAAACATCCACAATGTTATCTCCTAGCACCAGAAATTACTTAGCAGAGACCTCCTACACTAAGGATGGAGTTGTAGGGAAATTAATAAAGGTCTGTATAATTTCAAAACAACTAAGGTTTCCCTGGTATATCTACAGCATACTATAGAATTGCAACCGCAATGTATGTTGAGACAGCAGCAGCATCAGATTTTCAGTGTTTTTCATAGGTGTTGGAAGGATATTGCGAATAATTTAATCTTCATCAGCAGATTACTACAGTTTCTCCCAGTATTAACTAGATGTATGATTCCTACACGACAAAATTAAGCAATCTTTTCTATACTTTGGATCAGGCAATTAAAACTGTGTATCTGAAAAACTTCCAGAATTATATACAAGAGAAAGTAAAATAATAATAATAAAAAGAATACATCTCCATTAGAAATTACCATTTTTAAATTACATCTAGTTAGCTACAGTAAGACAAGGAAAAAAAAAAGGAAGACAATTGAAAACTGTAAATAAAATGTTTCACAGCAATAAAACTAATTGGTATTGCAAAACAACTCTGAAAAAACCTCAAAATACTAGAGTAACTTGGAAGTATAGCTATTAATTTGATGTAAAATCACATTAAATTGTTTCTCAGCCTCCCAATCTAAGCACTTTCAGGTTAAATGACTCAGCTGCTTGTAATGCAGGCTGTGTAATAACAATAGTTATGTGCACTTGACCTTCTTCCTGTTAACAGAGAGACTCAATTAATTACTTGCTGTTTTAACTGGCCATTTCACCTTATCTTCACCTTTTTCAAAAGGGCTGAGAAACTCTAACTTAACCTTTGACTTTGGAAGCATACATAGAAATATTTATCTACCAAATAGGAAGTCAGCCTGATCTAGGAATGAGAATACCTGTGTTTCTATGCTTAAGTCAAAAACAGTAATACATACACTGTTTCATTAACCACTATGTTGTAGTGTAGGAGCCACATTTCATCTTTACCATAGCTGCCCAAACATTATACTCTGTAATGGAAATTAAATCTTACTTCCATCACAACAGACAACAGAGGAAAATGCACAGAGAACTGCAAAATCTAATCAAATGCTTGAAAATAATACTTACATTTCCACATAGGATATTAGATAGAAATAACCTAAATAATCTACATATTACCTACTAAAATGATAAAAAACATATTGTACATGCTGCAATATGCACTTCTATACCTTCTTCCATTCTGGGATTAGACCTGTGTTCAGTGGCAAGCCTTCCAAGCATACAAATAAAGTAATCAGTTGCTCACCCTAAAATGGCAATTGTATCTACACACCACACATTGTGCTGCAATTTTCAATCATTATTCCTTCCTGATGCGGTTCCAGAAAACTTCTCTAGTTATAGAACATCACCACAACTATTTAAAAAAGGACTGGATGCATTTTTAGGTGGTAAAAACATCACTGATCGAGGAACCAAAACATTATTTCTTTTGAGGTAATAAACATTAAGAAGTCTGGTTCTCATATTGTCTCTCCTGGAGACTAATTTTAGCATATCAGATTGGATTAACATTATATTTAGTTTAAAAAATTATGACTCTAAAGAAGCCAAAGTTTTTATCTATTTTGAAATCACCTAAATTCCATCAGAACATTGCTTTTAAAATATTTCTAATGCTGTTTCAAGCACCTGTTGTGAAAATCTCTGTCTTGAAAATTCTAAGTAGCTGGATATATTTTCTCCAATGTAATCTCAGCTACAGTCAAGAAACTAAGCCTTTCAGATGAGTTAAGTCTGTTATAGTCAGTACGCAGAATGTAACAATTAAAGTGGGATGAATCAGTCTTCGGAGGAGTATTTCTTTACTCAATGACTACAAAAGAAGACAGACATCAGCTCAGTCTAGCCATCTTAACGTTAAATGATTAAAGATAAACTGCTTAAAAATATTATTTCATCTACCTTATAAGTATCTGTAGCAGATTTTGTTTTTCAAATGACACAGGAAAGCAAGTATAAACAGTGTAGTAAAGGAAAGACCAACAACAATATACTGTATACTTTTTATATAGTTGTAATATACCTTCTCAGTGAAAAATAGTTTAAGAGTACAGACATGCCAACATCAATTCACAGAAAACCAAAAAAACCACCAATTTAAAGTTCCTTACAGAGGTCAATAGAAGTCCTGACTTCAGAATTATTTATCTTTTTTTCTTTTTCTAAATAGTGCTGCATGCAATACAAATACTTTTTTCCATATTTATGACAAACAAAATGAAAATCTATTATCTTCCAACTTGTAGAATGTAAATATGGTGGTTTAACTAAGAAAAAATTTTGTACCCCTATTCATGGTCATTAAAAACACCTGTCCATACAATAGAATACTAAATATCTCTATGTTCTCCCTAAGCACACAAATATATAAATTATTTTCAGACTGTGCAACATTAACTTCATTGGAACTTGTATGCAGTTATATCATTTTTGTAATAGAATACAGAAAAAAAAACAAACAAGTGAGAATAAACATTAACAAAATACAACCACGGCTAAAAAATTTCATTTGCATAAGTTACAACACATGCTTAAAAAAAAGAACAGTAATAAGATGACTGGACAAAGTGAAACTTCTCACAATAAAAAGAAACCAACCTGAAGTTGGATATTTTTGCTTCACAGCTTCTGCTTTTCTCTTAGATAGAGAATTAACTGCAGGTGTTCATCCTGCAGATGACGTCAAGCTGAATCAACCATAGATTGGCTGCTGTGACAGAAATCCTGGTAGTAATAGAATTTACGACCTGCTAATGAGGATTTAGCAAAGAGAGACAAAGGCAAATTGAATACGGAGTATTTTTCCACATGATATTCTATCCCAAAAGGTGATCTTCTGTGTCAGCAGGTCATCAAGCATTTTGCTCCATTTGGTAGTAATTGCATTATCCTTGACTTATGTGCTTCCACAGAAAGAAGGGACCCTGCACATTAACTAAGGATACTGTTTTAAGAGACTTTGATCACCTGAGCAGGCATAAAGAACTTTGAGGAGTTTGTCAAGAATAAAACAGTGCCCCATGTTGGTTTTTGCCGTGAGATCTTTAGGATTCTGAGCCGTAAGACATTTCTTCTCTTGTATGATGACAAATATACTTATTTAAAATATTAAGAAAGGAAGATTAAATAAATAAGAATTATCATCAACAGTGAACAGCATAAATGAGTAAAATATTTATATCTACAGATGCTTTTTTTCCCTCCATACATAGAAGTTTACAAGCTTTTTAGACAGTGCTCCCCTTTGCCGTGAAGGCCAATCTGCTCTCTGTCTGCCCCAGCTGTGCACACAGCCTCAGGGTTTGGTCTGCACACTTTCTTCCCACACTTCAGTCCACTCTGGTTATTCCACCCAAAACGAATTCTGCAGTCTCAGGCAGCAGCAAACCCCATCCTAGCCCCATCCAGCCTGTCAAACCCAAACCTATGTGACAGTTTCCCACAGAAGGTCCCCGTCACCATTTTCTCTAAGGAAGTGATGTGCTGCTCAGAATATTGCTAGATAAGGGAGAGACTGGTAGAAGAGACAAAAAGGGAGGGGGAAAGAACAGTCTAAATTTTGCAGACACTTTTTTCATATTCTGAGGACTTATTCCTCTTCACCCTCTATCCATGGGACTAAATTTCAAACAAAGCATTCATATTTTTTAATCTTTACCTTTTAAAACTGAATCCATGAAGAACAAGGTGAATTCCAGTTTTACTAAAATTTGAAAATTTTGTGTAGTCTTACAAATTTTTTAACCCATTGATCCATGGGTTTGGGTTTTTTAAAGATAATTTCTTATTTCTGAAAGTTTTATAGAACAAAAAAAAAGAGAAAATCCTCTCACAGAAAACAGATAGAAAGATACCAAAGTAAAATGCAAGCCAGAAGGACTAATGACACAAGCTTGTATGAGAAATTAGTATGGAAGAATAATTCTTTATTTTTTAGTGACTGGAAGTACTGGCAGTATTAGCAGCATGAAAACTTGGGGGGAAAAAATGCAAGATATGGCATGGGATTAACAAAACTTTTCAGAAATTCTTCTGGATCTACTGCTGAATATTTTAAATATGTAGTTTACATATTATTCTGTATATATCAGACAATCTTGACAAATTCTTAAATGTGTTAACTGTCTCTGTTGACAGAGAATATGAATTAGAAACACAAAAAGGTTAATTCGGCTAATTCAAACTCGGCATTGTTGCCTTTGCCATTCTAATTTTAAGCCTTTACATTTTCATTAATGGTGTGTACCCACAACAAGTTTGAAACACAGACTTTCATGCATCTGGTGACAGAAACTGTTTCACATCCTTATTGTAAGAAAGCAAGAACAACCATATAAATTATTTGGTTATGAACAACAGAAAAGTAAGAGTAAAAATTGGGAAATCATAGTTCTTTTCAACACTAGTGACTACTGCATCACAAAATTGATTATATAGAACAGCCTGACCTTATAATTTTGATTCTCCAGAGGTTATTCTACTACACATTCTTGATCAGTATTTGTTGCAGTCAAAAAGCATAAAATATATACTGGAATGTATTTAAGCTGCATGATGTAGTGTTTTGAGACACTAGCTGTATACTTCTAAAGATAGCTTTTGCATATGTGCTTTAAATGACGCATCACTACAGAAATGGTTACTAACACAGTTCCTTAAAATTCAAGCTGGCAGTATGTTTAGAAAGTAGGATAATGGTAAGGCTGTCAGAGCCATAATGTTAGAAGTATAACCTTACTTCCCTGAAAGAAGTTGTGCAAAAATATCAGAAGGCATCTACAAGATTTGTTTAAAGTATTTATATAATTCAGAAACAGTAAGATTAGATTAAGTCTCTTTTTAACTGAATAGCAATACTAAGACTTACCACTTACATAACTCTCTGTCCCTTCAAAGCACTAAGTGACTGACATTCATGATTTATGGTGTTTGATAAAAAGCTACCAGTGTACTCATCTATGCTATTCAAGTTTGCTGTGCAGACAATATGCAATGGAACTAAGCTTTATAAATGATTAATTGGAACATAATCAAAATATTACAAAAAACTAGTTGTCACATTTGAATCACTAGATATTTCTCTGCTTTGTGATCAGTTCAAGTTGTCAAGATGAGTTGCCAGCAGCAAAAAACAACTAGTGACAGGCAAGGAGTGTTCAGCAGGCAAGGATGCTTGTGGTACAAATCTGTCATATAAAACATAATGGGAATCCCTCAGATTCCTGCCTGTTTATCAGCTTGGAGGGGGAAAAAAATGAAAGCTGTTCTTCCATTAGATGCTCACAAGTGTGTCTATGCTAGAATTAGGCAATATTAACTCTTTGAATGTAGTGAGGAACAAATGTCCCCACAAAGACAAGCCAATTCATGCACAGAGGTGGGGAATTCTGTACTCTCGCACATGTGTTTCCACAAAGGGCAACACTCACAGGTGGGTCACTTCAGTCAATGAAATCACTGAAACAACAGATATTTGTTTGAACTTTCTTTACTATACTTCTGTTTCATAAAGAAAATATGGGGAATTATACATAAAAGAAATAGTTGAAATGTCTCCGCATTATCATTACATGTTGTCTTTAACTGAGAGAGGAATGTACATTACACAACATTCTATACAGACATTTGATAATTAGATAGCATATTAACTGCAACAAAGTCACTGCTGTATGAAAAAAATATGTAGAATGATAATAGCTAATTTGTATGATGTATTTGAATGATGTAACTAATTTGTGCTCTTTTTCAGTTCCTATGCTTATAAAGAAAATTCTGCATAATTTCAGGATTTTCATGGGGTATCTACAACGAAAAAAAATTCAGCATGAATACCTGTCCTGAATCTTAAGGTAAGATCTAAAGTAGATCTACGGATAGGCATTTCAAAGAAACCTGACACAGTCTGGGCTGAACTTCTGAATGCAAGCAAGTAGTTAGTAGCTAAACATTAAGATAATGATAATACATTTGGCATCATCTTGGCCCAAATGTGTGACTTCTTAGCTTATTCACCAGAGTTCATTCTTTTTTTGTTCAATATACTTTAGGGTCAACAAGAAAGGGAAAAAACCTTGAGCCTGACTTCTTACATGTGCAGGGTTAATGTGTACATGCTAGCAATGTACATCACATGAAGCTGCTCCTTACATCCCTACAAAAATGGGAAATGTACAAAAGTCTGTTATCTGGTTGATGGCAACTATCACTGCTACTAGTCAGCACCAACTATAAGACAAAGTCACTCCAACTTCTGGTAAAAGAAGGATCAAATGATTTTTTCTCTGTCAGGAATTAAAGAGGAAAACATGGGTAGCTGCCACAAAACAAATATGTTGATAACGTACATGTAGGCCTGAAATTTCAGGTCATGAGATTTTACCATGTAATTTAATGTTGAACCTAATAACTTGTCATTGATTAAAACACAACTTGGCATCCTACTTTCATTTGAAGATTCTAATGAACAGTCACTTTCTATTGCATTTTTGTCAAACATCCTTTAAAGTTTTTCTCAAAATTAAGTTTGATGTACAGAATGGGGTTAAACAGAAAAACTTCCAACGCCCATCTTTATGCATGACAAACTGTATAATTTTAAAAGGGCTTCTCTCTCTCTCAAGACACAGATGAGAAACATTTAAAACTATTTTACATCCTGAGAGTCATTAGCCAATTCAAAAACAGATGTAAGACCTTTTTTCTTTTATAAACTTACTGTTTTCACCATTACTACTTTATAAATAATTTAATGCTGCCTGTTTGAAAACAATTAAACAGGGGAAAATAAACCTTGCAGTCCCCTCACATTATTTCCTGTAGTCATTCATCTTCATTTCTTTAAAAACTTTGTCCCCACTTCTGTTCCACTAGCTTACACTAGCTGGTGCAAACTTTGGGTGAACTAGAAGAAATGGAGCCAAAGGAAAACCCCATTAAAAAACAAACAAACAAAAAAAACCCAAAAAACAAAACAAAACAAAACAAAACACCCCCAACAAACAGCAAAAAAAAAAAGCACAAAACAAATCACAGCGTAACCTAAAAAAATCGTGAAACTTCTGTTTGTGTTGGTGAGAGTGGGAAATCGACGAATCAGTAACAGATTTCTCTCTTCTTGACTTTCATGTTTTGATGCATTGAAATGGTTAACTTGACTGACTTAAGAACATAGACATCTAAGTAGAAAAATTTTAAAAGGTCAGACTAATAGGAAGCCTGACTAACAGCATATGACCCAAATAAACAATAAAGTAAACAAGCATAAAGTAAAAACTATTATTTGACTCATTTGAACAGTCACATGAAAGAAGATGCAAAGAAATAGTTTTTAGACCCCTAACAGCTGAGTTCTGGTCCATCCAGTGGACAGTTGGTTGAGTAAATAAATTTCTGCAACATTCCTGTTTGCCAAATCTCAGATCACATAGAGTCTTTTAAACACATTCTTAACTTTGGCTAGATGTAGTCCAGTGTTTGCAAAAGTCAACAGTTGTAACTATCCTCAAAAAGGTAAAAAATATTTCAGATCTTACGGAATCTTACGGCAAATCATAACCTACCTTCAAAAAACTCTAAATACAGAGAAGTAAAAAGTTTATGGATTACACTTAACAGTAAAACAGTGTTCCCTCAAGAACAATTTTATAAGCTACAGTAACAGCTCCTAATCATAGTCTGAACAAAAACGAATTATTTATTTTCTTAAAAAATTAATGGCATCAAGATGTTGGGTTCGGAGATAAGGCGAAAAGAGGGAATAAAAACTTGTGTAAACTAGAATTTTTAATACTGAGTTCATTTGTGAATGAGTTGTATATTGCTTGCAGCAGTTCAATGAGACTGCATACATTCCAGAAAAATTTTAGACTTTAAGTATCTTAATGAGAGAGATGCAGTCTTCTCCTCAACTGTTGAATAACAATTTCATCACTCATGTAGTGAAGCAGAAAATGTACGAATGAAATTAGAAAAACCTTCTCCATTTGAATATAACAAGCCCTCAAATGCATAATAAGTTTTGGAAAGAAAATTAGCCACATAAACACTAATGTGTACTGTGTATTTAATGGTTTTTATCATGTGTGGAAATGCAGTGCTCTACTCGATCAGTTCATAATCATACAAAAATTAGAAAGTACTAGCATAGTTCAAGTGAAATGTTATAAAATGAGCAGTGGTACTAGATGCCCAACTTAAGATGCCTGAGAGTCTTGTTATTTTCTTGGTTAAGAGCTCCTTTTCTACTTTAAAGTGGATCAAAAAGTCATAAGGTAAATAGAAAAAAAATTGATTTTGTCAACTGGTGTCTATCTGAAGGACCACTAATGGTGAGTTATACATAACTTGTAGGATCTGTCCACCAGGACGCACAGATCTTTTTATGTGTGCTTCTCTCCAGCTTCTTGTTTGTACAAATACCAGGATCACCCTGTCCCAGGTGGCAAATCTGGCAGTAGGGTATTGCCTTGCTCCCTGGCTATCCAGATGTCTCTGGAAGGCCTCTCTACCCCAGAGAGCTCCTCAAGGTTGCAACACTACCTAATCCCATACAAGAAATTTATACATTCCTTTGAAGGGACAGAGAAGGGCCTTACATACCCTTTTAAAATGAGCAGTTGCAACATAAAATCTTTTTTTGCAGGGGCTGAAGGCCTGTCCCCAAGGTCTGAGGGACTGCCCTGCCACCCAACTGCCCACTGCTCCCTGTGCCCCTTCTGTTCTTGCCTGCTCCTGCTACTCCCTGAGAGTTTGCAGTTTTAGCTCTATGCTGTCAGGCCACCCACTAAGCCTGAATGCCTTTGTCTTAATTCATATAGCTCTAAAGCACTACAAGGACCTGATTAGCAATGACAAAGTGGCTTCAACATAACTGAAATAAATTTTTAATTACTTTAATTAAAGAAATGCAAATTACCCAGTGCAGATGAGTTTAAACCAGTCTAACAAAGATCTAGTTCATTTCCATGCATGTTCTTGATTCTTCTTTGCTATCCCTTGAGGATGGCAAAAAAATGAAAGTTTCCATGTGTTGAGTAAAACGATTGCTTCCGTAAGATTATTCCAAAAACTAGACAAGCAGCTCAGGCAGAACTTGGCAGTAGTATGGTTAGACAATTGCAACAGGGGTAGTTTATGAAGTCACCAAACTTCTGGGAGAATTTACAAACTTAGACTGGAAATCAGTAACTAACAGCATTCACAAAACTAGTAACAAAGATTTTGGGGGGTGGGGGTGGGTTGTGTTTTGTTTCGAGCATTAATGTTTTGTTTTGTCTTTAATTAATGCTGAGAGTAGCAACTGCTGTAGAGTGGTAGTAATTTTTTTAATTGCTAGAACTCAAACCCTCGTAACTTTCTGATTAAACTGAGACAAACACAGTCTTTGGTTAAATCTGTTAAAGCAGTTCTGAGGTTTGGTTTACTCTAGTTGGTGAGCAAAGTTAAAAGTGAACAACTTTACTAGAACCAAGAGCCTGTTATCTACCAAGTGTAGTTTCCTATATGGCTATCACAGGGCATGATAATTATGGTAAGAGCAGCGGAAGGAATGGGCCCTGATAGCCTCCTGCTCCAATGCCTCTGAGTTCATCATCATGTGGGTAGAGCTTAACACCACCCAGATCACCAACCCACTCACTCTCTGCTATTTTCAAGTACTCTGCTTCATTAAACTTTAAAAGGACTCTGATTGCAGGCCACAGTTGGGAAGTGGTTATGCTCTTTTTTTCTCCTCTGTAATTAATACAAGTCTGTAGAATCTTACTCTCACATTTCAAAAGTAGTTCCATTTCAGTTTACTTTTTTCTAAGAGGAAGAGCAATTCATGCCTTCTCTAACTTGAGTAGACATTCAGATTGGGTTCCATCTGCCTTATAAGTGGGAGTGGGGCATTTTTACAGTATTTACTGTAGCACTATATGGCCAATGGTGATTTAGCAGATTACAGAAGGCAATGAGACACTTCTAAAAACATTTTCTCACTTTGAATTATACCTGCTGAAATAAAATCCTGCAGGAACAAACAGTTTTGACAGACAACATATATACAATATCCTACTGCACAAACTTACTGTTTACACAAGTAACCTCACAATAGATTTTTTGAAAGTTGAAAAATCTCGTAAAGATACTTACTGTTTCAAGTTTTTGTAAAATACAGGCTATCAAGCAACATTTAAATACTTAAAGAAAAAAATCACCTCATTTAAAAAAATATGTATCATTGAAATGGAAATTTCAGAGATGTCTGCAATTAATCACTGTTTACATAGGAACTCACTTGTCAAAGTGACTTGCCAGGTATTATAGACCAAGTACACTGTTCACAATGTGTTCAACTGTGCAAGTGCTAATAACTCTGACTCTCTTCCAGAAAAGGTACAATCATGTAAATAGGCCCACTAACATCAAAGGCTGAGGAATGATCTCCATATTCAAGAACATATCCTTCTCCTGCCAATTGTCTTTCTGGGAATTGCCTATGTGATCCCCAAAGCAAGCATGAAGCTAGAGTACCAGCACACGAACTCATTCCCACCCTGGAGTGAAGAAAATATTGAATTCTAACCAAGTAACTCTTTAAAGTGAAAGGGTGAAGGGATATCGCAAAAGAAGTCATATTACCTCTCCTTTCTCTCTGAGGCTTATTACAAGCTTCTGACGAATTTTTTTCTTTTTCAATGTAATTTTTTGTTTCTGTAGTTTCACTGCAGTAAGTCTATTTCTTTTTTTCAACAACTGCATATATTTTTCCTCTTTGCAAAGATGCTATTTACTGAGAACCTACATTCAATTTAGCTTTTTTTCTAATTTTGAGGTATTGTGAGATTCTGTTAGATAGAATGGGAAACAAAAGGACACACTAGAAATCAACAGACAACAAAAAATGATTTTGTAATACTGAAAATATTCAAAACCGAATTTTCAACTTGAAAATATTTTCAACAGCATACAAAACCACCTGAATGCACAGACAAACATAATTACCAATAATACAAAGAAAAATTAATGTCTTCTGTTTTGTTAATTATAAAGGGATCAAGAAGAATGAACATGGGAATTTTGCCTCTATTCCTGTGAAATTAGCTGCTCTTAAAAAGAAACAGAAGTCAAACAGTATGAGATTACAGAGACTCCTTACCTATTGTGAGCTTTGGTTATTCAATTCCAAATAAGAAGCTTTTTTACTGCTAATGCTACATATCAAGGACAATTTACTTGCTTCTACAAAAAAAATCAAAATAAGATGGCATTCTTTTCTAGGACAGAGCAAGTTAATACAAAATAAGTTACAGTACTTGGTTTATGGAAATAAATGTTGGAAGAGCTTCTGCTCATTAAGTCAAACCAAAACCAAGCCTGTAGTTCTCATTTGAAAACTTATGACTATAACAAGAAAATCTGTAAATAACTATTGAACTATAACCTATAGTCTTGTCTTCAAATGCTCAAGATTTGAAGTTTAACCAATCAACTCATGAATTTTAAAGATTATGGTACAGGGATTATTTTTTTCCCAGGATGTTTACCTTTGTATACAGAAACTGAAAGGCAGCTTTCAAGACACATTTTGAGAAAAATAAATCATATCAGTCTTGATGCAGACTTCTTTGAAAGGACATAGAGCTACTTTTAAATGCTGTCTGTTCCAAAGAAAAGAGTTTTAGTCCTCCTGGGGATCTACCTTATAAATCCACAAACGAGCAAATGACACTTTAATAATTTTCGAAACATAATTGAAATACAGCAATACGTTATGGATTTGAAACCACAGACTTGCATGTTAGTAATAAGTAGAGGAATTATTCCTTCACTATTACTGTAAGTGTGGTGCAGATGTTTTACTGTCGTCCAACAACGTCAAGTAAAACATCTTTAAACCCGTTTTCACCAATACTTTAAAGAATAAATTTGATTAAAACAAATATGTTCTTTTTCTGCAAAATAACTTCTGTCATTACACCTTTATATTAATTAACTGCATTTCTAAATGTCTTGGCAAGAATTTCATAGTATACAGCAGATTCATTAGGTAGCTCTAATAAGATCAGTCACGCATTGTTTATGTGAAACCTTCATCAAAAAGCATCAACATTCTAAGACAATACCAAGAGACTTATGATTAAGGCATACATTCAGGCTTACTACTACTTTTTATATTTCTTCAGATTACCAATTCCACAGTGAATATACTGGTGTTGTCCTTGTATGTCTCTTGAATACAACACCCAGAGTTAAACTACTTTGGCTAATATCCAGCTACATATCACATAGTTGAAATTATCACTCTCTTGGTCAATATTCAATGGATCAGAAAGGAAATGAAAAATGAAAGACGATTATAAGAAACTTGTTGCTTCTTAAGCTGTAACCTAACCTTGGTGTTATCCAAAAATTACTCATTTTTTTCTACTTACGGGTAATAATCTCTGCACTAATAGCAACTAATACATAAATAAATGTTCTACATAAACCAAGTAACTACTGAATGATAGATTGCAGGCAATGCCCGCTAAAAGCTGTAAGTGAATTTTTAAGATTAAATCAATAAAAATTCATTGAATTAATTTTTAAAACAATCAAAAAACAAGGTGAAAACACTGTGACTAGCAAGAAGAAAGTGAGAACAAAGAAACAGTCTCTCATAAACTCTGAGGAAAACCATAAAGGTTTTCAGTAAATACTTTGTCAGTTAAATGCATAATTTATTTAATAACGACCAAGGAAAACAACAATAAGCTTTGTTAGCCTACTCAGTACATAATTCAAATTGTTGAAATGTGTTTATATGTGAATTTACCCAAAAGAAAAAATATTAGTTACATTCAAACAGAGAAGTAAAAGGAAATGTAACTTCTTGTTTGTTCTTTGGATACCCCTTTGATAGGGTGCATTGCAGAGGCTAGAATTTTGAATACAAGAA
Organism: Rhabdornis inornatus; assembly: GCA_013397075.1. NCBI lineage: Eukaryota > Metazoa > Chordata > Aves > Passeriformes > Rhabdornithidae > Rhabdornis > Rhabdornis inornatus. The sequence goes on from VWZS01000480.1 coordinate 196,267, forward strand.
TGTCAAATACAGTGTCTGTTTCAGATAAAATCACATGAAAGGATCTGATGGAATACCATCATCACTACTGGTAAGACATTTGATTTCTGCAGCATCTTAAATGCAATCTGCTTCAGATTCAGGCCTGAGGCCATCTCCTACAAAACACAACTCAAAGAAGGAGAATGCTATCAATTTTTTAATATAATTTTTTCTATATTTAAGCTTTTAAAACAAAGAGTTCAGAAACAATTTTTATCCCGAAGATCTCTGGTTCCTTTTATATGCAGTACTATTCTGGTGAAAGAAATGTAAGGTCTGCTACAATTAAGAAACATTACTAGTGTTTTCACCATTTCACCAACTTCAAAATATCATATTTAACAGACTAAAACTCTACATGTGTTCCTTTACTGTTTATAGCTAGTGTTCGTGGGTTGTTCATTGTGTTTAATTTTCCTTTTTATTATTTTAATAACGGTCTGTATTTCTGAAGGATTCAGGAAAACATACGGCTTCTTCAGCTTACTCATCTAATTTCTGATAATGAATTTAATGCAAGTCTCTACTAATCATACTTTAGGGATTAGGGGATAAACACTTAAAGGTAACAAACAAAGAAAAAATAATTCTAAATTTCTTACCACAGTGTATAATATTTCTAGATGTTTTCAAAAGCTTGTATTTAATATAGTAAAAATAAGTGAAAAAACTAAAACTGGTATCTATGCACAGAACCAACATCTTTATCAAAACAAGCCAGTGATGACTCAAGGATTAACTCCTACACAATTTAAATTAATTTTCTTGAGTAATTACATCTAAGTACTATTCCTCCCTTTCTCAGCATCTTGATCTCTTTGCCTTGTAAAAGAAGAGAAAAAGATTAAGTCCTAAATACCAAAACACTAATATTTTAATCAGAAAACCCACACTTGTAATACTGTGATGTTCAAGGGAACAAATGAGTTGGGCTTTGCTGATCCTTGTGGGTCCCTTCTGACTCAGGATATTCTAAGAGGCCATAAAAAATTAGTCTGTCATAACAAAAATCTACTTGGCTTGAGACTCAGCATTTATCATTATTATAGGTTTGTAAAGGGAGTATTATTGCCTTTTCATCTAGTTTGCCTCATTTATTACTTTTTCTTTCATTTGTGATTCTTTAGGAATATTCACCATTAATACCATATTAGCTATTACAGTGTCATTTATTACCTGAACTGCTCATCACATTTAGTAAGTACATCAGTTCACAAGCAGCATTTACCTATTCCAATTCTGATACATATCATCTAATACTGCATATTTCATATAATAGAACTGTCAAATTACTGGGCACTCAGAAGTGGAGATCATAGTTTACAAAGTGATTCTACTAGTGTTATTTCAGATGTAGCCTTCATAAGAGTCCAAATGTACTAAACATATATAACAATTTTCTGGTTTTAACATTTTCTAAGTATAGCTGACTGTCATTTAGAGATTTAAATTCTCTGATGGGTAATCAAGAAAATGGAGTTGGCCACATTCCATTTGGGTTCAATCAGTTTGGCTCCATGTGTTACTAATTTGTCAGTCAGTTTATTTACATAGAAAGTCCATTTTATTCCAATTCCTAAAATCCTTTTGTCTAACTCTTCATTCTGACTTCTTATGTAGATGAAGAGCTATCTTTTGTGGATACAGATTTCCATGAAACCAGAAACCAACTTTTCCATGTCATGTGCCAGGCTAGGAGATAGTCTGAATGCCCCTTGGAATCCGTCTCAGAGGGGGGCTAGAAGTTAGATTACATTAACCTACAATACACAAACCCCCACATTTGTGTATCTAGCTCAACGGAAATCCACATTCTCATGAAACACCTATTTTTCTGTTTATAAGAACTAAAAAATTCTGCTTGTCTTGCTAACACATGGAGGAAAATCTTCTTATTTTCCACCGTACCCTGATTGCTGCATATCTCTCAGGATGTGTATTTTTTTAAAGGATAAAAATTGAAACGTGGTGGCATCCATAAATATTTTGACACACAAATATGTTAAAGGTCTTGTTCTTGCAGGATTTTGCAGAGGTAACATGAATGAATGAATGAATGAATGAGTGCAAAAGACGAACACATAATACTGACCAAAGGTAACAATGCAATTATACGATCAGGAATACTGCAATTAGGTTTGCTTAAAATGAAATAAACAATATATTTTATTTTCAATTTTGTAAAACTGAACTGACTTCTTAACTAATGTGCCCAAACAAGTTTGAAGTAATATCTTCTATTTTAGCAAATAACCTATTCCCAAGGCACAAAATAAAGGTAGTGTATATTAAATTTTACTTTTTCATAGGGCAGCATACAAGGCAGCCATAATTAAAACCAATCAATGCATAGTACTCATTTTACATATTGTTTTACACCTTACATTTTTATTTTAAATCATGTATGCAAATGTGATGGAATGTCACTGTTTTTTGGAAACTTCAAAATATCTACAAGTTTCTTGCTAAACAAAACATATAACCACTCAGTAAAAGCACAAATCATATACCTTTACTGAGACTCACTTCATATTCTCCTTTATACTCCTTTACATTATCCTTTCTAGTCCCTTATATTCTCCTTTCTACCCACTGACCTCCTATCTCCCAAAAGTACACTCACATGTCCATGGTTTCCACCACTTTTCCACCATCACATTGCAATCTATTCTCTTAATCTTCCTTCAGAACACATCTAGGTCTCTCATTCTCCTTCAAGCTCCAGTAATACCTCCTGTAAACATGCCTTTCTGCACCCAACTTACTCCTGAATAACATCTCTGCTGGAGTTGTGCCACCCGACAGCTAACATGGAGCCTTTACATATTTTATTTTTTCCAAATTCTTATCGATTCTAAAGACATGGACCTTCCAGTGAGATACAACTTCTCTACTTTCCTTACCACTGTCAGAACAGATAGTGAGGAAGATATGCTGATCTTCTCCTTCTCTAAATCACTTCTTGTACCCATTATCTCTTCTTCTGGAATGGCAGAACAGTAACTTACTTTGTTTTCCTCCGTCTATTCCATGTAATTGTGCCAATGTACTTATATTCATGTACTTATGCTCAACTGTTCACTGTCAGCTCCCTTTCCAGTTCTTGTTTCTTCTCTTGTCTTAACTTTAATTTATATGTTAATTGAATCATCTTCTTCCTAACTTCCTCACATATCTGTCATTTCCTTGCTGACCCACTGCAGCTTGTCTCCAAATCCACCACTTTCCCAGAAATGTTCAAAAGACTTGATCTTCTCAAGACACCCTGGCTCCTCCAGTTATACTGATGTGCCCTGTTTCCTTGTTTCAACACAAGATCATACGGCCCTTGTCTATTATCTCCTTCACCCTCAAGTGGGATAAAGTTTGGGTATTTTCTTCAAAACAACTTCTCCTTTTGAGATATTCTGCTCTCTACTTCTGTCTCTGGAAATTCACACATTTAAAACTCCCAACTGCACACTCAGCATTGCATGTCTCATTTGCTGCAGGAGTTTCTCTGCCCTTAGCAAATGCAATCTTGTTCCACTCATACCCACTCAGAATGTTGCTCCAAAAATGATTGTCCTACTTTGTCACTTAGATCATGTCAATGCTGTCCCTGCTATATTGCAGCAAGCAGACTACCGCTCTACATTTTATAGGTCCTCAGAACAGATACAAGAACCATGAGGTTAGCACATATGTAGTATCAAAGGAGTATTATATATTGTATTAAAGGCTGAGCAGCAGGGGAAAACCACCTGAGTTTTGTGATCTGGGTGGCTGCATGCTGATTCAGTTTGAATTATCTGAAAGTCAAAGATTTTCCTTCCCTAAAAACAACTGATATGCCAGGAAGAAAAACTTCTGGAATCCTGAATGGGGTCCTTCCTACAGCCACTCTCTCTAACACACAGATCTCAGGTACGAACAATACAGATGAAAACTTTTAAAGATACAGAGGGCACATGCAAGTCACTTATGAAATTTTGGGGCTCACCTGGGGCAGCAACTGAGGAGCTGCAGGAACTGAGAGGGAGAGGAGTTAGGACTGCAGGTTACTTCAAGGTGAAGTAACAAGGTGATGGTGAAATGCAAGACTATTTCCAATAGGCTTGGGAGCACTATTCCAGCATCTGCATGCCATCAGAAAATTGTAAAAGGCTTTCACATTTTTAAAAAGCAGGAAGTTACTGAGCTAACCAATTCTAAGATGAGTCATGGGTTTCAGTTCACGTGCAACACCTAAGTGTTCCGTTGCAGTGACTCTGACAGGGTCCAAGTGAACATTTGAAGGAAAATAGCATTGTTCAGTCAAAGTCAGGCAAACTTCAAAAATAACCTAAGGAAAATCTGTTCTACATACATATAGCATTCTCAGTGCAAACTGAAAATTATGTAATTTGTGTGCAATGCTACAGGCACTGAAGAGATATTAAAAATAAGTTCTGGACTACATTTGCGTACTGTGTCACTGCTTTAAGGCAATACTTATTTTTTAAAAATATTCTTTTACTTGTGCAGAAAATTAAGAAATAAAATCTCTGTATCATCATGCCCTTTTTTTAGCCAATCTAGCCATAGGCTGACTGGCAATTCACCTCTAATTGGTCAGTTATAGATTTAACCATATTGCCATGGCTCTAGCTTCTGTAGATGAGTATTCAAGATATTTTCCACAGATGTGAGTGGCAAAGAGAAGAACTAGATGTACTTTGTGAGGAAGGCTAGATCCAGTACGTCATAAAATAATTCACATAAAAACAAGAGCCTATCACAATGGTTTCTTCCAATAGAGGAAAAAAGGTACATGTGTGCCCTTAAGAATTTTTCAATAGAAAAATTACTACTGGTAAAGGCCCATATAAAATAGATGTGATGTCCTTAAAAATATTATACAAATTGTTAAAACAGTTGGGTTTAAAACCTCATCAGTAATCACCAGCTTGTTTGCACTTAAAGATGTACCAGGCCCTTTTTTATAGTTTATGAGCTATACATGTTTGCAGTCTTGCCCTAAAAACCACAGCAAAATAGCTCAATTCTTCCTTTCACACCTATGCAAGATGAACATACATCCCAAAAGACAAAAAATCAGCAGAATAAAATGTGGCATAATTGTCTGTCAAGGTGACTACAAGTCATCACCACGATGCAGCTATGAAAGACACCTGTGTAATCTATTTGCAGCAAAGAACAGAAAGTATCACTTTGATACTACATACACCTCCAGCCATCCAGTCTGAGGCAACTCAGAACACATGACAAGGATAGGTAATAGTGAGGCTGAAAGTTACATTAATTTCACAAGAAACAACAAACAACAACAACGAATTTGGTTTGTCTGACAAAGGAAAACCAGAAGACTATATGACATTATATACACTAGGGGGCAGAAACTGAACCAAAAAGTAGAAAGAAGTGTTTATTGCTTTATTTAAGTGCTGTGATGATAGAAAATGTTAGAAATTACAGAAAAGATACTTAGCCTGGGATTAGACAAATGTTGCATTCATTTTCAAAGAATAGTCCTCATACACAACAAGACAAAAAAACCCCTAAAACCTAACCTATTACAGGATAAAACTTGAGAATTTTTGGGAGTATATCATGTTGATCCTGGACATAGCCAGAGACAGTTTTTTGTGAAGCAAAGGGTCTATTTAGCCTCCTTTTCCTACATGTGTAGGGAGCAAACTTCATACTATTGCCCTAGAAATGCCAGAACATTACTGATCAACACAGTTTGTAATAGTACCAAATTGTATTCATTCTCATCACTTCCTCGGAAATGCAGATAGTGTTATTTGATGAGCACAGTTTCAGCTTCTCTAAATGCTCTATTCAGACAGGAACTTAAGGAAGAATATCTGGTTATTTCATCAAATAGTAGTTCATCTGCTGGATTCTCAGATAAGAGAAAATCAGCTGAAATATTCTCCGTTTTGAGAAGTGGAAGCAAGTTTCATTCAGCTGGCATCTCATGTAGCAAACACACAAATAATGAACTAGAGACAACTGTCACTCCTGAGTCACCACTGCACACTTCCCGTGTGTTTTTAGAGACTGCTGATTTGTGATACAGTAATTTACATACTGCAAGTCACAGGAGTAGCTGTAGTATCTGCCTGTAATCTAATCACATTGGCAAACTGCAAAACCGTTATCAACACTGATGAGCAGCTATACTTGTCTGCCCAGTGAAATCAATCTCTGCTGAGAATGAGCACTCACCAGTAGTATGAACATTCTACATCTGAACGTGGTCCTACAACTGCAGTACTAATCTATCCTGTGCCTTCAAGCAAACAAATAAACAGCAATAGAATAATAATTTTCACAAAACTTCTAATACCTTTGCCTTTTTTTTTTTAATTAACATCAATTGAAGTAAAAATAATATGTTTAACAGGGGTGCTCTTCTGGTCCTGACTTTGAACTTAAGACTTTTAGGAAAAAAATAGCATATACTCATATATATACTGTGGAAACAGATTGTTAACCCACTACTTTCATTAGTAAACATTTCCTCTCCCAATCAGTCATTTTTAAATCAGTGAGGACATCCCTTTGGAGTTTGTTGAGGGAAGTCTTGACAAGTAAGCATTTATGATTTTGACTCTTCTAAAGGAAACTAGTAACATTGTTTAAAATAAGGTTTTTAGGAACCTAGCCGAGGTAATTTCTAAAATGACATTGATTTAAACAGTTTTCTTTTTGATACTATCTTCAGTGTCATTTGACTGGATATTGAAGACGCTAATGTTCAATATTAATGTTGAAATGTCCATATTTCATCATGTACCACTTCGGTTTTCAAAATGAAGGAAATGGGCATGAATTATACAAATGTAATATATGGAGACATCAATCTGACAGTGCACATTGTTTATTCTAATCAACATCACCTATTGATACGTCCACTCTTGTCAGAGTGGATTTTTTTTACTGTCTTTAACCCTACTCCAGCTACCTCTTTATTACATCCCTGTTCTTTTTCTACAGTGTATACCCCCATTAACATAATTTTATTTCCAGGTTTAGGAAAATGTAGCATATATTGTATGGAGTCACACGTGCTACCATGGGTCAGCTATTTTAATTCAGTCTATCACAAATTAATGTGACATGCAAGACTAAGTACAATTTTATTCCTTGGCCAGCACCACAGAAGGGTTACAAAAGCTAAAATCTCACAATAACAGTAGGATGACACATGGACACATGAACACAACCTCTGCCATTATGTTCTTTTTGGCAAGTTGTTACTAACTGAAAGATGCCCACTGGTTGCATAAGGGAATAAAGCTGGTAATAATGCATATGGTTCCTTTTCAAGATCATGTACCAAAGCACTATTTGGGCTCTTTGCTCTATCAGAGAGGCTACTAATAAATCACTTGCAAAAATTAAACCACCCTCAAGGATGCAACTCACATTTTACCCTTTAACTATTATACATGGTTTTTTTTATAATTTCTCTGTGTATGTAAATGTAATATTTGTGAAGGAATACTGAGGTCACTGGAAGCTGTATTTATTTATTCACAGCATCACCAATGTTAGATCGTGTGTTTTCCTTTGGGTGCATCTTTGAGGGTGGTGAGTTGAGTGCATTCTTCAACTAGATTAGTATAAAAAATTAAAAGCATAGCCAACCTCAACATATGAAAGTGTTTTCCATTGTCCCACTGTACTCTGCTCTGGTGCAGCCCTCACTTTGAATGCTGTTTGAAGTTTGGGCAACCACAATACATGATATTAAGCTATTGGAGTGTCCAAAGGAGAACCACAAGGAAAGTGAAGGACCCTGAGGGGAAGCTCTAGGAGGAGCAGCTGTTCAGCCTGGAGAAGAGTAGACTGAGGACAGACCTCATTGCGGTTACAGCTTCCTTGTGAGGGAAAGAGGAGGGGCAGGCACTGATCTCTGCTCTGTGGTGACCAGTGACAGGACCCGAGGGAATGGCCTGAAGTTGTGCCAGTGGAGGTTTAAGTTGGATATTAGGAAAATGATTTTCACCCTGAGGGTGGTTGGGCACTGGAACAGGCTCCGCAGAGAAGTGGTCACAGCACAGCCTGACAGAGCTCAAGAAGTGTTTGGGCAATGCTCTCAGGCACACGGTGTCACTATTGAGGTGTCCTATGCAGAACCAGGAGTTGGATTTGATACTTGTGGTTCCTTCCAGCTCAGGATATTCTATGCTTCTACAATTCTAAGTGACTGCAATTATTACAAGACTACTTTGCATCTGAATATAAAATAATAAGCATTCCCACTTATAGACTTAATTTATTTTTACGCTTGTCAGATCCAAGTTTGATCAAAATAGCTGCAAATAAAAGACTAGTAAATCCATAGTGCATTGGACAGTTATTGAAATGTCACTTTTTTTCACTTGCTTAGTTCTATTAATCATATTCACATACCAATGACGAATACTAAGTGCTTTTCTTGGGATAACTTGTTACGTATTTCTAAGTGAATGTCTGTGTAAGATAAAAACAAAATAACCTCATTGAAATTTACTTAATTTTTGCTGTATTTTTAGAAAAGGGCAATAAAGAACTTGACACATCTGCATGTTAACTACTCTTCCCAAAGCTTTGGGAAATAAGGATATAGCATATTTCTCTACTACGTCATTATAGTACTACAACAATTTTAGTAGCTTGAAGTACTGAGGTAAATATAACATATTCCACTGGTGACAGCATTTGAGTGGTTTCCAGAATGATTCCTCTATTTATAAACAGATCTTGTAGATGACATGCAGGAAATTTTATTTAATACAATAGACTCCACACCAAAATATACCTAAATCAATGGCTCTCTGTAACATTCTCCTTTTCTCTGAACATTCAGGAAGTCATGGATTCAACTACCTCTCCAAGAGGTCAACCTAACTGCATTCATAACTGACAGAGATTTTTTAAGTGGGCCTTTAGATTAGCAAAAAAAACAGCATGTTGGTACTCTCTAGTCAGCTCTTAACAGACACTGTTTGCTAAGGGAAAGGGAATAATGATACTGGTCTCATCTCTCTGGAAAAGATCCCTGACCCAGGCAAAATTTGAGCTGTTCTGTTTGGGCAGCTTTAGACTATACTTTGCAAAACCACAGGGTGACCTGAGAGATATACCCCACTACTCCTAAAAACGTTCAGCAAATGTGTGCATGCCATATTACATTACATAAACACACATACGTACACATTACATTAATTTAATAAGCATATAGAGACAGATGTAAAGACAATTGCATTTCAGTTTCTGTTTGAATTCCTTCTGAGATGGCAAACTTGTGTATGAAAGTAGAACCTTCTCAGTACCATATAACGCTCCTATTAAATTTAAGGCTAAACTGAATAGTTTGCATGTAAAAAAAAATAAGCTTAAAGACGCTTTGTGAGTCTCACGTGATGAGCAAAGGCCAAGGGCATGGGCAAAGGCAAGGACAAGGGAAAGGGAAAGGGAAAGGGAAAGGGAAAGGGAAAGGGAAAGGGAAAGGGAAAGGGAAAGGAAGAGGGAAAGGAAGAGGGAAAGGAAGAGGGAAAGGAAACAAGGAAAAAAAGGTAAAAAGAGAAATTAGGGATTTGCTGCAGTCATGCAAACAGACTAAAAAGCTGATGATTCATGAAGGCCAGCTCATGGAAGTGTTCAGCCAAACAAGAAATTGCAGCTCCTTTCCAGTTTCACAAGACCAAAACTGGTAGGCATTTTTCCTCTCATCATTGCAATGAATAAGAGTTAAGTTTTAAACTCTTAATAATAATATATAATAAGAGTCAGTTAGTGACTGAATGTTTTGTTCAACTATAATTGCAGGGTTCCCAAGACATATTAAAGACTTCATAGGACTAAAATAGACAAAATATTATTCACCAAAGAACTTGAAAATAAATTATTGAGACTTAGTTTCTATCACTTCTGTGGCTTATCACTTTGTTATCTTTAAACTACATATATATTTTCACTTCTTTAATATTACTCTAAAGAGAAAATAACATCATTCTTTTTATTCTGACACACCTTTTATATATTTTCTCTATTGGAATGACTTACACCCAGTTAGCCACTCTTGTATAGCCCATGTATAATTAAATGACCCCAAAAATCCATTTGCTTTGTGTAATGTACAGTTAGTCCTTATTTGTAATATTTGCCAACACTGTATAAACCATTCAACACAGAAAACAAAGGCTTTTAGCTGCTTGAAGGGCTTATAGTCTCCGACTAGAGTGACTTGACTGTGCAGGACATAAAAGGAAAATTGAACAATGATTAACACCATCACCACACCAACACAGACACAATTCTTGTGGATACTGCAAAACCAAATTTTTTTTTGTGCCAGAAAAGCAGAAAAAGGACAGGATGCTTTTTATTTAAAGAAATGACTGGGAAAAATGCTTTCTGCCTCAAGCAAAGTAGCTATGCCTACTACAATACAGAATTCCAGACAATGCTGGAAGAAGGAATTGAGGGCATCTTCGAGTATAATAATCTGATTTCTTTATTTCCTAAGATCAGGCAGGGAAACAATCTTCTCAGCCTACACTACAGATGTAGATCCGTATGCACCCTATCTCTAGTCAGTATTTGGAGAGTTTATTATCAGACACAGAGATATATTTGCTGAGCTCATTATGCCTTCTAGTATTCTGATTAAGACTGACCACCACATCTAGAACAGAAGATGTGACATCTGCGATGGTCCTGAAGTTCTGCTCTCCTGACCGTCTACAGCTGGTGACATGCAGATGCCTTCTCTGGCACAGGCACCCAGTTTCCTTTCTGGGGCAATTAGGACTAAAACAGAATGGAGATGTGTCTGTCTATGTTCCACAGTGGGAGACAATCCCCATAACTCTAGTCAAAGAACAAGACTGGACTAGAAGCACAGCACATGGAAAGTAGGACAGACTGTGACTACACAAATAGTGAGCTGTTGAGTCTCCAGCAAGAAATTGATTTTGAAATATGATTTTGGCCCTGAGAAAAACTGTGCTTATTGGCATTAAGAGTAGCACAGGACAGAAACTGTGGCAAATAAAGGGGAAAAATATTTCACCAGGAAAAAGAAAATATTTACATGTGCTTACGACTTCTAAGGATAGTTTTATGGGTTTGCTTACCTTCAAGGCACCAAATGCATTTATTTTAAGGAAGCAATGAAAACATTTATTTCAGAGCACTGAAAGAGCAATCTCATACTATTACTCTACTGTAGTGAAGTTTAATCCATACTGACCTCAGCTGTGGCAGTTCTGATAATACATGGAAGTATATTATCAATGCCCAGAAAGCAGCAGGGAAGCATCTAGTCAAAATAAACCGTGTCAGTTCTGCAGTTTACATACAAATATGATTGAATTTCTTTTCCTGTGTTATTATAACTGCTCTGCTATAGCAATTGCTTGGGTCTGACAATGACAACATGGGCAAGAAAAATGAAAGGAAATTAAATAAAAGCAAGATGACCTAGTAACAAGAAACATAAATCTCCTTCTCCCCGTAATGAAAAGATTATATTTAATCAGCAACTGTGTGCTTTGAATTTGAAATCAAACTACCTCAAAAGACCCTTGACCAAAGACAATTACAGTCAGTGAATGGTAGCTATTTTATGCAATTTAGTATTTTTGAATTTGAATCACTTTTCTATTCTATACCCAGAGTCCAATAATTCTCCACTAAAATAAAGTGTTAATAACATCACGCTAAGTAAAGGCTTAAGGACAGAGAAGCTCAAGAGTAAGAAATGTTCCTGTTTTCCTATTTACCTGTCACTTAAGTTTAAAGCTCTGCACTGTGCACGCTATTCAGCTCAGAAAACATATTACAACTGCACACTAAACTAACAATTCTGTTCTGAGTTTCCATTAAAATTCTCTACTATGAAGAGGTTCAAAATTCACCCATGAAAATATATTCCTGGGAGGCATTTGATCTCATGTCAAGAATGGGTATTTTGATTTTTTTCACAGCAAGTATCTGAGGTCAAATTTTAAACAATCATTTTAGTTCACAGAGTGAACTAAACATCAATTTAAAGAAGGTCAGTCTGACAAAGGAGCCCTGAAGGGGGTGCAGAAGCCTCACTCACTCCAAGCCCCCCCTGGGAGGAGGCTGGAGCCCCTGACAGCAGCAGCAGCAGCCTTGGCTCCTGCCCAGTGCAGTCATAGAGCCCTGACAACACGTCTGCACAGAGTACAGATGGATCCCCTTCAAGCATATGTCCCTAATGTGAAAGGCTCAGTCCTCTTACACTCCACCATAAGCTTTCCACATCCTGTTCCATTCTACAAAGAGGAACCAGATTTATTTTGCTTCCTTCTGCCATATGTGCATCTATAGAGAAAAGAGGATTTGTCCCAGTAAATTAGCACATCATACAAAATGAAAAATATTAGTCCCATTTCTCTGTTTCTGTCATGCACAGACTTGACGGAGAAAACCAAAATCATTTAATATCAAGTGTTTAATGTGGAATCCTGCTGCTGATATTTTAAAATATGTATTCATGCTTAAACTTCCCAAACATTTAATACAATCAGCAGAATTCTGTAAGGTTTTTTTGTCCACTTTATAGCCATCTTAAACAACATGGTGACAGAAAACAAAAGCTTTCTGATCCATGCTCCTAAGACAATGTTCTAGCCACTTTTTCTTCAAGGTACCATTTGAAACCATGTTGTCATTTCTCTTTAAGGTTTATCAAGCATTGCAAGTCTCCTTTTGGAACCTAAACATCATTGGAGGAGAAGTAATTACAGAAAATGCCTCCAACTGCTGCTATAGTGAACAGAATTTTCCTATTCAGAATAATGTTTTCAAGTTTGTTTTGACAAATAGTTGCATGTGAACTGCTGCTATAATGGCACATCTTTGAGACAAGTGATTTTGATAGATCCTTATAACACTAATACCACAATAACCTGTATATAAACTCAGTTTTTATTTAATGTCTTCTGGAAAGGGCAATCATTCCTCAAAAACTTTCCCACTTTCCATTTTTTGTTGAATACTCTCAATATTCTGTGAAAAATTCAACTTTCCCACATTTAAAAATTAAACTAAGGCTCCACTATTAGGAATTACATGCTAGTTCCACCCTGTTATAGCATATACATAGAATCACAGAATAGTTAAGGTTGGAGAAGGCCTCTAAAATCATCAAGTCCAACCATCAATTCCAACCATCAAGTCCAATCATCATGGTAGTATCACCACCATGTTCACCATTGAACCATATCCTCAAGTGCCCTATCCACATGTTTTTTGAACACTTCCAGGGACGGCGGCTCTACCGCTTCAAGCCTGTTCCAGTGCTTGAAAATCTTTTTGATTAAGAATTTTTTTTCTAATATCCAGTCCAAACCTCCCTGATGCAACTTGAGGCCATTTCCTGTCACTTGCTACCTGGGGCAAGAGACTGACCTACACCTCACTTCAGCCTCCTGTCAGGTAGTTGTAGAGAGCAATCAGGTTTCCTCCTTTACCCCAAGCTAAACAATCCCAGTTCCCTCAGTCCACATAAGACTTGTACTCCCTCCACCTCAGCCTCTTCCTCGCTTCAGACTGCTCTCGGGGCTCCCCCAAGAATCCAGCATCCCCTCCTCTAAGGACACTGAAAAGCACCAAATCCAGTGAGATTCTTCTCACTTCTAAGTCAGACTTGTTAGACATGACCAATATGGCAACTTGAATCTACCCTCTGAAAATTATTTTTCATGCCCCCTACACCCTCTTCCTAGAGGAATATAATAGACTTGTCCATCACTTCCTCACTGTACATACAAAATCACATTGTGGTGTCTATACATAAATGACTCAAAATAGGCAACTAACCACACTGTAAACTTACTTCCTCTACATTGGTTGCACTGGTTCAAATGTATACATGGAGAAACTTGCACCTATCTAACTAAATTGATTTAAATATCCATGTAATTTAGATCAGTGTCACTTCTTTTTCAGGAAGAGCCTTGTATAGGCATGTCTTTCCATTCAATATAGGCATTCTCTGGATGGAACATATGACTTTCCTGTTTGTAGCAGCACAGATACCCTTAGGTTTTGTTTAACTCATTCAAAGCGGTTGAAACTGTCCACTGACTCTGAACAGTTCTGAATTAGTTCTGTGGTGGAAGATATGCCTTTAAGAATTAAATACAAAAATATTACATTCCAAAGTTACTTATCTGTCTGATGGACACTACCCTGTTCTTGGACTCTCATCTCAAATAAATCCCACTTATCTTTCTTTCCTCTTTCTTCCTAGTTGAAGAAAACTATTTAAATCCTCTTTTTTACCTTTGCACTTATTATTTTCTGCTCCCTGTTCAGTTGTTGTGCCATGTCTACCACTGTATGCTTTTAAGAAATAGCTGTATCTAGTCCTCAAATCAAAGTTTCTTTTCTAACTTATAATTTTGTATGAAAGTAGTGTTGAGAGGTGTATCAAACTGTTTGTCCCCAAATGCCGTTATGAGTGGGTCATGTAAAAAAAAAAAGTTGCAACCTAGACTACATTACAGGGCTGAAAGCAGGCTATTCTAGTGGCAATTATAGAAAAGTTACTTACTTGAATAAAAATAGCTAAGAAATTTCAAAATATCTACCTTAAGACATAAAATTAGAAGTTCAGTAAAACAAGGCTTAGGTGCAGTTCAGTGCTTAGGAAAAGTAATTACCACAGCCATATATCTAAGAAACAAAAGATATATTGATAGAAAGTCATTGTAAAGTCCTTATTGGAGGAGAAAGAACCATGGATTTAAAAAAAAAAAACAAACTTCTACAACAATCAGAGTTCCACCATGACTTTCAATTCAACTGTTTTTCTGAAAAGTTCAGTACTAATGTCAGACAATTGTTCCTACATAGAGAACAATACTGAGAACATAATTTGAACACAGCGCATCTCTCCTTCTGCCTAGAAGTACTTTAATTATAGCCCAGGGCTCAGTCAGTTGGATACCTATGAGTTAAGTCATTGGTCCCTAACTTTTTGTATATTCTCTTGAAAAAGAGGACAATAATCTGAACCTCACCAGGATCAGCTTGTCTCCTTTTCTTGACATTTCCTGCTGCTGTCTTGGTTCCTGTTGATACCAGCACAAGGAGTACAGTGCACAGAGTAGATCCAACAGTATTTATATATGTGGAATCTACACTGTTCTATGGATTAATTCCATGCCATTTTATGAACCCACCAAGTATGAACTACTGAGCTCACATGTACTGTATGTAAATGCTAAATATATTTAACAGTGCTATGTGAGAAAGGGCTAAGATATAATATCTTGCTTTACATATGAAAAATGACTCAAAGATATTCATCTCAATCAGAAATAAAACACTAATGCTGCCATCATGGTATTGCTGTTTGTCTATTTTATTTTAATTTTATTAAAAGTGGACTAAGAATTCAAGATACAAATCCTGGGGTTTGTTTTGTCTACTAAGTTCTGAGATTTATGGTTTAAGAAATAATACTTCTTTCCTACAAAAAATAGCGCCGAGACAAGGAAAAAGCATTTTGGGCACACGTTCTATGACCAATCAGATTGAACATTTCCCCACAAAGCCAGGAAGAAAAATATTTTCAAGTGAGTGAATTTGGATTAAAAAAAAAAAAAAATCCGTATCCTGTTCTCCAGTTTCATTCAGCTGGTAATTTTACCACAGCTTTTAGTGAAACAACATCACTCCATAGTCTTCCTGAAGCCATTGTGGTAGTAATTGGGGAAAAAAAAAAAAAAAAAGGTATTGTAACATCCTGCCGCGTCTGGATTCCTTTAATACACTTTTGGAATGCATTAAATAGCAATAATTCTTATGGACATGTTTTTTCAGCAACCTCCTGCTGTCAAAGAAAAGTAGTCCTATTGGCAATAGTGAATAATGGGATCAAAAATTCTGTCATTTAGCAACAAGGGTTTGATCCACAGCTGACTCTGCTACATCATTCTCTCACTCACTGATCAAGACCACTCAGTTGTCATAGACAACCCCGAATTCAGACATGACCAGATGCCAGCTCATAGCTGTTGTTCAATTACTTTGAGCGAGAGTCTCTAAAGGATGCTGAATTCTGTCATTAGGAAGAAGGTGACCTCTCTTTGGAAGGCATAAATACATTAATAGTGACTTCATACAACAATTTGAAAATGAATAACAACAGAAAAGGTCACAAATGCAAATTAGCAGATATAAGGAAGAAAAAGAAAGGCTGAGTCCCTTGAAAGGAAAGATTTCTGCAACTAAGCTGCCTAAAAATAAAATGTCTGAGCAGAAAAAGAAAAAAAAGGTTTTTCTATAAATGTAAAGTATTTTTATTCATTGTAACTAAACTCTAGGGAGACCTATCTAGATGAGCTTTGCAGAGTGTCAGGCTAGATATGCTTTGCAAAACATTTCTTTTCTTCTAATCTTGAGCAGCTTCTGTGCTGTTAATAAATCCTGGTTTTAATTAGACCACTTGAGTCTCAGACTTTTTAAGGAAAGTTTCATACAGGTTGTCCCACAGAGACAAAACTTTCAATCACAAAAAGGTAGTGTAAGAAAAGTGTCCACAGAGATTCCCAGACAAAGAGAGCGATTTTGCACTTCTTTTACACAGCTATATTACTACAGCAAGACTAAGGTCATAGGCATTCTTCTTCCACTGACCAAGTACAAGAAACTAATTCAAAAGAAACAGCAAAGAACAGAACATCTATGCTCTTTTTCCGTCCCCTAACTTCAAATACCTAGTCAGATAAAAGGATTGGTAAGTACTTGCACTACTACCAAATGACGAAACCCCAAATACAAGATATTAATCTCAGAGACTAAAATTGCAAAAATATTTTCAAATGCAGCTTCTGATTTTGTCAGCCTTTTTTTTTGTCCAGATATGAAATGGTTTAAATGGATCATCTTTTTTGAAAGCATTGAAAACGCTTATTTAGATTACATTAAGTGACAGTTCAAGTAGCAGACCTGTAACAAATGAGAAAGTACAGAGAGCTCTTCAGTCAACAGAATGCTTAAAGACATCTTCTTTAATAGCTAATGAAATTTAAATTGAGAAAAGTTGGAAAGATCAGGAATTTAAAAACTTTGACAAATCATGTGACAAATAACAAATAGCTACTAGTGTGAAATAGTAAATATCTGACAAAGTATTCTGTTCAGTCACTCTCTAATCTTCTATAATCTTTCATTCATGATTGGGCAAACACTCACAAAGGAAAAAAAGAATAATGTTGAATATTGTTTGATAATAAATTTCTGAATATGACTCTTGAAGTACATCTTGTAAACATAAAAAAATGCTTTGCTAGCAATAATACATATGGTATTTCTACTATTATAATAGTTGCTTTCTAGTCACTCCCTACTTTGCACACAGTTCCAAATAACAAATACTACCATCAAGTTATATTGCAGCAAGCAAACTGTCACAATATTTTCAGGACATATTTGGTCTGCAAATTTCACAAACTAGCTGTTGCAATCAGCAGAGAGGCAATGCAGCTGTCACCACCTTTGAATCTGCTTAATAATTATTGTCTAAAGAATACACAAACCAACACAAGAAATTAACCATAAAATCCGCATGGAAAGGAAGCATTGCAAAATGCAGCTATAGCATTCTGCAAGCATGGCTGTAACTACTGACTGAACAGAGGTTCTTCCAAAAGGAAAACAGCATTAAATAATTATCTAAAATTTCCCACATGAGTGTCATTCTCTTAGAAAATTTTCCTCAAGTTTTTTCCCTTTTAAGGGAAAGATCGTAAAATTATATGTATCAGTAATATAATTCTTTCCCTTTCTCATTTTAGAAATATTTCTTTTTCTTTAGTTTTGAACTGCACCTGTTATATGACACACTGCTGTGGGAAAAGCTGTGTATACAAAGGTTGTAAAAGCTATGTCCAACATGAAAGACAAAGAATGGTCTAAAATGTGACAATAGTCTGATTCAGTGAAAACTAATTTTGGGTTGAGGTGTGGAAGGAGGGAGAAAAATCAAAGCTTTTCATGTACTTTTCTCTTGACCTGAGAAAGAACATGTGGGACACTTTAAAAAAATCTTATGATAGATAATGAAGACCTTCATGAGGACTCTGAGGTTTAACTGAAATAGCAACCTGCTCAAAAAGAAGAAACATTTGTCTTCCTTTTTTCCCCATTCCATATATACTCTATGGATTGTCATGGTTTTGATTTGCTAATTAAAATACACTCATTTTCTGTTGTGCGATAGAACCAGGAGTAGAAGCAAGGCAGGCCTAAAACTTAAGAGGGTATAAAAAGAAATTTATTAACTACACAAAGTGAAAAAAAAACTCAGAATAAGATTGTCAGACCACTCTTTCCTTCCCTTTTCCAACCTTCATAACAACGAAACAAACATACAAGAAACTGCTTCAACTAATTCCCAACTCAAACAGTCCCTTCTTCCGTTCACTTTGGAGTGAGAAGCTTCCTCTTGTTAGGCTATAGGGATTTTTTCCACAAGAAAGTAGAAAACAGTTTTCTCGTGGTTTCATTTTCACGATTCTGCATCCGCCCGGTATCTGCAGTCGTGGCACTCCTCCCAACTCCACAGCCTTCCCAAAGCTGTACTTGTGGGTCAATGGTTAAAATACATGGGGAATTACTTTTAAGAATGAAATGTTCCAAAGCAAAGGTTCTCTTCATTTCTTTTCACTCTGTTCATACTTCATTCTCTGAAAACCGAGACTCCCCTTCTTTCCTTGGGACAACAGATTCTCAACACAGGTGCTTTTGGTCAAATGACTATCAAATGGAACATTTCCAACCCCCCCATGTCTTCTCCATGGTTTATAGGAATATTCAGTACATCAGTTCATCCCTACAATCTTACAAAAGGATTTTCAGCCATTTTCACAGCATCTCCTCATTCTCCTTCCATCTNATTGGTTCTTCACGCTGTCAATAACCAAACCAGCCTCCAATTGATCACTATTAACTCTCAGGGGAGTACTCATAGAGAAAACTTCTCTTTGAGCTTTTTCCTCCCCAGGTCAAACTACCTCAGGATCTAAAGACTGTTTCTGCTGTATATGTTTAACCAGGAAAGAGTTACATGTAAAATATATTCAACAGGTGATAACAAAACAGCTAAAAATAGAAATAGGTTATGATGTTATGAAGATACCATATCACAGCTGCAAATTCCATGGTCTAGCCCAACTTTTTCTTTTTTTTTTGTTAATTCAGTAAGATATGTGAGACAGAGTCCGTGTGCAATGAATATATGGTTTTAAAAGACAATGATACCGTAAATGTCAATATTCAAACTCTAATGCCTCCAGCTACTGGGGCACTTTAATTCTAAAATAGAAGTGTTAATCATACTGTGAAAATACCTTAATTCACAGGTAAGACTACTATTTTGAAGTTATGATTTTGCACCCACATAAACATGATTTATCAAGGAAATAAACCAAATTGCAGTGTCTTTATTTTTAACACTTGAACACCTACAATACTCGTGAGGTTTGTATATTTATAATGGTTTTTATTGTTTTTTTGATACTGCAAGGCTTTCTATACCATATAATCCCACTGAAGACTTGCACTATATTAAATCAGCTACTTCATTACTTTTAGAGACCAAAGCTATTTTATTTTTCTATTTGTACTGCAACATCAATCATTTAAAGTATATTTTCAATTGTGTTAATATTATGAGATATATAAAACACATGAGGAAATATATTTTAAATAAATTTTTGCTACATTACTACACAGCAATAAAGGTTGAAAGCAAAGAAAAAAAACCAAAAAACAAAGCACATTACTCTCTGATAGTGAGACTGCAGCAAACAGCAAACTGCTTAATCTATAGAGACAGGACAAATGTCAGAGTAAATTCCTGATCAGGACTATATAGCTCCAGGGAAAGATAATGGCATACTGTGCTCTTCGGCTTTAGGTCAGAGCCTGGCACCAGGCTCAGATCATTCCTCTTTTATGGAATGATCCACTGCTTGCATACGCAGACGTCAGAGTTGTTGGTTAAAGGCTCATGAGGGGTGTTGGTAATAAAACTCACCACTTCCATTTCTCACAGCATTGCCAGGAAATCAGCACAAGCCAAATGGTTTCTATCACGTTTGAAAACCAACCACTGGCTAACAGTACAGGGACCATCTATAAATGTTCAAGCAAGTATGAAACAGCTGCTGAAATGAGCAGTGGAGATTCTCCCAGGCCATCTAATGGCTGTCTAGTGCCCCATGTGAAATGAGCGCTTGACTCGCTTTCCCTGGTTCCCAGTGGACCAATAAGAAGCAATACCCAAGGAAATCAGTGACCTTAGCAGTAGAGCCAAAAAGAATGAAAAATTCTGTTTTTCCCACAGCACCCAGGAGTTGAGAGATGTTAACCTAAAAGTTGAGAGATGTTACTGGAATACAGAATAGAAACATGAACCGTCACCAAAGACAACACTGTTGTGATATCTCTGTGTCAATATCAGTCACTGGATGCGATTACAGACAACAACCTTCACATTCAAATTACAGGAGAAAGCAGCTCATTTTCACACATGAGAATTTTCACAACATTGCCTACTGATCTTGATACTAAAATATGTCCCTGAGAGGTACTAGAAACACCTCTATATAATATGTGATATAAACCACAGGAAATAACTTTTCCACTACTATCAAAATTCTTGAAAGAGCATTTCTTGCAGTTTCTAAATGAGTCATACTGGCCAGAGTTTCATAAAACAGGATTCATGATCCAGCACCACCTGACAGCTGTTGCTACCACCATTGCTACTAAGACTGTTAACTTCTGTAATGTTCAGTGGCAGTATGTTCCTCATTAAGAGAATCCTTGACAGGCAATGTATGGCCCTGCTCCCAGTATACAACAGAAAAATTTTAACAGGTCATGATAATAAGCATTTTAAAAATAAATTAATATTAGCAATGGTGGGATGAAGTTTATGAATATTTTTGCCAGACAACAACTAGCGAAACCGAGCAAAGCACAGGCTTTGCTGGAAAGATGGCATCCTAACTAGAAGGAAAGATGTTGGGAAAAAAATATAGGAAAAGGTATAATGGCCAGCAAAATCTTCAAAAACACTGATGAATTTTAAAAAATACTATATGTATTTTAAAGTTACACACTTTCATGTATATTTTGTATTTACAGTTCAAAAAGAGCTAGAAAGAAAAAAATGGAGGAATGGCTGCTCTAGATGTGGATATTAACCCAAAGGAACTAGCTGGTCGAGAATGTCCTGGTGGGTGGAAGGCAGCTTGGGTGACACTAATGAATAATTTACAGAGTTCATTTTCCTTTATAAGGGAAGAAATAAACAGCAGAATAAAACAACTAGCTTCAAGAAGGCAAACAAATTTGGACGAAAGTGGAAAGACAGCAAAAATAAGTTTAAAGAGTAATTTTTTCCAATGGAGACAGAGGCGGGAATTGCAAAAAATCAGATATTTCACAGATCTTCAACAAGTATAAAGTATTACAAGCACAAAAACACACAGTGAAAAATAAGAAAAGCTAACACACATTATAGAATACAAATAAGAAAGGAATAAGATTAATATGAACACAAACCCCTATAAATACACTGGCAGTGAGCGAGAACAACAAATAAAATATTTACCTGCCATTTAAAAGAGAGGAAAGGATATTGACAGAGTGCAGAGAAGGGGACAAAGGATGTAATAAACTTTTCCACCAATTGTCACTAAAATACTCCTTTGCAAGCAAGTGGCCAGCCTGGTTTCTACCAAAGAGGACTCAATTCTTAACTCTGGTTAAGCTGATTTGAAGATGTGGGCTAGAATCATGGCTGTCGTGCCAATCTTTGCAATCAATCACCTGCCTAAAAAAGGAAGGTTAGGGACTTAAAAGACATTAGCAAATACGAAAGAAAACACTGAATGGGCAGTGCAGTTGGGATTGAAGGAGGAGTACTTGGGGAGAAGTATATATTGGTTTATGTAGTAATTAATAAAAGACCAGTGTTCAAATCAAAAATAAGGCATTGAAGCAGAGTTGAACCATTCTGAAACTTCAGTGATGAGCAGCAGTTCACTGAAACACTCATCTTAGAGAAATTAGGATTTTAGTTAAAAGTTAGTTATTTACTAGAGTTAATTATAAAGCAAATGGATAGGTAGGACTTGCTGAAAATAATTAGAAGTTAGAAGTTAGAAGAAAACCAGGCTTGAAATAGTTATCTAGAACTAAAATAATTGATTGCCTGTCATTTTATGTTTGCTCAGCTGCGCTTGCAATGGGAAAAGATGAAACTACTAGGTAGATCCAAAGAAACACGAACAATTGCAACCAGAAACAACTTCAAAGTCATGAAGAGAAGGAAATTGGAGTTGCCCCAGAAGCCACTAGTATCGTCATTGATAGAAAAGGTCGAGAGTTCAGGGCGAGGAAGACTCGCCTTACTTCCTCTTTTTAAGACTCCTCTCCACAAAAACGACCCCAGACTTAATTCAAGAAGCCAACCATGCATGCTTCATAGCTATTCAAGCTAATTACCATAGGAGGTGGGGGATGGGAGGGGCTGTTTTTATGAATATGTATTTTTTTGAAGCTTTTGTCAATAAAGAGACTCTGTGATCACCTGTAATTTTGCAGTGTGTATTAGGGGGTGACCCCACACTGTTGCCCAGTGCTGAATAAACATACACTTTCTAACTTTAAATTGCTAGACGGTCCTTTTGTCCGTCATAGTTGAGTATTGGTATTAGACCAATACTCATATTTTGGTAAATCATTACAAGAAACATTTTTGCTATTACAGAAGCTGTCAATTGAGCTAAATCAGATTCATCTAACTCATAATTTAAATAAAATGATTACGTTTCTTCTCACTAAAAGACAGCAGATGCTATAATGAAAGAAAAAATATTATTTATCTACCTCAAATCAAATAGTGTAAGAAGAAAAATTCTGTATGGAACAATCATTTATTCAAGTTTCATTACTCAATTTTTACCATGACTTCTCTTCCTTGTTTCTTCCCATTTCCTTATCACAGGATGTCCATTCATACAATATAACACAACTGACATAGTCAAGACAAAATTAAATCAATCCTAAAATGACTGGGATTATGGGATCCACTGAATAAACAGTACTTCTAGCAGTGGTCTAAATCTCCACTCTTTCTACTCTTCACTGCAAGACATGAGGGGAAAGTCTTTAGAAGTAAATGCACCCAGCTAAACACAACAGTTTAGACTAACTTCAAGACAAGAGCTCAGTCTCCTCAGGAAGGAGCTGTGAATATGAACACTGCACACACAAGATTTGCAGGGAATTCTTAAATATAAAAGGATTTTTTGTTACAAGATCATAATCAGAAATCTATCATGTTGGCAACCACAGACTTTGTGTTTGTTTAGTGAATGAAATCACATGATAAATATTGCTCTCATTTTTAAAAAATTATTAAAAGCAGCAAATTTTACATTAGAAATAGAACATATTTTCATAAATTTTGTAAAGAATAAAAGTCAAAAAGAAACTCATTATTAATTTAAAATATGTATAAACAAATAGTCTGCATTACACATTAGTTATATTTTAATACGAAATACAAGTGTAGGTTTTGCAGCTAGAAGGAAATATCTATTTTTAAATTTTATTTGTATGACACTGTTTTGCAGAGGAAAAAGTACACATGTAGACTGAATCAGAGGTACCATTAATGACTACTTACAGGTAGGAAAAAGATATTTAGCTTCCATGTATGAACACTGTTGTCAGAAAATGCAGGGGGTTAACAGTGGAAAAATTAATTAATATTTTACAATCATGCTGTTCTGCTGTTGATTCTCTTGATCAGGCTGTTAGTTGCTTTAAAAAACTAAGATCCTCAATTACTACACAGAGCATAGAACATTAATCAGACTTCTGACATTTTCAAATCTGGGTAGGTCTGTTTTGTTTTGTAAATATGTGCTGCATCTGGAACATGTGATTCAGACTGACTTAGAATGTCACCAAAAAGANATGAAATCGAGGTGATAAGCAGAAGCCATTAATTTCACAAGAGAGCTTTGGATGGTATAACAACCCACTTCAGATGCATTAGTTGGATATCATTTTCCGTTTCAGTAAGAGTAAGATCAAATCAAGGAAGCCTTATAGTAAAATCCTACAGTTACACTCTGAAAAGAGGGGTCATTTTAATTTCAGGGTCTTTTATTACACAGCAAGATAACTGATTGAACTGTGAGATAGCACTAACAGCATAAATATATTCTGATGTCCTCTCTTTAATGCATTTAGAAGTTACAGAGATATTTTGGGGTTTTTATTTGCAGGAATTATGATGAATCTTCAATTCCTTTCTTTTAGCTACAAAATATTTATATGAAGACTGAACTATTGCTAAATCTGCTGCCACTGCTAAATTTTGCCCTAATTATGAAATTAACTTTTTTAAGGGCTGTGGTGATGTAATAGTTTCAGGGGTTAAAAGCTCTTGACCAAAAGGTAACTCATCTGCTATAAACCCATTACATTTTTCTTATTTTTGCAAGCCTTTTTCTAGAGCAAAATATTGCTGTAATTCAAATCAAGAAAGTGGAAAATGATGGGTGTTTCTATTACAGTGCAAATGACTTGAAAAGGAAACTATACTTCTTACAGCCTTCAGAGGATCTACTGTCAACAGAAAAACAGCCTGGTACCTGCAG
Organism: Rhabdornis inornatus; assembly: GCA_013397075.1. NCBI lineage: Eukaryota > Metazoa > Chordata > Aves > Passeriformes > Rhabdornithidae > Rhabdornis > Rhabdornis inornatus. The sequence goes on from VWZS01000480.1 coordinate 220,998, forward strand.
AATAGTGTTTCCAAAAATCAGGCAAGTAGCTTCAACTTAACATGTCACTCGTACTAAGTAATTCACAAAGAGGGTTTTGGTAAGCACAGATGTTTCAGTGTTTAAAACATGCAAAGATCCTGAAGAACTCAAAGATTCAACTATACCAGCATTCATTCAGAAAGAAATCTGAAGTGTGTGTTGATGCTCCTCTCATTCTGACTAGCTTGTGTATTACATTCAGACCTTTTAAGGAAAATGAGTCGATTATATTTACTCACACCCAAGGAAAGTGAAACAGAGTCACTTTTTTCCTAAGACTCTGAAGTTCCTGCCTGTAAATTTATAATTCACCTGAAGACAATACAAAGATTTTTGGAGAATCTCCCAAGTTTGTCTTATTATGATAATGACAGAAATCAGTGTGTACTGTAACGGCTTAAAATCAGTAAGGCTCCATCCCCCTTCAGCTACAACTCCATTAGTCTGAACTAGGATACTGATCCCAGATATTTCAGGAAGGTTTTACACTTTGTGTAAACACTGATGAAAATCTCAATGCATAAAACATGCTCTATCATTTTTATTTTTAAGGTCTCAGCCAAGTATATGCAACACCTCTCTAAAAGATTATCTATTAATGCATGAATATGTGCTGGGACAAAATGCTTTACACCAGCAGCTTCACGGTTCTGAATGTGCTTAGCAACAAACAACCTAACACTTATTTACATGCTACCAAAAATACCTTCAGGAAAATGCATTAAATGAAATGTAAAGTTGCAGCTGTCAGTTCAAACTTACCCACTGCAACTCTGAGTCACGTGAGTTGGCTGAACTGAATATTCTGAATTCAAGTAACCTCATCTTTACACATAGATTCATTCACACCTCACCCTCAGTGCCAAACCACCACTGACTAAGGAACAGATTTGTCTACCGGAAGAATAGCAGATTGTAGGAATGAGGTTAAATACATTTTACTGTTACCATAAGTACTTACAACTAACAGAACAAGGAATAAATTTATTTTACAGTTGAGAGCCGGTTACTATTGAGTGAGAAAAGTAAAAATAAAATACTGAGAACACAAGACTTAGTTGATATATTACTTTTAGTAAGGCAAAGAAGAACAAAGAGATCGTTCAAAACTTTCAGTGTAGGCACAACACTGCAGTATGTAGATCAGTTATTGTGTTTCAATCACAAGACTAGCAATAATGGTAAATATGTCTAAGTTTAATTAAATTTACCATAGAGTTGAGTATCTGTGACTAATTATTTAAATTTCTTCAGTCACATAATATTTATACAACTTCACAATTGTTCTTTAAGATATAAAGAACTATACATAATCAGTTTTTCACCCAAGGAAAGAACTGTATTATATCTATATTATAAACAACTCTGATTATATTCCATATATAATCACCACCTACACTTCAAGAGTATTGTGACTAATTTGGATCATATTATTAGCATACTCTTGGTCTGAAATCTTTATTATCTCCAAACATAATACCAAACTTTGCAATAATAATTCCTGTTTCCTGCTTTTCTGCACGTGTCCATAGAGATGCTTATGTCTTCATTTAAAATAGTCCATGTATATTTTAATGCCACCCTAAAGACTCTTCAATCTTTTTAGTTCTCTATTGGTAATTTACTATGTCACTATCTTATAATATTTTCCCAATGTTTTCACTGTAGATTTTTAAATGAAATTTCTACTCTAGTCCAGCTTTAATTTGTATGTAGAAATAACTACTCCTTCATAAATACCTAAATAACAGAAAGAACTTTCCACAGTTTTAAATTGTATTTTTAACATAATTCATCCATTATCTTTAAAAAATCCCTCTTATCAGGAGCACTACATTCTTATTTTTTAATGTTTTAATCTCAAGATCACCTTGCTATGCATGCCCAGAAATTAATCTTGATTTATGCTTTGTAGTTCTTCAAGTCATTTCCCTGGGCTATGGAAAAGGACATGCAATTTCCAGTAAAGTTTTCCCAACAAGTTTTCCCTGTAAGCCTAGGGAGCAGTCCAAAGGCAGCACTGGTATGAATACTCATGTGTGCTAATGTGGAATTGATACCAATCAAATACATTTTTTAATCAGGATAGCTGCATTTACAATTCTTAACGTCCAAGGGCTTGGATGTGTTATTCACTTGTTAAGCCACTTAAGAATAACATAAGCCCAATGTAAAAAGAAAAGCGACTCATCAGACATTAAACAGATAAAGAATATTAAAATCTCCTCTGTCATTCTATTTATGCAGAAGAAAGGTGGTAACCTTTATTTAATTCAGCTGTAGTTATTGGGTAATATTAAATAATTTTTTAAAACTGATTAAATTCTTAAACTTAGAGATCCACTTTTAACAGTACCTATGTGATTTCTCAAGGAAGATTTGATTAAATATTATTGCTGAATTAAGGTGGACGACCTGTCAAACAAACTCAATTTTAGTGTTATTCTACTTGAAACTCTGCAGTAGACACAGAATCAACTCTGTTGACCAGCTTAAAGAAACACCCTCTGAGGTTCAGAAGCTGAACCTGACAGAGTTACTCATATAGAATTCTACTAGGAGCAACAGACAGCTAAAATTTCCCAGTGTGATTCTCATTCCATTTTCTAAGGCAGTTCTCACTGACCAGGCATTCTAAAATACATCATGAAATCATTCTCTACAGAGATTGAATTATTTGATCAAATGGCTCAATCAAATTACGTGGCAAGCATAAGCGGACTATACTTTTTTTCAAACTATCTATACTCTGACTTCAAGCTTTATTTTTTCCTCTCACTTATAATGTTCCAGATAGTACAGCTGGGTACTTAAGAGCTAAAAAGAAAACTGAAAGGCAAAGGTTGAATTGATTTGTCAGGGTAAATGCAACAAAGATGAATACTACTCCTATTACAAAGAACTATGAAGACAGTCTTCTAACAAGGAAGAAAAGATGATTGCTGCAAACACATGTTTGCATCTTTCCCAAATATTAAGAAGGTACCAGTACTGTGTTATGCTGTTAGTCAGATCTTTTACTTGATCTCAACAATAGCCAGTGGGCCACAACATACCCAATTACTTGCCTTATATCAACAATTTATTGACCTACTGAAGTCAATTAAAATGGTCATATGCTTAAGGGTAGATAAATTGGTTTAATCTCTTATCAAATCAAAATTTCAAACAAGATATTCTTTATACAATCCTTTTAGTCTCTTTTATTTTTATGTGCAGTCCTGGTGGCTTCCATTAGCTCATATTAAAATAACTGTATAAAACCTACATGAAAATTCTTCCTAAAGATCTAACTCCATTTAAAGCAAAGCAATGTATTCTGTACATAATTCATTTTTTCCTATTCCCAATTTTATAACTTCTGCCTCTGTGTAGGGAGGCAATAGTGTTTTTCATTGTTGGGAAAGTACTAGCATACTGGGTGCATATTTGATTAATGCACATGAAATGAATGGTGTCCTTTTTCTACAGCTCTTGCTTTCCCCAGTATACCCTTTCAGAATAATGCCTACAGATCAGGGATTTTTGAAAAGAGGTGCTTAAAATGTGAACAGAAAAAATAGAATCATATGTATTACAGATAAAATTGCCTAGTAGGCTATCTATGCTCTCTATGCACTAGATCAAGATTGTTCTCCATGGTGCATTTTCTAGTATTCCACCAGTGAAATTTTTAATGTGCTAAACAGTACTTTTATCATTCCTCTTGGAGATAATTTCCACTTAATATATATTTCTGAAGACATTTTCTTCAAGATTCTATCTATATTTTATCTTTTAATTTTACCATACACTATCATGTGTGGAGGTACCCTACATATTTCTTCCTGTCTTTGGTCTTAATAGCTACAAAGTACTTTACAGTCATTTCTTTAAATCTCTCCTAATCTGTTAGTTTTTATATAAACATTTATTTTTAAAAAACCCAATGAACTATAACTTGACCACATGTATAATTTGAACACAAAATTTGAACTATATATATATGAATATATGTAATACATAAACACAAACAAAGAAGCATATATATGTATAATATAAATGTGTATTTAATGTTTCCCTCTTAAAGCAAAACTTCCATTGTCTTCACTTTTGCTCATCATAGAATCATCTTCAACAACATTTTGGGATATTGATTTATGTATTTTTGGATGGCATTGCATCTATAGTCTGGCAAGGAATGTCGTTTCTTCTATCACACAACAGTGAAAATTTGTATCTAATAGACCTATATAACAATGAAGCATCTGCAAAATACTAAATTATAAACTATCTCCCTTATATAGTAGTCTGTAATCACAACAGATTTAGTAAAAAAAAAAAAGGTTTATTTTTTTCTTTAAGTCTAATTACGGAAAAAGTGCAATCTCACTCCTAAATGCCAGTAGCATAGTTTGAAAAGAGATAGCGTGGCCAAAAATTTTTAAAATATACTACAGCTTAATGACATTAGACTTTTGCTACTGACTCCTGTGCTATCACAGAAGTTAATTCAGGAAATATGTTCTAGCTTAACCCACTCAGTAACTGAAAGCTATTAAGTCTGAGTTAGGCAGAAAACTGTCAGATATAATTTAGATAAAGCTGATTCTTCATTGATGAGAGGTAGCTATATTAGAAGCAACTCAGGCGTCAGGCAGTCCTGCTTTCTATGGTTCATTTAATGAAATTGTAACAACTGTAGCAATTAATCCCGAATCATTAAAAAGTTGATGACTTAGTTTTGTTATGTATCAGCAACTATATACATGTTAATTTAAAGGATAAATATAGAATTACTAGACATACAACTGTAGAAATCAACATCCACGTTTCTCATGTATACATACAAATGGACATGTGATATTACATAGGAATATTTGCTTTGGAAATAACACGAGGACAAACCTTTCATGCAGTTTCTAAATACTTTTACTACTTATCTAAGCCAAACTCAAATTAAGTGAATTAATACAACATAAGGACAAATATTAATTAATTCATAATTAATTAATGTATTAATACAATTAATAATTTAAGTACTATTTTTTCCTCTTAAATAAGAATATACTGTTGGACACATAAGGCCAAATAAGAATATTCTTTTCTTTTAAATATTTTATCATTCTTGTTTGTCAACTAAAGTCTTAAAATTGCCATTTCACTGTTCTGTTTAGTATATCAAGCTGCTAAAAGTATCAGAAACATTTCTAATCTTGTGCAGAATTCTAGAGGTCTCTCATAGCACATAGGAATGAAAAATGCACAACACCAATTACCTGTGGAACAGACTCTGTACAGTAGATAATATGCAAATTATCTATTACAAAGCCAGGTCCGAGCAACACAGTCTATCAGATAGAAAACACATGTTTTACTCAAATATGATAATTACCATACATTGCTTCATTATATGACTGATCTTATACCTAGTTAAAGAATTCTGGATTTCAAGCAATAAAGAAAGTGAATAATTACATTATTAAAATCTAAAGATGTTTAAAACCCTTAAATTCTACTTTATAATGTCACATTTAGTACCCAAAATATATCTTCACAGCTTCTGATGTAAAGTGATCTAAAGGCATTTCAATTTTAGAGTGAAATGAGATGTCATCTATAGATCTTTAGTATCAGCAAGAATCAATGAAGTGGTAATGTGCAGTAATAGGCAAAACCTAAATATGGCACACCTGGGAAAGAAGCAGCTCTGAGGACTAGAGCAGACTCATCCCAACTGTCTTTATTCCAACAAAAGCTGCATTAAGCCAGGCTCTCTCACTCTGTTAAAGTTTTAGCATGCAATAAAATTAATGTTCCTCTACATATTGATTTTTCACTTCATAAAAATGTAACACTCTGCAAAAGAAAATTTCATCTCATTGCAAGTTTTCATATTTGTTTCTTTCTTTGGCCTAATTTCAACTGGCAACCAAAGTGCTTCATACCCAAGGCTGTCCCAATGTCACGGATTCCTCTGTCCAGATAAAGTAATGCGTTGCAGCTGCCATGTCATTGTCACAAGGAAAACCCAACAGCAAAACTCCTACTTGTAGCGACACAAAGTCAGTCTAAATGCACACTTAACTGCATACAGTGGATAGCTTCACTGGCCTCCAGTAAAACATCTTTAAGTCAGGGGTTCCCCACAACAGTTTAACAGCAATGTTTTTCAATTGTCAAGGAGAAAAATCGTGACTCACTCAGAAGGAAAAGCTGGTTCTTGTCTTAAACAATACATAATTATTCTATCTGTTTTGAAGAATTTTGGAATGTAAACTAGAATAAGAAAGTAAAAATAGGATATTGAGTCTGGAGTATAAACAAAGAAACCAAATAACTGCAATAAATTCACACATGATGCCTTGAGATGAAAGACATCCCATACCTAAATATAAGTAGTTGAGATCATTCTTAAAAAGATTTCTTAAGCAGAAGGTACATCTAGGAACAAAATAAGACCTAGTGATCTCTACCTCTTTTGTAAGAGACATGGAGAGTTACTGATCTCACTGGTATTTTCAAATACAAGTTGCTTTGCAATGAAATTTAGCCATTAGAAAAACATAAAAAATATTCAATTGGTTTGAATTTTATCATACTTGCCCCAAACTATGTGTATTAAAAATTATTTCCTCTTTCTCTTAATCTTATACATAATTATTTTTATGGTATAAATATTCTGTCAAAAAATCCATAATATAATTTCTCTTACTATCTTTGCAAAACTCCATTGTTTGAGCATTTGCTTGCATTTAATGAGTTTCTGTGGCCTGTTTTTTCCATTTGAATCCTAATGAAAGGTGAACCTTAGAACTACATAGATTTCATATTTTAGATTTCATATTAGATTTCACATTTGATTTCAGATTTTTCTTCCTCTGTATAACTCTGTATGACAAAGCATTTAGCATTGATTTTTATAAAAGCTAGGCCAGTTATAATATAATTAGGAATGTTTAAAATTATAGGCATCTTAGAACCAATTTGCAGCGCAAACTGGAAGAAAGTATTATTTCAATGTTACACATTCAAAATTTAAAAGTACAAATTAATTAAGACATGAACAATACTGGCACATCACACAGTGAGTATAAAGAACTTTGACTGGCTCTAAGTCTGCTGAGCATGGTAGCAATAATGCAGGTGGTCACTGAGTTCTTATTTCCCCTGGCTCAGCTTCTGTTACTACTGTTACTACTACTACTGCTAGAAATATGAAATCAAAAAAATATGGCAAGACCTTTGAAAAAGTAGACCAAGCTTTTCACCACTTCCATAAAGCAAAGTATTCTTGTCAGTGGCATATCTGTATTTATCAGCGTTAGCAAACTTAAGAATTTTTTCAGTTGCCATAGAACAAAATGTATTGTTTTATGGTCACAATAATGTGGCACTGTGTTTTGCAATTCAATTACGTAGCACCATCTGAACAGGAGTCTTTCTTTCTTTGTTTAGTATAAAATTATTTTGCCAGAAGCTTCTTCTCATCCGTCTTTTGTTTAATTGCTTTTGTCTTTAGCAACCACAGCATTCAGTTTTTTAATTATATGTTTGGGTAGGCCCTAAATCACTAAACAGACGTGGACAGGACAACCATCGTTTGCTTCCATGGTAAAGGAACTGACTGTGGCTAAACACTGTCATCTGTAGAATTTACATAAACACATTAATTAGCCTTCCTTTGTTTCTCTTCAAAACCATATTAAAATACCAGACACAGCTGTCTCTACAAAAGACTAAATTCATGTCCTTTCTAATTCATGATGTCACCCCAGTCACAAGCAATTTCCAGTAGTTTTACTTTCAAAGGAAAGACAGCAATTGAAAACACAACTATAAAATTTTACATGTGGAAGTTGTGCAGACATTCTACAAAAAAATCTAGTACTCATTTGAGACCTATTTCCCATAGCAATGGGCAAAGATATATAGGCCAGCATTCCTGAAGCTAAATCAAACTTCACTTCCAATAAAATAAGCAGCTATTATGACACAAGCTGAGAGCTTGTCCTTCTATTAGAATATTGCTTTCTCACATACTGTGCTGGTTTTGCCTGGGATAGAGTTAACTTTGCTGGTCTGGAGCTGTGTTCTGGATCAGTGCTGGAAATAGTGTTAACACAGGGATGTTCCAGCTGTGGCTGAGCACAGCTTACCCAGAGCCAAGGCTTTTTCTGCCTCTCACCCCATCCCACCAGTGACGAGCCTGGGGGTGCACATGGAGGGGACACAGCCAGGACAGCTGACCCCAAGTGACCACAGGAATATCCCAGACCATGTGGTGTTGTGCTCAGCATGTAGAGCTGGGGGAAGGAGAAGGAAGGGAGGGATGTTCAGAGTGATGATGTTTGTCTTCTCCAGTCATTGTTACCTGTGATGGAGCTCTGCTTTCCTGGGGATGGCTGAACACCTGCCCGCCAATGAGTAGTGGTGATGTAATCCCTTGGGTTTTTTGCTTGAGTGCATGGTTTTCCCTTTACCTATTAAACTGCCTTTATCTCACAAGTTTTCTCTCCTTTACCCATCTATTCTCTCCCTCATCCCACTGTGAGGCAAGTGAGCAAGCAGTTGTGGGGTCTGACCTGCCCCCGGGGTTATAATGATGCAAACACATAACAAAATTAATTTACCGTGTAACACTTAAGGAAGAGCCAAAGCATTGGGGCTTTACCTTTTCTGATAGGGATGATCAGTACTAGCAGAACACTTTATGAAAATGTATCATATTCAAAGTATCATATGAATTTATGGAATAAAGTAAATGGGTTGATGTGGTGGCCAAAAGGGCCTTTCAGAGACTGAGAATGAAAAATTCTCAATCTGAAGAGCAATGGAAACATTAGAAGAGGAAAAATTAGTAAAATTATAAGCTCTTATATTAGAAAATAATGACAAAATCAAATTATTTTATTGCTACAGCCACAGTCAATATGCCTATGTCTACAGTGTTGGAATAGATGAGGACAAAAGGAAAAGGACAAGGAACAAGGCAAGAAAGTCCATCATCAGGTGGCTGGACCCACTTGTTCTAGTAAAGCCCATATCTCTTACACTGCATTGAAATCCATATAATTACCTTTATTCGTTACTTAATATTCATGAAAATACTACAGTTACAATTAAATGCCACTTACACATCATACAACATCTGTGACCACAGACAGAAAATTTAAAAGGTAAGAAAACCACTGTGAACACTAACTTTCTCACCTAATTCAGCATAATACTCTTTTTAAGAGAAGCAAGCAAGAGAATGTTCACAAGTAAAAAACAGGATTAAAACAAAACATCATTAACAAACTTTTAATTGCATTTGTGGTGTAACATAGTTTTAGCTTTTTTATCTAATGAACCAAAATTTCTTTAATAATCAATAGTGAAAGGCACAGTACTGACAACACTTACGAAACAAAGGCTCAACACCACACAATATTATTCAGGTTAAATTTTTTCCCAAGACCAGGCGTCAAGTCCTTGTCCACAGAGAGTTATATTATCACTTCTTTGCTTATAAAAAACCTCTTAAAATACGTATAAATGGTTTATTATACTATACACAAACATTATAATCAATATTATTTTTTATCTTCACTATGGAATTGAGAGTTAAGACCTCACTCTGGAATGCACCCACCTCTCTGTCTAACCTCCAGAGACTCGATATTGGTCAGCATTGATTTTTAATTAAACAAGTAGCTCAAATGTTTTGAATACATGACATAAGCTAATTCTCATCATAAACTAACTTCACTGTGCTGCCAAGATATATTTTGAATACAGAAAGACAGCTTTACTAAAATACTAGTTTTACAAATTTAAATGTATTAAATTAGCAAGAGGAAAAAAAATAAAACAGCTTTGGCCACCCAGCCCCATTATACCTACACATTCACACTTTATACTACACAGTAATAGATGGTTATTACTCTGTAACTGTTGAGGTCCAGAATGAAAACTGGGGCCCCTAAACCAAGTAAAGAAAGCATGAAAGGCTATGAGATAAAGGATGTGCTTGGCAAAGGATTCCTAAATGCATCTAGATTTGTAGCAGTAACTGCATTAAGCAAACCCATCAGCTGCAGAGAAAGCAGACAGAGTGTAAGAGTAGGCTATTGCCCATGACAGGAAATGTTAGCAAGCTGCTCTAACTGGCCATGCTTCAACAAAGCATTTAAGGATGGTGCTAAAGGGCCCTCTTGGCTAGAATACCTTTTTGAATTGAGCCTAGGGGCCTTGTGGAGTTAGGGCCAGATAAAAACATACATTATTGCTTTTTTGTGCACAAAACTATTCAAATACAGAGTGCTCAGAGAACTGATGCATTCAACTTCCTTCCTATTTAACAGAAACAAGAACAGGATGTGATTAACAACTACGGAAATATACGATTTTCATATGTATTGACAGTCATATCTGAAGTTGACTATAAACATATTTAATACATTCTTCACTGAAAGGCTGGAGTGATAAAGACACAATGAGGCTTATTGGAATGAGTGTGTAGTTACAAAAATGAGTGTGAGGAGCATATTTTTATTATAAAGAAAACATTAGAGTATTTATACTTTGGCTGAAATTTTGAAATTTAGAAAAGCATGCAAAGCATCTTTATTTTTTTTTAAGGAAATTTGTAGAGGAATTTATGTATTTCAGATATTTATATTTTTTTAGCTGGTAATTTCTCTGAAAGCAAGTCCACATACCTATGGGAGAAAGCCATTTAGTGAACACTACTATGTCATCATTCTTCTAAAAGAAAAATGCCAACATCTCTATCACCAAAGGTAAAAAATATTTATAGAAAAATATCTACGGAAAATACTTATTTTTATGTATAGAGGTGTAACTAAATAAAAAAAGCAGAAGATATCCAAAAGAATATGCTCCTCCATCTATTTTTAGTGTAATTATTACTTAGTGTTATTTGTTATTAAAGAAAACACATATATTGTTTGTATTAGAAGTCATATAAATGCTGTGAACTACTGATAAAATTGAATATTTTTATTTGTTGACAGCCCTTAAAGAGGACTACATTTCTCATTATAGATATCCTTGTACAGCCTGACTTTTGGGGCTTTGAAGGCTTCAGGGAGGAATTACTGTAAGACACAACTTTCACTCAGAAAATCTGTCCTTTGTGTGTTAGGAAATAAACCTCAGCCTCACTAAATATTTGTAATTATGTCCAATTTCTTTCCTCCATGAAAGAGGCATGTTCCTAGTTTATTCCAATTCACCCCTACCCTCTAACATTTCTAGTATAGGGTGAGGGGAGATTAAATTTTTTTAAGTCTGAAAGAAAGAGCTTTTATTTTCTGTCTATTTTCCAGCTTTTAGAATTACGTATTTTATACATTTCATGTGACAAAAATATCAAGCTGTTTCACAGTACTAGGAGAAAGAACCTACCCAGCACATTTACTGATTAATCTAGAATTTTACTCCCAGATGGTTATTGTCCCTCATTTCTACGAAACAAGACATCATTGCCAGCAAATACGCATTTGTTCTTCTGCTAACATTGTTCTACAGCTTAAACACATTCTCACTTTGCCAGTGCATTTCTCTTTGAGTAGAATAAAAAGAGAGTGCATTTCTTTATTCTACAAGAAGACATAATAATTCCTAATAATACCTAAGACAGAATTTCTATTTCCTCAACTCTAGCTACCTATCTTGCACTTCTCCCTTTTAGAATTCATGTGTCGATCATGTGTGACCCAAACTACAAACAGAATTTGAGATGAAATCCCACCAATACCATGTACATTGCCTTTAATATTTTCTTTCCACTTCTAAAAATGCTGTAATACATCCTGGTATGTCTTTACACTTGTGTTTTTTCATTGCCATGTCACACTTATGGCTTTAGTCACCCTGAGACTAATAAAGCCAGATCTCTCTCTTCCTCTGACACTTTCAATTATAACTCCCATCTTCCAACAGAAAAATCGTATTAGTTCCTAATTAGACTTTGCACTACACACTTCTTGTTTCACCCTTCCTTCTCTGACTTTTTAATCTTTCACATCTTTTTCTATCAGCCAGTTTTCCAGCCTTTATTTCTGCATTCAGAGAAATATTTCCTATTGCCTCCGAATTAGAACACAGTTCAATATTGTCTTGGGGTGACTTTATGATGCTTGTATCCCCAAAATCATCTGTTCTCTTGGTTGAATATATAAATCCTCCAGCTTTAAGATTGGTTCCAGGAGTGAAGGGGGGGGAAAAAGAAGTGCAGAGTTTTGTTATCAGTCTACACCCGGCTCCCCTACATCCTTCTCACAGACTGTGCTGTCTGCAGTGGACAGTGGGAGAGGGCTCTTTTTGGCTTTTGGTTGGTTTTTCTGGCTAACTGAAGCAAAGAAGTTCCCTGGACTGCGGTTTGGTTTTTTTCCCTCTTTTCCCTTTTTCTTGGAATTGTTTGAACCTGCTCTGGACTGAAAACCCAGAAGAGCACCATGAGCTCACACCGGTGTCCCACCAGGCCTGGGCTGGGCTGGGCTGTGACATTTCCCAGCACCGGAAGGACTGAGAACAGCTTGAGTGAGCCGGGCAGCCCACGGAAAGGACTCTTCTGAATCTGTCATCTCTTCAGAGCTGTGAGAGGTTTTGCTGTTTAATGTTGTTCATTTTTGTGCTGGGAAGTGTTCTGCTTGTTAAATAAACAGGTTTTTTCCACTTCCCTCCGAGGAAATACTTTTTTTTCCTGAACCAATAGGGGGAGGGACTGCTTGTATCTGTTTCTTGGAGGGACCCTATTCAGAGGTTTCCCCCCAGATTTGCCCTAAACCAGGACAATTATCAGTAGCACTGATCTGAATTAAACTAATCTAAGAGTGGAAAAAATTGTGACTCCATATTGGTTCCCCTATCCAGTTTATCATACAAGTTCTGCCAACAGTCAACATGAGGGTGAAAACAAGCCCAGAAGGGAGGATGTGCTTCTTTCAACCAATGTAACACAGACACATCAGCCTGCTCCAGAAGCATTACCCAGTAGTCCTTCACTAGCCTCAGCCTGTCTAACAACTGATTGCCATAATCTTCTCTTTGCTATTAGGCTTTATCTTTTCCTGGCTGCAGCACTTGTTCGATCCATCACTCATTGCACTGCTTCAGGATGCTAAGAACATAGATCATCATTCACCAGGTGCCGCAATCCGGACAGGGCTAAGCAAAGGGTCAGAGAGAAGAGCCCGTGGAGAGAGTGGGAACACAGCTGTTGATGGCAGAAGGCTGGAAAACCTGCAACCTGGAAGTTAATCTGCAAAGGTTGTTTTACAGCCCAGTACCAGACTGGTAAGAGCTTGCTGCTCTCAAAGAACCAGATCATTTGCACCTTTTTCCTTTCTGTGTTATTACTATTCCTCTTCTCTGCTTCCAGCCATGCACTCCTGCTCTGGGCATTGCTCAGTCCCTTTGTGAACTGCCACCTGCACCCACCTCAGAGCCCAGGACTGCCTGAGACACTGGGAGTGACTGCATGCACGTATGCTGTCCAACAGGAACACTCAGCAGGGAGAGACACATGGAGGCAGAACCATGCAGCTCTTTTCTTTTCAATCTCTTCTCCTTTCAGTTGCTTTAACAATAGGTTGTAATTCAAACTAAGAATAAGTAGTATCAATAATGAACAACTAAGCAATAAATTTGAGTTGCTTTTCATATACCAAGTCACTGCTTCTCAGGGTTAAAAACAATATACCAATTTAATTGTTCAAAAGGTATTTAGGAGTTGGAAAGATTTAAATTATTCAATCAGCCAGACTCCACAATATGAGTTTATGGTAATTGTGATTGCCCGGTGGGTCAATTAGGAAAGTTCAGGGAAAAAAATATGCCTTTCCTTCATAAGAAGAGAAGAAATATACTGGGATACCCCTCTGCAACACTGAAATAGGCATTGACCATGTTGTCACGTTAGAGTGCAGGCATACCTATATCAGCATATATCAGGCATGCTGATATAGAAATATATCATTCAATCAAGTCTCTTGTCCAAATATTCATGACTTAATTACTTATTTGTATAAAGACAAACTTCTGCTTTACAAAATCATGAAAGTTTAATGAGGACAGGAGACAATAGAGTGAAACTTGTGAAACAAACTCTATCTCCAAGGTAGCAGCTGAGAAAATGGCCCACAGTTATTGCACGACTTGAGAATGGAAAACAGGTTCTGACACAATTAACCTTTTGGCAATACAGAAAAGTTATTAAAAAGACTAAGTGGTGTTTTCTTGAAGGCCAAAATTTGTACAACTCGCAAACCCACTCAAACTCAGCACTACTTCAAAACTGATAAACACACAGGGAGCAGTTACAATTAACTTCTGTTTTCAGAAGAAGTATTAGAAGTACCAGAACATATTCTTAGTCTGGATGTCAATCTTCCTTGTTTGGAATAAATAAAAAAAACAGACAATGAGTGCCAAATACTAACATAGAAAACAGAAAACAAATGAAATAGTAATAAGGGGGAAGGTAAAAACCACAACTTCTAAGCATAACAAGGTAACAGTTAGTACCTGGCAAATAAATTTATTGTGCTCTTAATCAGGTCTCCTGTTACATGCAAAGTACTGTTGTGAATCTGTGAAATGGATTCCAGGATTAAGACTTAACAAATTTATCTCCTTCTGAGCCACCTTACATCCTTATGAAAAGATATATTTTTATTTCTATTTTAATGGCATGCACCCTACTATTGCTGTTGCAGGTAATTGTAAAAATAGCAATCAAGGGCAGTTTTACCAATCAAAATTTTGCTGTTCTTCCATTGCAATTTAAAATATTTTCTGAGTTTTTTTCTAATTTAACACTCTAGCTAAGTACTGGAATCCTCTCATCTCTAGATACACTTATGCTACCTAAAAAAAGTTCACTAGAAATTCCTATCACACACACACATGGATGCGCACATACAAAAAAAAGCAGGAGAGAAACAGCAAATTCCATCCAGGATGATATACAGAAAATTAAGCATTAATGAGTTGTAGAACTCAAAATAACTTATTTCTCCTATTCCTCTTTCTAAAATACCTTTGTATTAATATTTCTTAAACCTCTAGGTGAATTTCTGATCACACAGAAATCAGTAATTCACAAATTCTCTTCAAAAAAACCTACAGTTTGCCTGGGTTTTTACTTATATACGTCCCCATGTCCCCCAGTTTTATATCTACTTCACTTTTTTTTTTCCTTATGCGTAATTTGTTTTCCAAGCATATAGAGTTTAAAATAGGCCTTGGAAAAGTGACCACAGCATATGCAGTAATTGCTACCCTGAAATCCTCCATTTCAGATTTTTCATGGCTTCAAGAAAACCAGTAGTAAATTTCTCTTTTTTTAGTTCTGAACCCAATCATGTAAAACATTTTACTACAACATCTATCTCATTCTCTACAAGTATGTTTGGGAATGATTTGTCAATGAAAATGAGAATGATTCTATGATTCCTTGAGATGTTATCAATAAATAACTGCAAATGAACTTCCAATTAAGCTCCATGATGCTGATTCTAAATGCTTCATTTCCACAACTCTTCAAAGAGCCAGTGCATTATCCCACTCAACTACTGAAATACAGAATTACATGGTATTAAAGGTGAGGTATGTGTTTATAGAGGCTATTGAACGCTTTCAAAAATAAAGACCTGTAGTATTTCATTGCTTAAAAGCAGTTTCTCTCTTTCTTTGAACCCTTTCAAACGTCAGTGATAATTTTAATATTCACAGGATTTACACACTGGTAAAATAATAGAAGTATGGTTCTTAGAACAAAAATATTTTCCATGTATTATAGAGCTCTCAAATACTAGAGCTCTTCTGAAAGGAACTGATTAATCATACTATTTAAAGGTTGTGACACATTTACGCCCAAACTAATGCAAGCAAAGCTAGTAATTCACAGTTACAAACCTGTGCAAGAGACAACTTATATGTTGGGACACTTGTTTTTAAATTCTGGACCGTTTTGGACTCTGCCCATTTCTGGTATTGAATTCACTTAATCTTAACTCTCCTGTGTTAAGATATGAAGGGGGGGGGGGGGAGGGGGAAATCTAATTTGTTGTTACTTGATTTTCTTTAAAAATCCTTTGCCACTAAGGTTGACATAGAAGAACCATAAAAACTAAGCAATAGAGATAACAATTCGTATTCCTCATTAGTCAGGATCAAAAACTTTAGATTCACTTTTTTTAAAAAAGCAAGCTGCAGAACATTTATTTAAAGCACAGAAATAGGTGTTGATCATAAATATACTGAAGATGTCAGACCAATTTTAAATATATATTTAAATGGGTTTTAGTAAATTATGAACGTAGACCTTGAAGCTCTGTAGAACCAAAATTTAATCAAGGCAGAGACTTAGTCAAGGCTTCTCTAGAGAGACAATGGATATTTGGTGCCATCAGCATCCTACAACCCTTGGAGTACAGTTGTGCTTATCATGGGCAAACAAAAAGCCATACTGGTATATGCCAAGTAAAAGTTCTTCACAACAGTTCATCTGAGCCAGAATACTGACATTTCAATTTATTTGCCTTGCAAGCTTCCAAAGCACTTACCCATGAAAATTTTATATACCTTGATTCATCTCCTTTCCACTGAAAAGAAAAAAAAAATGGAGAGCATCTATGATTTTACCTTTCCATGATTTAAACTGAGAAATGGGGTTGTAGTAGCTGACTCCAGGAGAGTGAGGGGCAGCTATTGCTTAGGCAGCACTTATCCATAAGTGTTTCTCATGCCTTTCCTATGCATGTACTTTATTGCAAAGAAGGGAAATCCACAGAAACAGAGCCTATTAAGCAGGTCTTAGGCTGACAGCAATGTCCTAGGGTCAGACTGGCCAAGTGTAGAGTCCTACTAAGGCAGACTACTTCAGGCCAGTGTTTAAGCCAAGGTTACAGGAGTCTTTCTGCCACAGCCAAAAGAAGGAATAGATTACACCCAGACCTGCCTCTGACATCCTTGAAAGCGTGTGATGCATAAGACACCTTGAAAGAGGAAGCAGAGGACTGAAATCTGCATCCCTCTGGACAGAAGCAAAAACAAAGACCAGAACAGTCAGTGGGGAAGACTTCAGAGAAAGGAGAGTGAACTCCTTTTTCTAAAAATACTGGGCAGGGTCAGAGAAAGCAATTGCATGTTCTTTGCACAATCACATAGAGGTGGAAAAGATTGGGCATGGGAAAGATGAATCTGTGGAAAGTGAGATTCAAAGCCTAAGGTAGTTTATAATTAGCTCAGTTAGGAATATTCAATTAAAGGCTTTTAAATGCAGTGTAGGCAGCAATGAAGTTTGGCTTCTCTCCAAAAATAGTTGCACTCATATTCAGAACATGGACAGTCTCTGGAGAGATTAGTGAAATTAATGGAATTACTAGAATTTCCTCTCCTGGTCAAAAGTTAGTGCTCCTGCCCGATGTACCAAATTATTCACCATTTAGGTTACTCCTGAGGCGCATTTTAAAATAGCAATATTGAGTCTCCTTTATGTTTAGTTCAATATTCTCCATGTGACAGAACAGAAGCCATGACAAAAATATGTGTCCTGAGAGTACAGTTAGGAAAATATGAGAATGTATCAGCAGTTTGATTTCTCCCTCTTCGACCTATGCATTTTAACTTCTTGGGTTTCCAGTCTGAATGTTATTACTATTTCATTAAGGCCATAACTATCTGTGTTCTGGTTCCTGAAAGCCTATTTGGCATAACATTCGAATTAGCAGTAATGAGAAGAATACGCTCTTCCATCATCAAGTTTGCTACCTTGATGAATATCTCTCTGTAGAAAAATATGAAATGAGTTAATGTACCTGCCTATTAAAGCCACTTCAGGAGATGGCTGAACATATGAATGGCCTATTAGCTAAAGAAAAATTCAACCTAAAGCCCAAGGAAGAAATACAGATGTATCTAAAAAGGGGATTTATTGCAGCTATTTCTTATAGAAAAAGTAGATGTCAGCAAAATTAGGAGTGCTAAAAGATCACACTAAAAAAAGTTAGACAATTTTGGGGCTTTGGGATTTTGCATACAAAATAGTTAGGCTTATATGGATTTTTTTGTGAATTTAAGGCTTTTTTGCTCCTTCCTTGTAGCTGAACTTAGATTATCTGTTGCAATAAAAAAACCCCAAACACGTAAACAAAAAACCCAATAAAACCCCCCAAACAAAAAACAAACAAACCCTCCCCAAAAAACCCAAAAACAAACAAACAAGCAAACAAAACCACAAAAAAAACAACCAGAGGAAGAAACTGATGACAGTACTTGACCAGCTGAGTGAGGCTTCTATTTAGTGATCCAAGTGGCAGAATAGAACAATATTTTGGATAAAATCTAAGGCCTGACAATTTGTGTTAGAGACTATTATCAAAAGGATTATTGTTTACAGAACTATTTAGAAAAGTGGAAATAAAAGACTTAAATATGGATATTAATTTCCTATTTTTCTTCTGAACTTTCTGAAGT
The DNA here is from genome assembly GCA_013397075.1 of Rhabdornis inornatus. Classification (NCBI taxonomy): domain Eukaryota; kingdom Metazoa; phylum Chordata; class Aves; order Passeriformes; family Rhabdornithidae; genus Rhabdornis; species Rhabdornis inornatus. The sequence continues at coordinate 239,490 of VWZS01000480.1, forward strand.
GCCACTGAACTATTTTCATGCAGAGACAGGTAAACCACTACTTTAAAATTGCAAGTACATGTAAAATGCTAAACTCATATTTGCTTTATTTATACTTTTCTGGGTAAATATTGAGAAAAGCTGTTTTAACATTGAAAAATGAGTATTCTCACTAGTTGAGGAGTTAAAAATTCCCATTGCCACAAAAATTCAAAATTATCAAAGAGAGTTTAATAGATTTTAGAATGCACAGATAAGGACTGGACTTATGTAGAAATCTGATAAGTAGGCTTAATCTTTGATAAGCAAGAAAGGACTGGAAAGATCTTCCAAAAAATGTTAAGTTTAGCTTCTTCTTCTGTAGGCATGAAGTCAGCTATTTGTAAACACACCTCTTTTATAAATATGCCAATCAGTATCTTTGAAGCGAGGTTTTTTGCTAGTGATTTATTTCACCCAAATCGTGGTTGGTTTGGATTGCTCTTGCTTTGATTTTCTACCCAAACTATTTCCACTGGAAATTTATCCCAGGATGTGATGAGTCACGGGGGGGGGAAGAAAAAAATAGACTTAAATTTAATCACAGTCACACACAAATTTTGTTCTTCTGCTACCTTTTCCTCATTATGTACCAGCAGGATGTATTTATCAGCAGGAATCTTATTTTCTCCCTGACTTTCCTACACTACACAAGACAAGGTTTGATAAACCCCTGTGTAATGTGGGCTCTGCTGTCACCTGAAGAGTATTTAATTGCATGTGTTCCACCTTGAATTCATATGATTTTCAAGCAGGATAATGTCATAACTGAATTAATTACTCTTAGTGAAGTGGCCAGTTCCTTACTGCTCCTGGAACAACTCTGAACAACAATCCTGGTGCATCCTTGGATATATTTGCTTTTTTTCACAGCTGTGCCACCCTGTCTCTTACCTCTTGGTCAACAAGTAATACAGAGATATGTCCTCCCTCTCAGTTATTTCTAATAAGCCCACAATTTAAAGCAGAATTACATTTTATTGGCTCCTAATGACCATCCATCATCAACTACTTAAATTGTAATCCCATTCCTATTATTGAAGTTCAAGCAGCCTTTCTGAATGATACTCCTACGTTCCTCTGATCTGCTTATTGTGGGAAAACCACCTTCCTCCCATTCAACCTGTCCTTTGCCTTCTCGTCACAGTGGTGTCATTGAAAGATTTACTTGGCACTAAACAATAATTTATATTTTCTTGTGCATTGTATATGATACTTTTATACAATTACCATATAGTTAAATTTCTACAAAATGTTAGTCCCTCTTTTCTGGTAATTAGAATTCCCAATTAAATTGTAAACTCTTAATTATTTTTCAGTATCAAATGGTCCTGGTCCTCACCAGGTGATAGTCTTGTAACGAAAATAGATGCTATCTTTCTCTGAAAGTACCTATCCCTGTTATTTCATAAAAAAATTTGATTTCATCACTTTTATGATAATACTGATGAGAGTTAGAGGCTCAATGCACTCTCTTGGAAACACACCAGTTACACCATAAAGGAAATGGTCAGTATTACCAAACACTGAAGATCTTATTTTTTGCTGCAGACATAAATTAAAGGATAATGAATAGCAATGCTTTTAGTGTTCCTTGAGACATGTCATGAATTCTTACAATTCAACAGTAGAAAGCAAACATAGCCACTGCAGTATTGAAATAACACAAATATTCTGAAATATTAAAAATTGATATTTCTCAGCCAAGCCAAATGTGTTCTGATATCTCTATGTAATCTAATTTATTTTGCTTCACCCAAAAGTATTCAAGTAAGTCAAGACAAGGACATGTCAGCTTTTCCATAGATGTAATTTTCCCATGTATTTAACAGTCAAGGAGTTACAGCAAAAAGTCTATAGGGACAGGTTGCTTATTAATTGTGCACAAAAACACACACAAAAATCCCTTTGAGGCAAATTAACTTTAAAAGTAAACTTTTGTCACCCAAAATGGCTCAGGAACTATGAAGCATATATTACAAATAATTATTCATCAGACATATCAGACAGCAATAATGGATGACTTAAGATCTTTAATTTCAAAATAAATTTGCATTAACACACACAAAACATAGGGGAAATTTATTTTCTATAGTACGGATTTTGCTGTCACATGACCCTACAGAGCCGAGGGCTTAGTAGGTCTTAAAAATGGGAATTTCCATCTTTGTCTTCAATTTTCTACCCTGTTTGGCAAAAAAATTACCTGATAAACTAATTAGTATTAATATCATTACTAATATAGTAGAACATGCTGAATAAGAACATTTATTAGCCAGAAACTTCATTTTCCTACAGATCTCTGGTAATCTTCTGGATTTCTACATTTCTCTGACACTTTGAGCTTATTTGTGAACAATTCTCATCTTTGACGATACTTTGAAATCAGTTCCAAGTCACTGAAATACTTTAAACATATCAAACCAGATTTATCTGGCTGTACTAAGGCCACCTTTTAGTTTCTGAGCATATCATCTGAGCATACACAATTGGTCATAGAGGGTTTATTAATCCAATTGTTTGTTAATACAAGTGTTTGATCAGCACAGGATATATGTGCTATTCATGTGGGGAAAATGTGCTGACCCAACTATAACATATGCATAAATATGGTTGAGTGTGTATTTGCAGTCAGGACTTATACTTCATCAAGATTTTATCAAAACAGACTCACTTTCCAAGCAAAGGTTTGATCAGCTGTTGAATGCAGAGCCATCCTTGCAGCCTTGTTTTATCCATAACCATGGATAGGGATTTTTTTCTATTTCCATCTCACACTATGTTTTGTTTCAGGAAATTAAAATAAGGACCCATATTTGCTGCTACCTAAATGGCGCACCAGATTTTTCAAATGTCTTTACAATAGAGGCATGCAAAGTACAGGAAGTAACAAGATCTGCTTTCCCTGCCTAATTTATTAATATTTTCATGTTGCTTTTTGTAGGAACAAATAATCAAAATGCATTCATATATAGACAGATCTCTCAAATATATATAGATATGTACACTTTCATAAGCATGTAATGCAATACACTATAATCTTTAAAGATGGAGTGGTTTTACGCCTCTTTTGTTTGCCTTGCTTCTTTCTCAGTGCTATAATGCAATCCTGTGTCTGAGCACCAGACTTCAAATGAGAGATCTATTCAAAACATGCACAGACAAAATAAGTGGTTTCCTTAGTAATGGAAACTATGTGAAAGCCTCTGAAACAACTCATCCTCCAGTAAGTCATGGTGTACATGATTCCTTTCTACCCCCAGCTTATTGATTGAAAGATAGCTTTACATTTAAATAAAATATTTAATGTGTACAATTTTTGGCAGTGAAACTAGAGATAAGAGGGAAGACATTTACTGCATTCCTAGTTACATTGCTTGGGTTTTAATCAGTATGGCTGTTGCATGTTCCACTGACCTTTTAATTAATTTTCTAGATCTGCAAGTTGAAAAAAATGAAATTGTATAACTAAACTTCTAAGGAGTTCACCTAGGTACCCATTACACTCTGACAGTTTAGCGTACTTTATTTAAACTAACATTAAATAACCATATTCTGAGCACACACTGCACTTATCCGTGCTGTTTCTTGTCATCACAGGACAAATTCATGCTATTGATAGCATGGGAAAATAACTGATACTTCTCTCAGTCTCTGAGTAAAAGTAATTAAAAGCAAAATAACATTCTAGTTCTAATATTTATCTTAGTGACTCTAAAGTTTTCTAAATCACCAATACAGCTCTTGTGGAAATAGTTATGAAAAGCAGATAACTTAAAATATCTATTGTTATCCATCAATTTTAATATTAAACCACAATAAAATGAAACAAGAATAGTTTGTTTAGTTTCATAAAAAAAGTTAAGAAATTCAAGTTGGAAGTTCTGCCCTTGAGAAACACATACTATATATATAAGGCATTTATTGCCACAAATGTGGCATTATCAGGGAAGGTGGCTAAATTTAAAGTAAAATTATTATTGGGAGAAGGAGGTTCCCTTTCACTGATCACATACTATTTTCCACACCACACAGTGTCAACAGAGAAAGTACAAACCTGTTTCAGATAAAGTATCAGTTAATGTTCCATAGAAAGGCAAATAGATATGAGCAAAGAAACAGAAAATGGCTTCTCTATAAGGACAGAAACTTCAAGACTTATCACTACCCAATTACAACAAATTGACACCAGGATGTAAATTCTAGGCTTTGCATTCAAATCATTACTGCAACTATTTTCTTCATCAGCCTTAGATACAGATTAGCTCCAAGAGCTATGACACTAACTGCTATATTCCATGAACATTCCGGGTGCTCCAAACAAGGATCAAAACCAAGCAGATCCTTAAGAAATCAACAAGGGTATCTCAGTCTTAAAGATCCACCATAGAGAAGATCCCAGTAAGCTATATCCAATTAACGAAGGCTACAAAACCTGAGATGTCACCATAAGACATAAACTTACTGAGATGAAATCAATTTTTAAGCATATACACTGAGCTTGAAAATTGCTTTACAATATTTCATCTGCCTTATCCAGCTGCACATAAAGATTCTCTAGCTGCTTTTCACTACTCTGTCTTCATTAAGAATCTCACGTGACATAGCAAGGTTGTGGTTGCTATGTGTGACTCACTTCCAGCCTTCTGCAGATAATGGTATGCCAGGGATTCCTGCCTATTAAAATAGGGTCAAGGATGAAAATTAGAAGAATCAGATATCACCCTGTGTTGGACCCAGTAGGGATAAAACTTGTTAAGATTTTTCAGACCTCTAGCCACTCCTGCAGAAGGCTGACTATGGCTCTGGGACCTATAACAAGGAAAGAGACTATAGCTTTTGCCTGGGATCTCATACTTTTTGTTTCACAGAAGACACTTGCTACATGAACAGGCAACTTTTCTGGAACAGGAAGTATCTCCTTGATCACCAAAATCAGCTCCTCATCCCTGCTTTCATTCAACCCCATCACACATGACTGAATTTGCCTGTACTATAAGGCTCTTTACTATGCAGTTCCAGATCTTGCCAAGTCATATAGCACCTACTACCTACATAGCATTTAATGAAGTAACTGGGGCTTTTTGTATATGTGAATTTTTCCTTATGTGAAATTCTTTACACATTTGTTTTCATCTGCTTTCGCTCTATTGTATCAACACTAGCTCTCAGATCTGATAAAAGAAATTTCATAGCAGGTTAAGTAATCTGATACAGCATTTTCCATTACGAAGTGCAACCCTAGAAATTTGAATTCATTGTTGGCAACAAGCCTTTCATCTTCAAAAAAAGAGAAAGAACAAGAGCCAGAAATGTTGCTCTTGTTTATCACTGCAAAAACTATTCAATTTTGGAAAGATATATATTAATAAAAATTAGTCTGTATGGGAGCTTAGCCCTTTTTCAGAAAATGTCAATAGTCTTGCCAGAATACCTAAAAATGCACATGACAACGTCAGGCAGAGCGGTTGATGACATCACACTGAGAATACTGGCAGAACAGGATTATATGATGTGGTGGCTCTTTTTTCTCTCTTTCAGGCAAATCACACAATGACAACTGACTATAATTAAAAAGTCAATTAATAAATTAACTGATGACACCACAACACAGATTTCTTTGAAAGTGACCTTCACTCAGAAAGGAATACCTCCCCACAACCCACATGGAAGATACAAAAAGGGGGTGTGCTTTGCAGAACTGGTGAGAATTAATCTGTCCAATAAACACCAGTTTCTTTTTTACTCTACAGGCTACAAGAAGAAAGTGAGAAAAGTCACCACTGAGCCTCCTCCTTGTAGTCATGGTGCCTCAGGAACCAGGATAGGAGCACGTGTAGTCATGAGAGATAAAGCTGTTCCAAAAGTGTTGTCTCTTTTACACATGGACATAATCTGTATGGATACACACTTAAAAATTTTAATTACCAATTTCTAATATAAAGTGTGTCATCTTAGAATTTAAATCAAATAGTTGTGGGATTTTTACTGTAACTGCATAGCATTTATTACAGTTTTTAACTGCACTTGATGTATTTTAAACAGAGCTGTGTTCTTGACAGACTGAAAACACTAGAAATAGTCATGGTTAATCCTGAACCACAAAATAGGATATGGAGGCCCAAGGATGCTCTGCCTCTCTACATAATGAAAAACAGGAAAAAGATTTGAAATCACCTTCCAGTTCTGAGAAAAATGCAGACACAGAATCATTGTATTTTAATAACTAAGGGGTTTATGGACTGTGTTTATTGTCCATTACAAACAAATAATTACTTAGTTTATTTAATGTGCACTCAGTAATCAGACAAAATGTAGGCTAAATAAATTGCTGGAGTTAGTCTGCATTAATTTAATTGTCTCTCTATCAGTTTGAGAGAATTTTTTTATCCTGTAACCTATTAGCTATATAGATATGATTTTCATAAAATACATTGCTAATTTAAAACTACCAAGCATCATAGTGAAATCAGTAGAAAAATAACTTAATGAACTTTATTGATCATAATTGTTTTGGTTATAAAAGATGCTTTTCTTCTGCATATTGTTTGAAAAAAATATATTCTTTTAGCATTACCTAAACCATATAATTAAATTACTTCACCTTTTTCTATGAAACAGAATTTTAGTATGATTTAATAACATTTTAACAAATATGTAAATGTATGCCTATCAAGGAAGTACTTTAATTGCACATATAGTCTATCATAAGAACTCACTTTCTTTATGCAAGTATACTTTAGTTGATTTAATTATCTAGCCCTCTAATTACACAGTCCACACAATCAAGCAAAATGAAGCACTTCTCTAATTTTAATTTCACATGTCAAATAACTGAATATGTTTTTGCATGATTCTCATGTTAATTAGAAAGCCAGATTTTGAATGAATGACAGTGAGCTCATGAGGAGGCTAGGGGCAAAACCCAAGAAAGATTTCACATGGGGCAATGCTAGTCCCTATCTATTTACCATTCTTCATATCTTCTGTTTCTCCACTCGATGAGATATGAGAAATAGCAGTTTTTATTTGTCTTTAAAAGAACATTTTCAGCTCTATCCAAACTTTTGGAATTTTCTTGTCCCTTACTTCACCCAAAATACCACTCCTGTAGCACAGGTTCATATCTTTTGAGGGGGACAGTCAGGAGAGGGCTGAGATCAGGAAGGATTTCCATTTTTCTTGTGGGAGCTACAGTGGCAAGATGTCTCACTCTTCGGGCTTTGGGTTGTGCTTACTTAAAACACCCTGAGCATTACCCCATCCAACATGGGACATTACGCTGTGCAGCAAGGAAGGCTTATAGGTTGACTTGGAATTTTAAAATGGCTTGGATTTGCAGCTCAAGGTGGTGGACATTACATACATCAGAGGCTCCAAGAGCCATCTCGTGGGGGCAAAGGAGAAACAAGGTTTCACCAATGAGCCCTGAGACTACAGAAAGATGATGTGACATCTTTCTGATCTTAGTTTTGCCTGTCCCCACCTCAGGCAAGAAGACCTGAAAGGTAACTAAAGATGAGTTAGCCACAACTTTTTTGTTATAACTCTTTAACTCACATTAGAAAAAGAATTGAATATCCATAACAAAGAATGAGAGGAAATGAAAAGGCCACTTGGCCTTTCCCTGAGTATCTCACCTATTTGTATTTAATCAGTCATTTAAATGCTATTATTTCTTCTATTAAATAGTCCCACTCAGTTGGATGACTGAAAAATGAACAGCACACATCTTTGAAAAAATTTAACATTTTTTTCACTGTAGTTATCTTAAGCACAGTATTCTAAAATTTGAGGCAGAAGGAAGACTGCTTTAACAGAGCCACAGTATAAGTACCTGCGAGTCTAACAGGAGTAGTTTTGTAAAATTTGCCCTGACCAATTTTAACCACCTCAAATTTATTCAGAATGATGGCATTAATTTAATTCATTTTTCATAATAACTGATGTTATAAGGAATAAAATTATTTTCTTATCAAATGAAAATAAAAATAATGCAGTCCAAGATCTGACTCAAAGTCAGAATTGAGATGGGACTCAGTATTCATAAAATAGCAACAATTTTATTGCAAAATTTTGGTGCTATTGCTGTTGCAAAAAGTACACCATTTCGCACCATTTACTAATCTTCAGAAAGTTTTCATAGTCTTATTAGACAAGATCATGAGCCTTTCTTCAAAGCAGATGAGTGTGAAATGAGAACCACATCTCACTTCAGTCCGCTAGAGGGTGGTCTCACTTGCTCAGGGCTGTGGAACTGAATTCACACAATAGATCCAACATTTTCTTCTTTCTGACCTGTTGATAACCAATTCTTTGCACTTTATTATTAATCATCTCCTATTATAAAGTAATTTATTTTATATAACTAGTATATATTAAAAAAAACTTTTCCTAACAACATCTATCTCATTTATTGTTTTGTATATCCATGATAAGGGGTGATGATAATCACAAATTATTTTACAGTTCTTAAAACCTTCTTAGTTTGTATGCCCTTTGGTCACTGACAAATAATAAATAGGGAAAAAATAAATCGTTCACCAAAGAGCATGGCATAAAGGGAGAAAGAAGAAAGAAAGGAGGGAAAAATCTGGACATCCTATTGTTTATATAATTGAATGGCCATAAAAGACAGGCTCAAGCAGAAAGAGATTGAGAGAAACTGACTTTTTAACTAACCCTTTTCACAGATCATTCTGAAATTTTATTTCTCAGGAAGATGTATTATTGCTCTTACTTCCTACTAATAAACACAGATAATAAAATGTAATATTTGACAAAACGTGGAAGTGGAAGAATATGTTAAATAAAAGATAAAAATCTTTTCCTGTCTTAAGCTTAAAAAAAAAGAAAAGGCACCATAACTGGGGGCAAGGCACAACACATTTGTCCTGAATGTTTCCGTCATACAGTATCCTCTGAACTACAGCAGCCTTTGCAGAACTTTAGTCACGCCTTATAAGTTGTTCTGAATACAGATAACAGACCTTAAAAAAAAAAAAAAAAGAAAAATTAAAAATTAAATAAATAAAGAAGGGGGGTGGGGGGAGAAAGCTCGGACCCGGCAGTGTGTTTTGCACAGACAGAAAGCATGCCCTGCATCTCCCACAAGTGCGAGGAGGTGCCAGGGCGCGTGCACGGGCAGGTTCCGCGCCCCGCGCCCGAGCGCGCGCAGACACGGCCGCTCGGCCGCGCGACCGGCGCGCAGCGGGCACGGCCGGCTCCCTCCGCCAGCACCATGGCCGTGTGACAGCCCACAGCCCGAGCCGAGCACCGCTAACCACCATGGAAACCAGGAGAAGTAAGAGCAGCTAGCGAGCATCTCTCTCTCTCCCCCGCCTCTTTCTCTCTCCGCTGGATTGCGAGCCTCAGACAGCCAGGGAGCAACAGCGCCTGGCAAACGCAAGGGATCTCAGCTGGCAGCACAGAGAATCGCTCGTGTTGTAGGATATCAGTAGATACATCTTTGTATTATAGACGGTTCGACACACGCATGCACACCGACTCACACCCATACATACATGTGTGCTCATCTACACAGACTCTGGCTTTAATACAATACGTCGCTACCTGAACTAAGGATTCAGAATTACTGAGATGCAAGAACTCCTCCAGCTCTGAAACCGCTCTTATTATAGGGTAAGTCCCTCTCTATTTTCAATTTTACCCCGACTTTTACCTTAACTTCTAGACTCTTTCCCCTTTCTTCTTTTTGTAAAGTTATTATATTAGTGTATTTTCACATTTTACTTTCTGAACAGAAATGCAAATGCAATATGCTTTTTATGCCATAAACAATCTAAATATGCTTACAATAGTATCAGATTTGTGCATTTGTTAGCTTAAAAGAACATCAAAGGATAAAAAAATATAAAAGGAGAATGTCTCCACTGATGCTTCAGAGGCAGTATCAAATTAAACACTTGCTCTGTGTTTTGAAACCAATAAAACAAGATACAGGACAGCCTTCTTTCTTCTCTCCAGTGCTAGGATTAAGGGAAATGCTGTTTATGTCAAGACCTAAAAACCACTGAGCAATGAGGCTGAATGAGCATATCACAAACAGTTATTGAATTTCTGCCAGGCTACATCTTAAGGATTGTGGCAAATGATTTAGCTTAAAAACATCCCCTTTCCAGTCAGAAGGGACAGTGTGAATGTCTGATTACTGATGCAGCTGGAACCAACGCGTTAGGTGAAAAGGATCACATTAAGCAGAGGAGTTTTAATCTTCTTTGGTAATTAACAGGATCTCAGCAGGGTGCCTCTATTTACATGGAAGGAGAGTGTTTAAATCCATCACTATAAAAGCTTTGCCTGTTTTAGTATAGCAAGGCTCTGAACTGTTTGTCTTTGCTTTCCATGTCTTTGTTTTCACATGTCTAGCTGGAGTTTTTGCCCAGCACTGCTGATGAGAAAGAGAGCCCAACACAGGGGGAAGGAGAAGGCAGCAAATGCAGGGGGCTAGAAAAATATCAGTGATTTTCTATTTAACGAATTTAATCAACTTAAAATTCCAGGCTAGCCCTACAGTTGTCTAATGTGCTTGTGCTTATGCATGTGTATGTCATTTCTTCCATGCAATATCAGAGTACATCAGTATCCTTTCAGACGAAAACACATTTGGTAAAGTGCATCAGCATGGATCTGTGATTCATGCAGCAGTGAAAGACAGAGATAGATTTTACTTTACACCATGAAAAAGACAGGTTAGCCCTCTAAAGCATGCCTCAAAGGAAAAAAAATACAATCTCCATCTTCCCATATGCTTTTGTTTGCTTTTTAGAGTACTACATCTATATTAAAAATATCTCAGTATTTGGATTATTTCTCCTACCCATTTTTCTTCCTTCAGCCCCCTCACTCCTATGAACTCTAGAGAACATCAGAAAGATTCTGTTCCTTTGCACCAATATAATTATTTGCTTGCAATTTTAGAGCTACTGTGTTCTGAGAAACAAACACTGTGAAAGAACCATCAACAGATAGCCGCTGGCTTTAAGTCTGTCACCTTTCCAAATATGTCAGGAAATGGGTAGCTTAACAATACGTATGGTAAGAAGTCAATTAATTCATGTGACCTTTGTAAATGGTGACAATAAAGCAGCTCTGACAATATGCCACAGCATTCAACATTCCCTCTGGAAAATGAATGAGCTTAAGAAGAGGTTTTCTTTTTAGAGTACAAAATGAAAGGTATTGAAGCATTAGCTCCTGCTATTGGCAAGCTTGCTTCCTCTATTTTAGGTGGTCTGTGAAACCTGTTTAAAGCAAGCTGACTTATTTTATGAAACAATCTCTGGTCTAATTAATTAAATATCCTGTTTTCATTCACACTGCATGTGCATTTTAGTTGTTAAAACAGGCATTTCTACCTCCTGGTTTGGATTTTACAAAGCGTACTATAAAATAAGTAGAGAAAACCTGATTCTGATCTCTTCATGCTATGTGCAAAGGACTACTTAGAGGAAACTTTTTCTACATGCCTCGATAGCTGCTCAGCTTTTCTGAGTGTTTATCCTTATTCATTTTTAATGTACTAAATAAGTAAATATGAGTAACTTTACACAAATGCATGTTGGGTTTTGCCACGTACACTCTAATGTGCTATGTGCTACTTCAAAATATTATGTAGACATGCCAAAGAGCTTCAGAAAACTGTGGCCATTTCAATCATACATGTACAATCATATGTACAGAGAACATGCCATAGATGAAGCACCTCTACACAGCACAGACATTCCTAGCCAGCAGAGCAGGCAAAATGTATGGTGGCTGTATTTTGGTTAATACTCCCTCAAAGCTCCTGCAATAATGTTGTAGTGTCAGCCAACGACGGGCTGATGTTGTTATGGCAACCCCGAAGTCCCGCCTTTTAGGGAGGCAGCTCTGAGCATGACATCCGAGCATGCCTGCTTGGAGTACCCTGAAGTGGGTGAGTACTTCATTTTTGCACCTGAATTAGAGCAGATCAACTAAGCAACGTTGCTACCTGTAATGCAGACAAAACTAGAATGTATAATCTTTGTTAACAGATCAAGATTGAACAGCTTATGAAAATACTCACGTCCTGCTTTTCACTTGTAATCACTTGTCCCTTGTCACTAAGTGCCACTAAGTCTTGCAAACTGTGTGTTTGCAAGAGAGATCAAAAGATCAAACCGTTTAGGAGTGTTAGAGTCACTTTCTTTGACTCTCACCCATAACCTTTATTATATTAATAATTAATTACAAACTAACCAAAAGCTTTGTTGCTTGCTGACAATCACTCTTAACTAAAGTTAGACTGGTATTTAATAGCCAAGTTTTAGAGTATTAAAACAATTGAAGATAAGCAGTAGAAAACAAAAGAGTTTTTCAAGACAAGCTCTATCTACAATTGAAAGAAAAGTCACCACAGAGAGAAAAACGATACCTTTTTGGAATTATATATAGATGGTTTTAGTGATTCATGGTACATTAATGTTTTAGTTAATTCACATATCTTTTCTTCAGATAGTACCATTAAAAGTGGAAGGGACTCCACTCTTGAGAGAGACCTTGTCAGAACTACCTTAACATACTCTTCCATGTCAAATTCCACAAACTCTACTTGATATTAAGTAGCAAAAACTGAAAATGAAAAACCAGTTTCACATGTAGCACTCAAGAACTATTTTCTGAAGACAAAGGAATGGACAGTTACTGAAATTTTTCTGTAGATCAAAAATCAGAGAGCCTCTGATTATTTTTTTAACAGAATATGCCTTCTACAAGCCTTCATACTACTTTAAAGGAGTAGTAATTCTCATTCTAACAACACAAACAATTAAAATCCTTTGCTTCATTGAAAGAAAATGCCAGTACAATTTGAGAAGAAACAGTAGTGACAGATGTCATTAGAAAGATCATTAAACACATTAGTATTAAGAGAAAAATCAATGATTCTCATTAAAACTGTAACGTAACTGTAAAAAGGAATTACTGTACCTTTTATTTATGCAACTGACCAGTCCACAAACTGTTAAAAGCTGTTATTGTGAAATGGTGTAGTTCATAAAGAACTTATTTAAATAAACAGTATGACCTTCAGTGGTATACACAAAATCTATAATAAATTATTTCATCAATTTTTCCTCAGTAAATTCATATCCTTAACTCAACTGATAAATGTTTATTAGCACAGCACATGGAGCTGTACACATCTGCACCAGAGAAAGATCCAATATGGATGTCAATAAGATTATTTCACATTGGGTTCTTCGTGGAGTAGCTGAATGTGACACATTGTGAGAAAGAATATTTTCATGAGGGCCAAATACAAACTGCTTTCATAATTTTGCTTGATCCAATTACCCTCTCCCAAAAGGATTTAATATTCTTTATACATGGAACATCAACCATAATACAAGCTATGGTCATGGTCTCACCCCTAGCATTCACCAAACTGCTTACTTTTCTTCAAAGCAAAACCAAATGCAGACATTAAAATGAAGGGGAATATTCATTTTTTAAATACAAATTTATACAGCAGATCCTTGAAACCATTATCCTTCATTTAGAAATACTTATTTTTCACAGAAGATTTATCTCAACTCTCTTTCAGCTTGACCACAAGCAGCAGTGTTCTAATTCAAAGGAAATATGAAATAAGATATCTGTATTCACATTATTTCTATTAAATTGTTGTATTTCTGGAATTCATTAAAATATCTGCCCCAAATTTAATGGTAGTTTAACTATACTGACCTCTGTATTAGAGTAGAAAATAATTTTTGCTTCTTTTGTGCTCCCAGCTCCCACAGTCTCAGTCAAACTGGGAAATACTTTTTGAGAAAACTGGCACAAAAGAAATAATTTAGCTTTTCTCTTTCCTGAATAAGTATCCGTATTTAGAGGTAAACACTTCAAAGCAGAATAAAATGCTACAGGGAATATTTTTTCAAAATGTCTACTGATTATTAGTATTACCCCAAGAGTCTTTTAATAGACATTTCTTGCTATGCAAATAGCAACCAGTCTGCCAGGAAATACTTTAAATTCTCTTGAACATTTGGCATAAAAAGGTACAAATCTTAAGTTCAGCTGTACCAAAAATCCCTGGGCATCCAGCTACTAGTATGAAAAAAGAAGAAAAAAAAAAATTTTTTATACAATTACATGTCTACGGATCAGACAATTTCAGAAATTACTTATTTAATAAATTATGGAATAGTAAAAAAAGTGTGGTGTAACAGAACACACAATGAACAGCAAAGTTGTGCATTGAGACATTTTTTTAAATAGCCATAGTACTCTATGCTATAGTATTCCATTATACCATCATCCTGGATAAGAAAAGACCACTCCCAAATTGTGTTTAAAAAGGCAACATGATGCTCAGACATCAGGGCTCTTCTAGTGGGGTGCTGAGAGGTTAAAAGAAACTGGGTTGGCTAGTTTTGTCATGGTGCTAAAACAAAAAAGTCATTCTTATTTGAAATAGGATGAGAAATATATACCAGCTTTGGGAGGCATTTCAATAAGTACAATTATGGGACTCCTTCTCTGAATAAGGATAAATACAAATGTCTCCGACTTTACAATAGCATATCTCTGCTGAAAACAGATATATATGTGTCACTATTTATATCATATTTATGTGATTTATTCAGTACCTAAAGACCTAATAAAATATTTCATCTTGACAGGAATAATTTTTACATAAACACAGAAACTTTTCTCAAAGATTTTAGCTAGTGCCATGGTAGCTATAAATAGAAAGACTAGAGAGAGATATTTGTTTCTTCACCCCAAGGTAACTCCTGTTGCCAAGTTCTCTCAAGTCACTGAACTTCCTCTCCCCTCTGGAAAGCAGCTTTCTCTAGAGGTCATGTCAAGCATCAGCAATTTTTGCAGATGACACTTAACAGTGAGCTAATTCACCCAAGTGCAGTACAGTACAGTGCAGTGTAGTGTTTCCACCGAAGTGCAGAATTACCTGCTGAGCTCCCCACCCCAGCTGGCTCCATGTTGCATGCCATGGAAGGAGCTGAGAGACAGGAGAGCCCACTCTGGTCAAGGCTCACGTGGGAGCTGACTATTCCAGAAAAAAACTCTTTTCTGTGTAACAACAGCTTCAAACCCGCTGCATAATACTAAACTGCTCTCTTTTGTGTGTTCCATACAGAAATCAGGCCATGCTGTAAAAATTCTTCCTCTCTCTGCACTGCAAAAGGATGTTCTGAAACAATTCAGTCAATTTATGAAGTACAGTATTTTCTCTTGTCAAATTCTAAACAAATTTTTAAAACCTTTCAGAATGAAAAATATAATTACAGTCAAGTGGTGCTTCATTACCACTGTAGCTTGAGGGACATTATCTGTACAATCGCTATTTAATATCACTTTATAACAAAACATAGATACTTAGGTTATCCTCCTAAGTAGAACTAAAAGATTATCCTAGCTATATCACGTGTATTACACCATTTTGAACATATATTTCTTTTTTACACCAGATGCACCATGTTAACTTTCTGAAAAGATAGCTGAGACTGTGGAGCTGCTATTTCATCACACCCTCACAATACAGTAATTTTACTATTTCATTTTAATATGTTTGGCCAGTTACTTGCTGGTAAGCCCAATATAAGGCTGAAATTCAAGAGAGAAATGGAATGATTAATAACTATTATATCAGTTTATAGAGGTATCCTTATGAGGTGAAAGAAGACAAAATGAGGTAATTGCAAATATAATGATCTATTAAGCTAGAAATGTTTGTCTGAATAGCAATTTCACCCAGCATGTATAATTCAGGTAACATATTCTTCTGAATGTTGCTTTGCTATAGATTATCCAGTCATCAATATTTTGTCAGACAAACACACTTTCAATCATTTTATTTTTATTGTAAAATAAGAGACAAAAAGGATATTCATCATACTATTCCTGGGTTAGACTCCAAACTCTAAGCTCCAGAAAATAAGGAAAAGTACTCTGTCTTTCAACAGCAGCAGAAAAACTGCTGAGCTCTTTCCTGGGCAGAAAGAAGAGCTAGTCAATCTGAGGAACTGCACAGAAATATTTCTGCATTTCTCACTTCCACCCAAGGATAATATGCATGTTGGGACACACATTATACAAACGTTACACTCTTTCTGATAGGAAGCAATCACCTTGGATATTAGTGTATAGAGTCCTTTTAACGAGGCTACTCAAGACAGTGCAGATCCAGGTGCCTTTATTAGGCATTTAAATATTGCCTTCAGCAGTTATCATTTAACAGTGAACGGTAACTAGAATAGATACCTAAAATTACATACAATTTCAAAGATTTAAATGCTGAAATCTTAAAATCTTACCCATATATTGTCCAAATTACTAAGTACATTTAGGATCTCTGGTCATTTCAGTTCAAGTATATAGATTCACATATCTGAACCTTGGGTACTTGGAGATCTTGGCCTTCTGCTCCATACTGAAGAGCTCCTTTTCTCTTTTAAGGGTTGGAAAATATATAAACTTGCTGGTTTTCAAATGTTATTCTCGTTACTGCTCAGACAGCCTCTGAGGTTTAATAAAAATTCACAAAATGAAACAAAAAAAATCTCATTTATCTTAGGTGAATGTGGATTAAATATTTGTCATCTTTACTTTGTTTTAAATTTGGTTTATATATCAGTTCTTCAAAAAGCATCTTGTGTTGGTAAGCCATTATCTCAATCCCAGCAACAACAAAGTACAGAAAACATTAAAGATGAAGAAAAAATGATAAAAAATTTAAATAAAAATTCAATATCTGTGCCTGGCACAAATATGGCAGGGAAACTATAATAATTTTGTTGAGATTGTAGACTACTCATTTACAACTACTCAGTGGTAAGTACATTAAAAGTTGTGACATAAATCCACTATACTACTATTTAATCTCTCACATAAAGGTTAGCCAAACTTTCAGAAAGTCTGAGTAAATTCTGTTAAAGCCATCTACTCCATCATTAATTGCAATGTAATTTTTAATTTTTTTAACAATAAAGAGTAATCAATGCTCAGGGCTGAGAAAAATGTCCAATTCCATAAAAAAAATTAAATTTGCATTAGCATTGCTTTAAAATACATTTTGTTTGGCATGTCAAAGTACAATATTGAATCCACCATGATCTGTTTGCAACGGAATAGTCAAAGAACAAGATTTGCAAGTAGTAACAAACTCCAGTTTGATTTTTACCTTCCATGAGCTGGTCTGGCATAAGAGCAGACTTTGCTTTGAGTGGGAGGTTGAACTAAAGAGTTCCTGAGATCCCTTCCACTTGACTATCCCATGATGATCCTCTCAAGAAAAAAGGCTTGCTTCCCTGCCACCACTGCCTTGGGTAACGATATACAGCACCACTGTCATCAGAGCCTGCTTGGATGTCCTGGTATGACTGCATCAGATGAGAGCAGTTTAGATGTTACTAGAGGTGAAGGGCACTGTTCAATTGGTCTCTGAGCTAGCTGTCTGCAGTTGAAAATTCTGAAAAGGCAGACAGTCTACTGGACTGCTAAAGGAAATAAAACTCCATTTGGTCACAAGGCAATATTTGCTTTGCTGTTACCTACCAAGAGAAGAGTAATTCAATGAAATCTCAGCAGGACACTAAAAATTGTTTAAATGTCCTACTAGCTTGTTTAAAAATTTTAAAATAACACACTATATTTATTCAGTTAACAGAAAGCAACGACTTTCTAGGAAGAGAGAAGCATGATTCCCTAAAACATTACCATCTTAATTTGTAATCTCTGCATTTCTGCTCAGACAGGTGTTCAGTATTTTCCACAGATCTGGGACTGAATACACTACAGTTTTATACACAGATTCAAAAATACATCATTGGCAATTATGAATTAGAGTTAGCATAATAACCACTTCATATTAAGTGCTAAACTTTGGCTTTAACTTCCTAGAGTGGTATTTTACCTCATGTAGAGAATATACTTAAACTGTTTCACTCTTTACATGTTGTAAACCTGCAGTGAGTTTTATGCGAAGTGGTTCTGCTGAGAAAACTTGTCAATTTGAAGGTATTATTTATGCTGAGTTTCCATAGTTATCACCAATATCAAGATTACTTACTACAATATCAAGATACTCTACGAGAGTAATTTAAGAAACACAAACTGGTCAATTAAATTTGTCTGAAATTTAGAGTTCCCTTTTACAAATGATTAAATTGACACCATTTTAATACCTAATTTTGAAAAAAAAAGCAATGTGCAAAGGACAACAATCTAGAACCACACAAAAATACTACCTGTAACCTCACAGAAGCCATGGAGTGTAAAGCAGGACACAAATAAGCTGCAGCACTAAATTCCAGCCTTTGCTCTAATTTTACCAGTGGATAACATATGACAGCCCTTTCTGTTCTTAGTTCTGCATATGCATAAAATCATTGTCATGAGATTTACTTAGTACTAAGTTTAAAGGGAGGGTTGGGAAGGCCTTTAAAGCATTTTTCTCATATTAGAACCATCCCGTGCAGACAGATTGCACTTCTGTTCTTTAGCATGGGTGAATGCTATAATTTGATCATGTTTTTAAAGAAAAATGTTTCTGAAAAAAGTAAATTATAGTGCTGATATTTATCACTGGTATTATATCAACTCCCTAAGTAAACATTCTAGCACTGGAATATTCTAAACTCAAAAATATGAAGAAAAGAGAAATTTTACAAGAAGAATTTCAACAGAATAATTATTATAGGCTATGTTTATCTATGACCGTTATATCTGCTTGTTGGCATTTTCTGGGTTTAAGTATTTGAATGTAACTCAAATCAAAATGTTAATGATTCATTATAAAATTATTTATTGTAACAAGGATGCATTTCTCATTATGCAGTAATTTGGAGAATTAATTAACAAACATTTTCCAAAACAAGCACAGAAAGGTTTGCTTTAACAAGAATTCCAGTTCAGTCCTAAATAGGACTCTTGTGAGAACAAGAAAATCTTGTCTTTCTAAATGCCTGCTGGCTTTTAACTCAGACTCTCATATTCAAGATAGATGCATAATGGAATTTGAATAATTTGAACAATTATAGGAAATCATATTTAAGTGCAAAGGACAACTTTTAAAATTCAATTTAATTTCTGTTTACATGCCCTGATAATCACCCACAGCAAACATGATCAGCACTTACAGCAACCACAGCTATATCTTATTGACAGTAAATCTAGGTAGTTTGACGGGGCAAAAAACAGTTTAAGCTTAGCAGTCAAATGCTTAAATGCCTTTCATAGCCATGCAAAATACAAGTGTATGGGAGATTCAAAGTAAGAGATGAAGCAGATCTAATTCATTGTAATGTAAATAGTATAGAGGAAAACCATAAAGAACAAGTTGAGAACATGAGACTGTGTATGATACTGCTTTCCACACTGCCAATTTACATGTGTTTTATTCTTGGACTTTTTCTGCAAAATGCAAAAACTGGTTACCCTAGCAACTGCCACATGTTACTCAGTTTATTTCTGAGGTACAGATCAGCCTATAAAAGAATAATATTGTGCACTTCTATTAGGATCTCTCAGCACCACAGAGAATTCAAAACTTCATGTGCCAGCATGTGTATGTATTTTCTGAAAGTTTTAAGAAAGCCTATTAAAGAAAGGGTATGGTATGTACTTTGTAAACTACTTTTCTTTATGGTTTATGTGCAAATTAAAAACAAAGATTAGGAGAAAAATGTATACTCTGTCCAACCTCATAGCTGTTTTCTGCATTCTGTTTTTATTGCAGTTCTAGTAGACATCTATAGCAAATAAGTAAAGCTTTCAAAACTTCTTTAATGATGTATAGGATATCATCTTCCAAAGCATAATAGGGACTTGAGCAACCTGGTATAGTGGAAAGTGTCTCTGCCTGTGGTGGGAGGGGTTGGAAATAAGATGATCTTTAATGGTCCCTTTAAACCGAAATTATTCTATTATTCTATGATTCTATGATAATTCTATGATAATCATTATGAAGATCTCAAATTCTCATAATCTGTTAAAGGTTAAGATTTAGTTCAAAGTAAGAATTAAAGGATTTTGCAGTTGCTCATTAATTATATGCCCTCCTGCCCAAAATGCAGACCTCTTCCTTACACGTCTAGGCCCTATACAATTTATGAGATGTCTTGCAAAGTAGTACAAAATAACCAGAATGATAAAAAGGGAGTCAATTGAAGTTAGCTATTAATGAACATATCTTAAGGAAAACTCTGACATTCACTTTTGAAGCTTGGAAAGGAGCCTCTATGTCCACGGGAGATCCAAAGCCCCTGGTCCTAGAGACAGGCCTGTGTCCAAACAGTCTGCAAAGGAACCAAGCCAGGACTCATAGTTTATAGGTCAACATTAAGCATTTTTTGCCATCTTCCAGTAATTTTTTTTATGGTTTCCACATGAAAGTATTTTTAAAATAGAATAGAGGAAAATACTTGGTTACATCCTGACTCCTCATTCCAAATACATGATTTTGCCCATTAAGATAATAAAAATATTTCTAAATTTGTACTTGAAACAGAATAATAAAAAAATTAAAAGTCTTTGGATTTAAATAAGCATTTTTATGTTTGAATATTCTTCCTGCTAGCTATTTTCACAAGCTCTAACCAGTAAATGTGGCTCTGAGTGTTTTACTTATCTCTGCTGACTTCTTCTAAATCATCTTATATCTGGAAAGAATACAAAAGCTAAGGAACATCTTAGAAGAAGAAATTAAGGCAAGGTGAAAAAGAAATATTTTTCTTATGGTGATTAGGGATAGGGATTTTGGCATGTAGCTAAAACTGCAAATTATAGCATTAGATTGACAAGCAAAACAAGAGCACATGTACAACTAAACAGGTTAGAAGTTTTGAACAGATCTGGCAGCATCCTCTTGGATTGGAAGGGTAAACTAATAGAGGCTAATTCTGTATTTAGGCTTTGGGAAGCATTCAAACTAAAGTGCCTCAGACATTACTGCTATGAGCATATGCTTCCCTTTGGATTCTTGTGATGCTTGCTTTAATCAAACTACAGAAACACAATAGCAGGGAACATATAAACAGACCTTTTTTGCATTCCCTTGGGACATACTATAGAGTAATCAATTGTAAATTAATTGGGGAAAATTTGTTTCACATAACATAGAGAGGCAAAACATTAATTCGGAATCATTTGCTTAATGGCAATTCTAATACGTTATGCATGTATTCAACCTCGGTTTTTATAGTGAGATGCAAAACAATTATCAAGGATGTAAATGCCAATAAACTAATTTACACCTTTATTACAAGTAAAAGTAGAGTCAAAATACTAGATAAAATTAAATTTCTACCAAGAAATATTCAGATTAGTTATGTGAGTGCATCAAATTTTCCATCAACTCTGAAGAATTTATAACCATTTCCTTACATTTAGGCACACAGTACAGATATGCAAAGCCACTCAGAGGTTTCATGTTGTACAATCTATCTGTATGTAAGCATTCAAGTCAGTGCTAGCTCCCCATCTGTTACTTACTTTAGGTCTTATATAAACAATACCTGCTCTAAGTACACTTTCAAGAGAAAACAATACTGAGCTATTAATAGTATAAGTCTAAAAATAATTCTCTTTATTTTTAAACAAAATCCTGCATTTAGTTTGTCTTATATTGGTCTGGGTAGATAAACAGATAAAATAAGTATATTAAATATACATGATAAAGGGACAAGAGATATTTTTTTTTAAAGTCACTCTATGGTTAAAGTCCCCAAGCACATTTTCAAGTGAAAGCACAAACACATAAACTAATAAAAGAAAAATATGTAAAAATAGAATTATTTTGCAGTTTATTTGCCTTATTAAGTCACCTTAATTCAAGACTTAGTGAATGTGACATTCCATACATGCCATTCTTGCTCTGATTAAATGTCAGGGCCATAGGCTTGCTGGTTCAAGATGATTTGTCTGTGCAATACATTTCTTATCAATGAAACACCATAGTCTCTTAAACTGTAGGTTCTTTATTATGATATGCTTTAGTTTAATAGAAACTAATTTTTTATTTTTAACACTAGAAACAAACTGATGCAAATTTGACCTGATTCTTGACTAGATCTTTGAGAGAAGGCAGAGAGGAAAGAGCAGTCAGAAATCTTATTGCATATATGGAAAAGAGTGGCTTGTGATGATTTTTTTTACTTTTCATACCATTAATGAGGTTTGACACCTCCTTTTTGAAGTTCCTGTCCTCAAATCCACCACTTCCACAGCCAGAGGCATTGTAGGTCAATGTGGTTATCTCAGAAAGATAAGGTTTTTGTGACTGTACAAGCCTAAGCCCCAGAGGCACTCTATGTCCATGTGGTTATCTTAGAAAATAAAGCTCATCACCACACAATTCTACAATCTATGCCTAACCAGACACAATTGAGCCCTCAGGAATTAATGGACTTTCCTAAGCGGCATAAAAAGCATCTCTCAGCAGAAAGAAAACACTGCACTGGATCATTCTGTACAAGTTCCTTGCATTTAAGAATTGAATACATGGTTTACAAATAGTTCTAGAAGTATTCCTGGTAAATTTAGAATTTATGTCTATAACACAGAAATATAAACATCAAAAATTTGCTAAGGATTTTTGCAAAAGTTACATTGCATTCAGAATCCAGACATCCTGAATCATATTTGCTTTTCATGCTTTTCAAATTTGTTTGCAGAAATAAATCTGTGTTCACACAAAAATCTGTGTAAAATGAATTCTGAGTCTAGTACTTGAAATTGTTCAGCTGTAAAGCATATTCTGGCTTGGATTCAGCAAAGTTCATAAGCAACAGTTTATGAAAAGTGAGTCATTTACTTTGAAAGTACCTCCAACACAAAGTATTACACAGAGGTAACAGTAAACTCAGAATATCAAATAACAAATATGAATTATTGTGTTTTTTCAGACTGGTTAAATAGGAAAAAGTGTTGAAAAAAACCTTGTAGTTAACTACTGTAATCAAGAACTGGTAAATGGAATCTAGGACATACAACTGCACACTGCAGAAAGTAGGAAAATTGACAACCCAAAGAGACATGGAGATTGGCCTAGAATTTGAGACCTTTCAGGTTATGTGTCATAAACACTGAGCTCTCATAACAGGCTGATGGCATTGTAAATGCTGGTTTCATTCTTTTCACTCTTTTAGGGCTAAAGGACTGAGAAGTCTAATTCTTACCACATGGGGCCCCAAACAGCCATTAGGAAGAGAGCCTTAGTCTGAGTGGGAAAAAAAGCCCTCAAAGGACAAAGCAAAAAATGTGGTGTTTTTTTTTTTTCTTTTTCTTTTTTTTTTTTTTTTGTTTGTTTTGTTTTTTTGTTTTGGTTTGGTTTTGTTTGGTTTTGTTTGGTTTTGTTTTGTTTTTTTATGAGAAGTACTAGAAATCACTGTGTAGAGCAGAATTAGAATTAACATGAATTTGATTTTACTTCCAATTCAAAGTAGGAAAAAAACTCCAACCCTTCTCTTTGCCCTCATCTTACTCTCCCATCTGCCTCTAGCAGACAAAACCTGTTTGTACCTATTCCTTTCAGCATAATCAACAATTAAACATAATAATATTATATTATAATTTTAAATTGTGCTCAATTCCTTATAATTCCTAATAATTCCTTATGATTCCACAGCTATTTAGCAAACATAAGGTGCAACTGAGAAGACCAAATTGTAAAAATTAAAATATTAAAGAAAATCATAGTCATTCTGAATACTTGGACAATTTTTTTTACCAAATATATTTCTTTTAAACTCTGAACCTGGCTGGCAGGAAGTATATGAATATAATGAATGGTACATAGCAGCATCCTGCAAATTAGGATATGAAAGGCTGGGAGACATGCATGGAGCTACTTTAAGTTGATTTCCAGTCAGTAAGTATTCCGAATATTTTCCAGGCACAAAATTAAATGAGACCACAATTAACCTCAGCTGGATTCTGACACATGCCCATACTGCAGAATGCTCTATCTGTATCCTCCTTTCCTGCAGCCAGACACTGAAATTTAACTGCACTGAAAATGTCTACTTTATGAAGAAATAGATGAAGTTTTGCAATGTGTGTCAGTGCCCCCGTGAACACAGTCATATCAGACAGAAGTCACTGAAATCCGCTGCTAATCATTTTGAATATTAAAATTAAAAAAGGATATAAAACAAAGACTATTATAGCAGCTGTTGCTTTAGAAGTATATTGCCTGATAGTCCCAAAGAATTACCTGTATTTGTCTGGTATAGTTTTGTAAGCCTGGAAAATTCTTTCTATAACACACAGAATGGAAGCCTAACACTTGTAAACATTAAAATATCAAACTAGCATGGGTAGCCTCTGGAACTAAGGATTTTTCTTCCAGTGAAACAAATTCTGTTTCATGCTGCTTAGCTATTATTATTTTTAAAAGAGAAAGCAATTAAAACCATGGTGAAAAATTCATCAAGAGCGACTTTCATAACAAAAGTATTAGAGACTCAATACCAGTAAGATAGGAATGAGCCTGTTCCAAAACAATCTGCCTAAACTAATTACCAAACTAATGAAGGCTAATCATTTCAAACCTTAATAACAGCTTGAAAAATATGCTATTTCACAATTAAGCAAATGAACCAGAAAGATTTTTTTTCACTAAAATGTGCTGATTTATCTTTCCATTGGATTTCAAGGAACATATTTGTGTATAATCTACTACTTTATTTATAGAATAAAACAAAATAAAACAAAACAAACCTTCCCATTCATAAAAAAATAGTTTGTTGTAAGTTTCTTTTACATTCTATTACACATTCAGAAGAGAAATGTTGCCTCCTTCTCCTTAACAGTTCTAGAAATTGAGTTCATATATAGGGAAGTATTTGGGGACATTATTAGAAGCATTTCTGCTTTAACAGAATAGAATTTGTATTCTTTGACATAGGGGAGGTCTAATAACAATTCCTGAAATAATTAAAACCCTGAAAATAGCTTGGAAGACCAGAAAGAAAAAAATGAAGCGTATCAAGACCTCTTCATTTTACCATTTCCTTAGTTATTAGTTTGGTAGCTACATAGTATTAAAATGAGATTATTCAGCCTAAGAAAAAAAACAACTATGAATGCTTACCAATTAAGCATAGCTAATAGTAAGCATTTTGATTCACAAACATTGAGCATTAGCTACAACCAAAACATCCTTCGTACCATTTTATTTATTAGGTCAACGTCCTGGACAGTCATGATAAGGAAAAGGATGTCTAATCCTTCTGGAGAAACATTCAGATGTTTTGCTAACTCTCAACAAAACAACATTTGACTTCAAAGCATGAGTTCCCTTGACAAAAAATGGTTTGGTAATAGATCAAGCTGCTAATAACCTGCTCAAAATTTTTGCACTGGTGCAGTTCACTACATGACAATGTTCAAAGGAATACCAAGCCTTGCCTTATCTTTGTCAACATGTAATTGTTGTCTTCCATTTTTATTTCTTTCAAGTTAATTACAGAAGTTTGTAACTAAGTAACTATGTCTCCACCTGCGGTAGAAATTCCATCTTTCATTAAAACATTCGTCTAGTGAATATCGGTTTTCTGTGTCCAGATGACTATAAACTACAATTAACTACCAAAAAATGGTAAAAATATTTTTTAAATTGATCCCTGAAAAATAAGTATTTGTAGAAAACAGACAATTAAACAGAGAAATTATTTGTCTCTTATCAATTTACATTCAATTCTAATTTTTTACAGCAACCTGGGAATTATAATGAAACTAAAACCCAATTTTCAAGCCAAACATTTTTATGGCCTTTAGGGTATTTTCCTTACTGCTTGAAATGCAAGTCCTAAAAGCCTGCTCCTGAAGGACTGCCAAACAAAGCTATTCCACCTCATAACTACTCGACTTTCTACTCATTACTTCTATAACTTTCAAATGCTATTTCATCTTCCCTGAATGTTGCTCACATTATTGTTCATGAATACCAAGAGACAGAAAGAAACATTCTGTCACCTTCAAGGGAGTTTTTTCTGGACTTTTCAAGTTCTCAGCCATTCAGATGAGATTCTTTGCCTATTAATTTAATCACAGAATAATCTCAGCCTTTAACCACCTGAAAATTACCGGATGGCACCAGAGATAAAGACCTGAAATTTCAGAAACACATCAGGATCATTCTCCACAATGAATAGTTGAAAGTGAACCTGATTGGTCAAGGTTTGAAAATATAGGAATTAGAAAACTCAGTGTTCCACACTCCATTTTCCAAATCTGTATTTACTTTCAAAATCTGCATTTCCCACATACAACAGGATACAATGATAAGGACAGTTTAAAACATACTTAAACAAACTTAAGGACTGCTATGGATTTTGATCTTGAAATCTTTTTCATGGTTTATTCTCTTTGTATTAGGAATGTTAAAGCAACTAAAGGTGACATTTCCAAAGGACACAATGTCATTTGCAGGGAGACAGACAGGTGGTTTATAACTTCCATCATTATAATAACAAACAAGGTGACAACTATTGCCTGAAGGAAGGATAATTGCACTACAAGAGAACTTAAACAATATATTTAGTTCACATGTATAAGAACCGGCAGAACAAAGCCACACACCAAAGCTAAATTATCCTAATTTACCTGTTTATACTATGATTAGCCATATTAACCCTTGATTCCCTTTTATTGGTATTGGTGTGTGTACTGCATCAGCTAACTCCATCAAGTGAATTATCTTCAAAGTATCTGCACTACTGTTATGCACTGCTGCAACACAGAAGACCTATTAATATTTTTAGAGGAAGACCTCAGCCTCTTAATCTCTTTTTTTAGATGGTCAATCAAATGCTATAAGGATGCTGTCTGACTAGTTCTAACATACTAGCTAATGAAGGACGAGTGAAGTAAATACACTCTTCCAAATATCAGTGTCCACTGCTTTAAACTCTTCCATGGTATTTGAATATTCTTCTTCTCAACTATAGCAACAAATAAAGTTTTAAACACTGCAGATTGCATGTAGGATTAAAAAAAACCAAGCCTAAATCATCACGTTCAGCATGTATCTAGAGATTTTCTACATATTTTCTATGCTTCTAAACAATTTACCTAGGACACTAAGTACTCTTCCATTATGTTTGCCCACCATGTTTTCTCTATATATACTCCTAATTATTTTCCATACATGGCAGTATGTATTTTCAATTAGTTCCAGTTAGTTTCCATACATACTCCTAGTTAACTGGGGAGAACCATTTATTAATTCAACAGACCACCAGGAATTAATCCCATATGGCCCCTCAAAGTTGACATATTTTTCTAGAATTATGATGCACATACAGGGAGAAAAACAACTGCACCTTTATTGAATAAATATACTCCTTATCTAGCTGTAAATGATTTGTCACTGTACTAAATATTTGTACAAAGAACTAACAACTTTTTCTCTTCTGTTGTCAACAAATTTAAAACTGTTTTACAGACCAAGCAACCTTCATTTCCCTAGTTTCTTTCAGAAAATTTATTATAATTTTCCTCATACCAACTGATTCTGCCCTAATTCCAATTTGTTGTATTGAACCTCAATGTCCAGCACCATATACAGCATTTCATGGGGGTTCTTACCTGTAGCCAGTAAGCTAACATGATCTTTGGCATCTGCTGGGTTCATAATTTTTGTTTCACAGGCATTCTGGTGCCAGTGGTCCCTCTATGAGTAAGGAAGCATACCGTGTCTTTCTCCTTACTTCGGATAATCACTCTGATGACTTCCAGCTTTGAATCAGAAATTACTACTAGACCCTGAAAGCATAACTTGTCATTTTACATTGTCGAAATATCACACTATTGCAAGATAGATCTTACTTATTCAAGTTGTTTTACTGCTGAAAAAGACAACCATTCCATTATCTGAAAGCATGAAGGCTGAAGTCAGGCTTAAAAAAAGTGTTTTAGAATAAAAATGTGGGTTGCTTTGGCATAGCATCATTACAAAATTATGCCCAATCCATCTTTGGAAGGACAAACTGGAAGGACAGTTTGTAATGGTTTTTCTGTCCCACTTTAATATGTGTGATAAAAAATGCTGCTACATAATCACCACTAATAGCATCTTTTCAGCATCTTAATTAAAACTTGCCTTTTCTTCAGTGTGAAGAGCAACTTTACCTTAGCAAGAGGCATTTCATTGCACAAATACATCTGTGCATCTCCATCATTCTGATCATAATGTGTGAGGCAGTGTTCCTACAAGTCTCTATATAAGCACCTGCAGCAGATATGTCTATCCAAAGCATTGGAATCATAAGTAGGAATCACAACAAAATGCAAGAGAAATTATGTGTGTCAAGGAAAAGCTAATGCAGACTTTTGATTACAGTGAATGAAATCTGGTTGACTGGCATGAATTCCTGAACAATAAATACTGGTTGAAATTCTTTGGAAGGTCAGAATATCAGATTTTGTGCTGATTTCAGATATGGCATCCAAAATTCAGAAAAGTGATACAAAGATTCTGGGAAGCTAAGAAAGAAAACAAAATCAAGATGTGACTATATCATTGTAAGTTTCATAGTTGAAATAATCCTGTTCAATGCTAATGAGCCAAATCATCTAACAATAAGGAATTGAGTCAATCTTTCACTTCAGACAAAATTTTAAAAATATTTTAAAATAACAGTAAAACACTAGAAGAGTTATACATTGGGAAATAATGGAGTGGGATCAGTAGGTATTGTATCTACATATGCTGAAAAGGTTTCAATAAACTTTCAATTTTGAAAGGAAATCAAAAACACTTGAAAGGTTTCAGTTAAAGTTCCAGGGACTAACTATAAGATTATTTTGCTGTAGTGATGCACACTGTAGAAGGAATATGATATTTAACTGTAACTATTGCTGTTTATCTATATTGTATTTATCGTCTTCTGGTCTTATTTTAAAAAGTAAATCTTGAGAAGATTTTATCATTATTTTAATGTATGTATTGCTGGGGAAATAAAAAGTGAATCACGGTAAACATATAGTGTGGATTAGAGCAAACAAATGGGTTATAAAAGCCAAAAACCCCCATAATTTTAGATCTAAATATAACATTAGTTTTGAGAATCACATAAAAAAAACCCCTAACATGTAATATTATTAATGATTTGCTCAGTTGAGCAAAAACTGTAATTAAAACTAAATACAAACCCAAATACTTTCTGCAATCAAACCAGTATATGACATTATCTCTGTGAGTTTGTAATTTATGAGTATGCCTAAATTACTCCAACTGTTATAAAATCCAGCAGAAAAAGACCTTTAATTTCCTGATCTTTACAGTAATATTCTGGTCTATGCACTGTCAGTCCTTGCATCCTGAAGTATTATTTTTTATCAATCCATTTCTCTACACCGCCTCAAGCAAAAAAAATTACAAAAAAATTATTTTAAAAATTATCCGTTTTTGTTGAACAATATGTTGTGAACCTGGTTCCCCAGGTGGCTCCAAGTGAAAGTAATCACCCAATATAGTGACAATTGTAAAAAAGCAAGTCAGTGTAATTTGGTAGGAATATTCATGACATAATAAAATCTCTTCCACTACTGGCACCTCAAAAATAAACCACTTTTTGTTTTTTAGTTTCTGCTTACTATAATGATAAGCAATAATTGTTTTCCCTTCACATATCTCAAACCAAATTTCATGTAATATGTTCTAAGTATGCATCAATTACTGGCTGTCATTGTAGCAGACTGTTGCTGATATAAGTGCATTCATTAATCCCATTTATATCTTTGGATTATTACAGCTGATACTCAATACAATGCACACTGGACATAGTTTTTTTTTTAAATTATTATAAGAGCATTTACCTTGATGTGACCATGTCCCAAACAAACCATAAATATACCAATAAACTA
Organism: Rhabdornis inornatus; assembly: GCA_013397075.1. Lineage (NCBI taxonomy): Eukaryota > Metazoa > Chordata > Aves > Passeriformes > Rhabdornithidae > Rhabdornis > Rhabdornis inornatus. The sequence goes on from VWZS01000480.1 coordinate 269,391, forward strand.
AAAGCTGAATTCACTAAATATTCAGAAGCTGTCATAACATAAAAGACTGACAATTTAAAGCAATTTAGGTCTTCCAAGCCTAAATTTCTGTTATTGACAAATTATAAAATAGAAATTGTAACTCCTAAAGTTATCATGTTTATTATTATGCTAGTTTTATTACAGTGACCTTTTTCCCCATGATTTAATTAAAAAAAAAAAAAAGACAAATTAATTCCTCAGGAAAATATCACGTGGTAAGTATAGCCACTACGTGCTTCTGTCTTTATTACAGATATCTGAACAAACCTATTTCTATGGTTTAGGCATATTTAATATTTACATTTTAAGAGCCCCAGAGGTAAAACATATGCAGATTTTGCCAGTAGCTTTGCTGGATTTTGGCTAGGTTTTTTTACTAGTCGAATGCACTACAGATTTGCAGAATCTGTATGGTAGCTTTCTAGAAAATCAAGCCAAAACTGGTCCGAAATCTTTCATTCTGGCCATCTGCTAGAAGCATCTGGTAGCTGGGTACATGCACCCACATCCAGAACGTGACTGCTCTCTTGCCAACTATGTGCCTAGGTAACTGCCAATATGTGCTTCTCCAATGCTAACATGACAACTGTCAAAAAGAAGCTGAACATGTACGAATAAATCTAAATTAAAATAACATTACTTTCCTAAGTTACAGCCATCATTTTTGTACAAAATTGCTTGATAATGGCAATGATAAAAAAGTCACACAGTGAAATCTGTCTAAGGCTAAGAACTACAACAAGGATACCAAAGATCTAAGTATTTTGAAGAGTTATTGGTAACATTTTGGTCTGTTTTCTCTGACAACTAGAAAATATATATGTAATACTAGTGATGTGTTACATCTCTATATAAAAACATCAGAATTATACATGCAATATCTGATTCAAGAAGGAAAAATAAAATAAAAATCAGTTCAGGTTCTTTTTAAAGTATCTTTTTCTTCATCCAAGTACATAAAATTATATGTAGTTTAATGGGCATGCATTGAATATATTTCAAGAGGATTTGGAAAGCCATATTAAAAATTAGAACATAAATGACAAGTTAAAATACAAATGGTAAAGAAATGTGTAGCTTCCATTGAAATTCATTCTCTTGTCCTATAAATATAATTTTCTAAAATATCTGCTCACTAAAATAAAATAAAATACAAATTATTTTGTGCACTTTATAGTAACAGAAGTAAAAAATAGATGGTAACTTTAATTACTGAAATGATTAATTCCTTTTGTGAGATCAAAGTAACTTTTCTTTGTCTTTTGCTGTGACATTTGTGAAAAGGGAAGATGTATTCAGTGGCTAGGTAGTGTATGATTAAAAGTTAAAAGCACATGAGAGAACAATAGAAGGAAATTCTAAAATCAAAGACTAGAAAAGTAATGCAGGATCATGACAGTAAACTGCTAGACTACGGCTAAAGGAGAAGAATAAACCCTAGGATATCCAGAAATTACCACAGTGACTTTTTTCTCTTACCCATCTGAATCATCAGTTGTCCCTTTCCTTGGATTTAATTTTAAACTCCATGGAGTAAAGATCACGGTTTTGTTTAGCAGCAGGTGAACACACAAGGTGATGTGGTCCTGATCCACTGCTTTAGCTCCAATGCACAGTGATGCTGCTGACACCATATTAATAATGGTAACAAAAATACTGGTTCTATGAAGCTTTTTGATTTTGATTGACAAACATCTTACTGCACATACAGGTACTCCCAAAGTTGTCTGATATCCCATGGTCAGTGATGGTAATCCCATTTAAAATAGGCTAGTAAACATCATAATATTTTTCCATCCTCCATGTTTTAAAAAAATATTTTGCTAAATGTTCATTTATATCCATTGAAAAGTTATTCTAGAATAGCATATACAATAAATTTATATATATATACATATTACTTTGGATTCCATTTAATCTTTTGCTTTCATCATATCTACTTTGAATTCTGTATTTTCTAAGGTGTAAGATTTAATAGATTACAATGTTTTTGAAAATACTGGAATGTAATTTTTGATTGATACAGGAAGGAGAATAGTAAGATCTTAATGGATTGTACGTGGTGATAATTCCTCTGATGTCTTCTAAACGCCATTAAGAGACAGTTAACAAGAACAGTGGAATAGTAAGCCAGACTCAATTAGTGAGAAAGGTTAAATCTCATGTAAATGTAGCTGATCACAATGTTTTTCTGACTCTATCTGTATTTGTAGATTATTGTAGCCTCAAATCACACAATGCCCATTGATAAAAAAAAATTTAATGATTTATTATACCTTGTCATTCTTGCAGTGGTCTAAGGTATGAGAACGTGTCCTGTTTTACAGACATATGAAACATTCCAAGATTGTGGCTTTACCTCAGGCAAATTTATTCCACTTAAGGAGAAAAATTAAAAGGAGGTGTAACAAGTTCAAAAAATAAATATAAACACATATGCTGAAATAGTTATTCATATAATTCCAATTGCTTCTAGGGCTGAATACCAGCTTTGCCATTTCTTTTACATCTTGCATGTAATGCTATTCAGGGCCAGCCTGAAGTTCTAAAAATCAATCATTAGGAAAAAAGTAAAGTGGATTTCCAAAATTAGTCAAGGTCTCAATAGAGAGTCCTACTCACATTTTTCACAAATGTCCTGATATTTCAGGCACTCACTTTGAAATTTTCAACCTAAGACATTTGATACTCTAGGCTGCCCAAGTTGAACACCTCAGAAACCAAAATTTCAAGAAAATTCTCATTTGTCTTTCAGTGTGAGCCTATATCTTAGCTACATGTAGGAATATAAAATATTAAGAGTATATTACAGTGAACTGCTAATTTGTATTTGTGAAGAGAAACAGAATGAAATGCTTTGCTCCAGAGAGTGGAATGAAAGCAAGACTGCATAGGCTAGCAAAAGTGCTTTCCATTTTTACAGTGCCTACATAATTTTCAGGAGTCCTTTCAGATCAGCTAGTATAGCTTACTTCTATAAATATTATTTCAAGAACAATTCTGTTATGAAAATTATATATATATATCTCTTATATTAACTTCTTGTGCTTTTAATGAAATATGCTGAATATATAAGATGTTGCATCTTTTTATTAACTGTAGTGTAATAAAAAATTCCCCAAGGAAGCAACTTTTTTGGTTTTTTGACCGTGAAACAAACAAGGAAAAAATGCCTTATCAAATTATCAGAAGGATGTTAAATTTTCAACCTTCAGTCTATATATTTCCATAACCAACATTTAGAAAATCCAGAAAACCCCTAAGTGCCATAAGTAGAATCCAGTAAGTTATGGAATGTCTCGCACCCAATTTTTGGTTAATGACATTTCCAGATTTCTGTCCATAGAACTGCTCAAAGTGGATATAATGACAAGAATTGAGAAGTGCTCTTTGATGTGTTTGAAAGGTAGCTTTGTATGAACAGCTGTGTTTTCAAAATGCTTGCCACCTCTAAATTGGTCCTTGTGAAGTGCACTGTTTGCCTTATTGCCAGCAGAGCACATTGCACTGTAACTGCTGCATTTTTAGTTTTTATCACTGTCTCTCTAACTGCTGAAGTGGAAAAGAACTATTGCCAAAACCTGACGTGTTTCTTTTCCTTTCTGCCCGCTCTGACTTAGTTCTTAGCTGTCTGTTGCTCCAGTGATGAGAAATGTTGCTCAGTTTATTCATTCACTGAATGTCTTTTCCAGCTCAAATAACGGTGATACTCTCTTGTAAATCAAATTTCCAGCTGTCGATAGCAGTAAATAAAAGAAAATTAATTATGACATAAGAAATAATTAGGTTGCAAAAAGTCACACACATCAGGGTACATTTTTCTAAAAGCAAGAGATAATACCTTAAAAGCAAGAGACACACCACATTTAGTAAGATGTCAAGTATGGGTGACAACAGGGATGGACCTCCAGAAAAGAACAGATAATCAGTTCACAAAGATTTAAGCAGTTTTAGTACATAAGTTCTAGTACATGAAATCAATTACAAAAATTGAAGCACTAATAAGGAATAGTAATTTATTAGATATAAAATATTAAACCTTTTTATTTGTAGACATTAGGAAGCAAACCATACTATTTCATCTGGACAAGTACAATCAAGAGTGCACACAAAGATTTATAAATGCAGCAGGGTAAATTACATCAAAGACTGCAAACCTATGATGCACAGTTCTTCCTGCTGCTTGTGTAGAGACATCTATCCTACACCTCAGCTTAGTGGTGATAATCTGCTGTGGAGCCTTACATGTACAAGCTTCTCTACTGTGAGAAAGTTCTAAGAATAGTAGAAGTTCTAAGAATTGCTTAGAATATCACATCAATAATCTTGAGAGGTCACCAAAATCCACTAAGAAAGAGTTAAAGCTGACATACTTCTGTTATTTGAAAGGATTTCTTTTTTAAAGCAAGAAAGAAAATGGTTTCTTGGCACAGAAACCTTTAAGTATGTAAACTTTGGTTACTTTAAATACTGCTCAAAGAAACAGAACAGAAAACTTGCAGGGTCTCTGTGTCATTCTTATATTAGTACCTTTAAAAACGGACATTCAAAATACAAAACTTTCACATAAAACTGTAGATGGTACCATGCACTCAGCTTTAAAGCACCAGACCACATTAAAAAGCTCTGAAAATCACTGCTAATAAGAGCATTTGCATTTAATTTTTATTCAGTATTTACTATTACTGGTACAATAATGAAGAAAAGGAATCAATGCATTCCAGAAGTTGAAAGCAACACAAAGTTAATTTCTTTTTCCAATATAAACATTTATCTCTGTGACACCACATTCTTCAAAGAAACTGAATTTTGGATACAATTTATGCTGCTGAGTGCAATTTACATGAGATTTGTTTTGTTGCAGTGAATGACAGCTCACATTTCACTTCAAAATGATTTGAAGACATCTCGAGGTTGGAAATTAGCTACATACACACAGATACACTCACATAATCAATGCAACCAGTTAAGCAGTTATACTGCTTAACTTGGTTCTGGGCTTTGATCACTTCAAGTGGGGCTGGAAAACTTACATCAGCAATCCATGTTTTCTTATATACTTAGTCAAGATGTATATTGGAGTAACACTATAATACTGTTATAAACAAAAGATGAAAAAAATTACGCCACTCAAAGCATTATATACAATTTTTAATGTTGTACTGTATCGCTTTTTTATGTACTCTGTCATGCGAAGAGTATTACTGTCATATGATTTAGTTTTAGGTTGTCCTGCCAGAAGCATGGTGATTCTTATGAGTCCCTTCCAGCTTGACGTATTCTATTCTATGATTGTATGATCTCATAAGCCACCATGGATGTCCAGTCTACTCCAGAAACATTTTATTCCACACCTTGAATGACAGTTAAAAACAAATAATTTTTATATAAAACAATACATGGATATGCCACTTCTTAAACAAAAAAATCTTTCTCAATTGAAACTGTATTTTGGAATCATAGCTGCAGGCTGGAAGTGTCAAAATTATTCTACAATCTGTTATTCAAGCCACTCAACCTCAGTGAATATTTTACGCAAGACAGAAGCACTTTAACCAAAGAAATAAGAAAGATTTATGCTAAAACACCATATGAGCTTGAGCTGGTGACTTATTAGCTAAAGCATTCACCAGAAATAGAAAGGACATCAGATTAAATCATAATGAAGCAGAATTTCACCCTGGATCTCAGCTCTTCTTTTTTCAGCTGCCTTTTGCAGAAAGCTTATCTGATATGTATGACATGGAAATATCCACTGGTGCCCTTACTTTTGGTTTGAGAATCCCATAGAAACTACAATATAAAATCAGGAGTATAAATACAAATATAGGAATATGTTTGCTCAAAAGTATACAAAAATGTAGTTTATGTACTTTAAATGGTATAGCCTCTCAAGTGCCTGGAACATACATGAAAACTCCATCTTGGTCCATATTTTATGGTTCACAGTGGCCAATAGCAAATTTCCAGGAAGGGACAGAAAACCAGGTCAGCTGTATTGTTACACTTCCCCAAAATGCTTTCAACAAGTACCTCTACTGAGCAGAAGTCCCTGAGCATCATAGTGGGATCAAAAGAGTGAGATAAAATATCAGCAGTAGCAGTCTGTTGAATCTCAATTATTTATAATTCAGGTAAGATTTTCAATGACCTTTCAATTATTTGAAGCATACATTTTGCATTTGTCATGCTAAAAATATGTGGGATACACATATTGAGAAAGTAAGAAATTACAGCCTGAAAAATATTCCAGGCCGGAGCTTCTCAGCTCTGTTCCCAGCCGATAAGCTGGTCCAGCTGAAGGCCAGGGAAAATCTCTCCCAGGATGATAACTTGGTCAAAATAGAGAGGAATTAATAACAAGATAGAACACCTGTTGTGTTCATGACCAGGCCCTGGGAATGAGGTGTCTTCTCTCTGAACCAATCATCTTTTTCTGCTCTTGGAGTTGCGAGTCATGTTATAAAAACCAGCGTGTTTCTGAATAAACTTGTCTCTCTCTTTCCTGTCATGAGAGATGACCATGTAGCTGTGCATCTTATTTCCGCCGCACCTAAGGGGTTAGCACCCCACTCCACGGCTACAAAAATACATGTAAAATACATGTAAAAATACATCTTTAATATACAATCCAATTGAAAATACAATAGTCAATACGAAATGTACTTCAAGAATATGTATCAAGAACATGACAAAAAAATTCTCCCCTACATGGCCATCCTCTTTTCCCCTTACACAGGAAAGTACATCTGTGCATTTGGCATAGAATGATTTCTACTAAGATCTTTGGTGACTGTGACAGTACTTCATGCAGGGGTATCACCTTGCCTCCTGGTAGCAAAATTCAGAGCAAGTTGCAGGCAATAACTTTTCAACACAAACCTTCATTTTTCTGCAAGCCTCAAGTTCATCCCATTTCCCAGAACAAAGGAACAGATTATATTTTTACTATTTCAGTCAATATGTCTTAGTATTTTAGTATAAACTGGGCCATGTGCATAAAAACATACTATTGATCCTCAAAACAGCAGAATGTTTTCTGTATGTTTATCTCACACATTGTCTGTTCACTCTATTAATAAACTTACATGTTAAAATAAAATATTAAATGTCCTTAAATGCACATAACACAAAAGAACAGCCTCAAAGACTTGCCAAACATACTTCAAATTAGCCCAATGCTTATATTACTTTACACTGTCCAACACCTTTCTTCTGAACTGTTACAGAATGCATAAGTAGTCACTAAGCCAAATCCTCTTGGGCCTGGAAAGAACACCTAAAATCCAAATGTTTGACATGCAACTTTTGCAATTCTATCTATCTATACCAGCAACCCTTTCAAAATTATTTATCAATGTCAATTACGCATTGGTCCTATGGTTTGTAAACAATGTCAATGTGAATTTTAACACTAAAGGCAAGGGGAGAAATGGCATAAATGTGAATTGCACAACAGTCTTCAGAAACAAAGTCTGGATGAAGTTAAGTGTGAAGTCTGTATTCTGAAGTAAAATAAGCAGTGAATGTGTACCACTTTATATAAGAAAACACAGAAGCTCTTGTATTACATGCGTTGGAACAAAATGTACACTCAAAGTCGTACTTATTTTACTCCACAAAAATAAAGCACCTACCAAAAATGTGGGAAGCACATATTTTATGCCATAAGTGGCATTGATGCCACAAGATTTCAGTCCTTACTCTAATTTGGGACCTGAAGTCAGTCTACAGACTTCAGATTCTTGCAGAAGTACAGAGCAAAGAAGTAATTCCTAGTGTAATTTTTTTTCTTATCACTCTGAAGACACTTTTTTTGTTAATATTCCTTGCAATTGAGGTTGTTGAAGCCAGAATAAGAAAGCCAGTGATTAGCTTGAATTTGCCAAGATTACAAGCTATTTATTATAAGGTACATATTTCTTTCTAAATAACACTTTAAAGAAAAGGAAAAAAAGTCTTCTGTCTAAACAGTAGCTACAAAAAGTATTAAAAATTATAAAACCTGTGGATTTTCAATTTCATATATTTATTTTATATATTTCATATATAATATATATTTTATATTATGTAAATATCCCACAGGCTTGCCGGAGAATGTCATTAGGAATGTGTATTAATCCAACCATTCAATTTCCCTTCGATTATGCATAAATTACATTCTTTATAGTTACAAACTTTATGTAAAAAAAGTTAAATATTCATGCTCTGTAGAATTTTTCTTATTGTTTACATTTTCAAAGCCAACAGAAATCAGTCTGCTTCTAGTGATAACTGAAAGAGAAAAGAAAATATTTTAAAGGAGGATAAAATATGTAAAAAAATCTCACTGATATGGTTTGCTTTATACTCTGTGGATCTTCATCTTTCTGTAGAACAATGCTCCACTGGATGTATGACAAGCTAAAAGTCTAAAGACATATTACTATATTAACTTAATTTATGCAATCTGGATACCACTATAATACTCCAGACACCACAGTCATTTTCTTTTCTTACTTGCAATAATTAACAGTAGAGAGCAAAAGATGGCTAAATTAATTTATAACTTTACAGTTTCTTATACTAATTATTTCCTCTTCTTGTATTTTAGGTCATCCTGTCATTCCTGCAAACACTAATCAATCATGGGATTTGAAGTTAATACTACTAAATAAATGAATTGTTTAATCTCCTATGACCATCTATACATACTTCATCTTCACAAAGCTCATCAATTTTATGTCATCAAGGACAAAGTGACCTTCATTTCCACAAAATGCTTCTTAGTACTGGACAAGTTGGTTACAAATTTATCACTTACCCTCAGGAAGGAAGTCCTTCATGATCATCATTTGATAAATGCAAGATTGTGCTTTATTAATTGACCAGGTCATACTGAATTTCAAGACCATAATTGTGGAATACTAAAGGGTCTGTTACTTTCCTGAGCATTTGAGCTAAGATGAAGGACCTGCAACTCAAAATTAATTTACTGCTTGGTCTAGTTACCACTGCTCTACTACAAGCTGTGGGAAGAAAAGCAGACTGCCCGGACTCATGTATATGTGAAATTAGACCATGGTTCACCCCCAGGTCTGTCTACATGGAAGCTCCAACAGTGGACTGTAATGATTTAGGCCTTTTTCATTTTCCAGCCACACTGCCTGCTGACACACAAGTTCTACTTCTACAAACTAATAACATTGCAAAAATTGAACACTCAGTAGACTTCCCAGTGAATTTAACTGGTCTAGATTTATCTCAGAACAATTTATCCTCAGTGACCAATATTAATCTTAGAAAGATACCCCAGTTGCTTTCAGTGTACCTTGAAGAAAACAAACTTACTGAACTCCCTGAAGAATGTCTCTCTGGACTCAACAATTTACAAGAGCTTTATATTAATCATAATCTACTTTCTGTGATTGCACCAGGAGCTTTCATAGGCCTCAATAATCTTCTCAGACTTCATCTCAATTCAAATGGTCTGCAAGTGATCAACAGAAAGTGGTTTGAAGCTACTCCTAATCTTGAAATTCTCATGATTGGAGAAAACCCAATAATCAGAATTGAAGACATGAACTTCAAGCCTCTTAGCAATCTGCGCAGCCTAGTTTTAGCAGGTATAAATCTCACTGAAATACCAGATAATGCTTTGGCTGGCCTTGACAACTTAGAAAGCATTTCCTTTTATGACAACAGATTTGTTAGAGTGCCGCACATCGCTCTTCAAAAGGCTACAAATCTTAAATTTCTGGATCTAAATAAGAATCCCATTAACAGAATACGACAAGGGGATTTTAGCAATATGCTGCACCTAAAAGAATTAGGAATTAATAACATGCCTGAACTGATTTCTATAGATAGCCTTGCTGTTGATAATTTGCCAGATTTAAGAAAAATAGAAGCAACCAATAACCCCAGATTATCCTACATTCACCCCAATGCATTCTACAGACTTCCCAAGCTGGAATCACTCATGCTCAACAGCAATGCGCTGAGTGCCCTGTACCGCAGTACAGTGGAATCCCTGCCTAACCTCAAAGAAGTCAGCATACACAGCAATCCCATCAGGTGTGATTGTGTCATCCGCTGGATTAACATGAATAAAACAAACATTCGTTTCATGGAGCCGGAGTCCCTGTTTTGTGTAGACCCTCCCGAATTCCAAGGTCAGAATGTGAGACACATACACTTTCGGGAAATGATGGAAATCTGTCTTCCACTGATAGCTCCTGAAAGTTTTCCATCTACTCTGGATTTAAAAGCTGGCAGTCATATTTCTTTGCACTGCAGAGCAACAGCAGAACCAGAACCTGAAATCTACTGGATAACACCATCAGGAAACAAACTTTTGCCTAATACTGTCTCTGATAAGTACTACATCCATTCTGAAGGAACGTTAGACATAAGTGATGTAACACAAAGAGAAAGTGGCTTATACACATGTATAGCAACAAATTTAGTTGGGGCAGACCTAAAGTCAGTCATGATTAAAGTGGATGGTTCTTTCCCTCAGGAACACAATGGATCTTTAAATATTAAAATAAAAGACATACAATCTAATTCTGTTTTGGTTTCATGGAAAGCAAGTTCTAAAATTCTGAAATCCAGTGTTAGATGGACAGCCTTTCCAAAAGCTGAAGACTCCCGGGCCGCACAGAGTGTTCGAATACCATCTGATATAAAGGTATATAATCTTACACATCTAAATCCATCAACTGAATACAAAATTTGTATAGACATTCCCACTATCTATTCTCAGAATAGAAAACAATGCATCAATGTAACCACAAAAGGACTGGACTTGGAAGCGAAAGGCTATGAAAAGTACAACATAATAGTATTCCTTGCCTGCCTTGGCGCTCTTTTGGGAATCATCTCTGTGATATATATCTACAGCTGCATCTCTCAAGATATGAACTATGGCATTGGACATAGATATCTAAGGAATTACCTGAAGAAACAATCCTTTTCACTCAATGAGCTTTATCCTCCTCTAATCACTCTTTGGGACATGGGCAAAGAAAAAAGCACAGCAATGGAAGTAAAAGCAACTGTAATAGGTGTACCAACAAATATGTCATAAATATGTCAGTATATCACTTAATTTCTGAAATAAGAAGCACAACTGTATTTGTGCTGAATAAAAAGGCAACAAGAAAAAATATTTCTCTTAGGAACTAGATTCCTGGACTTGGTTGCTGCCAACAAATGGAATATATATGACTCAGTATAAGAGAAGAATTTTAATCAACTGGCTTCTAAGGGTATTCTACCAACCAAATAAAATTAACTTCATATTCTAGTACTTTGATGGGACTTTTAAGTCTGGAATACAGTGGAAGTAGCCAAGAACATTTTCTGTATTTTTTTTTTAATTATTATATAAAAGTAGTGGAACTGAGCAATACCTCCTCCTGTGCTGTATTACACAAAATAGCCACGAGTTTTTGCAGTGAACAGATATACTAGGGTTGACATATGGTGTAATGAAATGGACAAATTCTGTAGAGTAGACACAGTGAGTATGTGAATTTTTTTTAATGAGAAAATACATTTTTGATTAAAATTGAAATACTTTTTGTCTTGTTTGTTTCTAAAGAAAACACCCCACCATTCTGGGAGTTCCTGTCTGACAATAAACAAACACATTCCAAAGTCTGATAAAATATCTCTTTACATATTCTCCTATTAAAATGCTAATTGGAGGACAGAAGATATTTTTGCTGATTTTAGGTTGTATAATGTTTCTAACAGAAATGTAAGTTTAGTCATAGTTTTTCATCAAATTTTATTTACTCTCAGAACATTATAAAGGCAAAAGGGATGTTGGAGATGAGTCCACTTAAACCCACTTAAATTAGATTTCAGCATGGATATTGGTTAATGAATAGTTCTTTGATCCTTTTATTTTGTACACTTTTATGTGTCTGTGCGAAATACTTCTGTTCTCTTAGCAACATGTGAGCCTACAGATCTTTATTTCATTATATCTGTATTATGTTATTTTATTACTACACAGAAGTAGTCTCTTCTACAATACATGGCAATGCTTTCCATGGCAGTACTGTGACCCACCATCCATATAAACATCTTTAATCTCTACACAGAAACATCTCCATGATATTAGCCATTTTCCATGACCAAAGGTATTTTTTCCTGTCAAAATCCCCACAGAAGCAACAGGTGAGCAATGGAATTCTTGTGTAGCTGTATATAAAAACTCTTGTGTAGCTGTATATAAAATCTATTCCTTCGACATAAATCCTACATAAGTCTGAAGTCCTTACTCCAAATCCACCTTGTAGCTTTAATAGCATAATGAATATTAACTTGCATTTTTGCACAAACATGCCAAAAAAAAGTAACAGCACTTTTTTCAGCAAAGTAGAATCTCTTAAAAATCATAGAAATAACTTAGTTATGCTAAAGTATGCCTTTTCATAATCTCCTCATTTAAATGAAGGTTGTTTTTTTCCTACACAAGGCATTGGCCTAAAATGTTAATGTATTTCTTTAACTGGGAAGTTTACTCTCTTTAATGGAGGTAAAAACTGATAAGAAGCTATATTTAATTTCCACAGAAACAGAAAAGTATTGTTACAAACCTGTGTTTTTATTTATTTATTTCATAGTTTTCTCTCAGGAATGCATTAAAATGCTTTAATGCATTAAAAGCAGTACTTACTGGTTATGCAAACAAGAAAAGAGTAGAAATAGATTAACTTTTCTTTGCAATTTGACAGCAAACCTCATTTTGAAATGTACCACTAATGAAAGAGAGAAGGCAAACATAAGTATTTGAAATATCTGGCTAGGAAATACCCAAAATACAATACTGAAAAAAACCTTTTAATTCATTTATATTACTTTTTTTCTATCAGCTACTAGCGTGAAAGATAATGTTTTATTCATAAAAATATTAAGCATTTACTTTTTGGTAAAAAATTTGCTGCCATTTAAAAAATAAATTGCAATATTTCACCAGCTAACACAGCCAAATGCTATCTTTATAGCAATATTTCAGTTTCTAGTTTAGCTAAAATGAAATAATGAAGTGAAAAGATAACTCCAAAAAGTACCCATAAAACCTAGATAAGAGATTGGAGGAAAATATGTTGATTTATATCCTAAAAGGAAATTTCCATTTCCAAAATTCTCTAATAAAACTTACTCTGCTTGTGTAGCCTGAAGTAGTGACCTCAAGATAACTTAAAATAGAAATTGAGATTCTTCCCATAATCTTGTGCTGGCCAGTAAGACACAATGATCAACGATAATCTGATAAAATACTCATTTTTATCTTATAGAAGAGACATTTCTGAAAAAGGTTTCTATATGGTGCAGAAAATAAGTTCACATACCAGACAATTCTAGAAGAGCTGCGAGAACAAAACTGAAAAGCAACACCGTCAGACATAAGGAAGAAAATAATTCTTATTTTTGAATTGAATAGAGTGGATGTGTGGCACTGACAAGACAAGAAATTTTAAATGGAAGAAAGTATACAGTAAGTATGAAAAGTTCATTGCTAAAATGGAATAGAGGAGAGAGCCACTAAACACAACCCAAACGAGCCAAAAACAAACTGAAAATTCACCTTATGCTAAAGATTAGAAAACATACCCGAAAAAATATTAACAATTGCATGCAGCTTTTGTAGAGGTCAGAAACCAGAAGAGTAGAAATATATCCAAAGTAAAAAAAATTCCTAGTATTGCCTACTAGGTAGGAAAAAAACCCCTCACATCTTTCTGGAATACAGGTTTTGGTAGGTCAGTCGACTGATGTACCAACTGTGTAATTTGAATAGCTTTTCCTTTAATACCATTGGAAATAATTGGAACCAGTTTTCTCAGGAAAAGACTAAACAGACACTCAGGGAAAATGCTAAATTACAACAAAAAAAGAGAAGCGTTATCAAAACAAGAGAAAGATAATCTAAACATTCAGTAAACATGAAATAAAGACAGAAAACAAAAATTAAGCTAGATGACTAAGCTTATGAAAATTAAAGAAAAAAACCACCAAACTTCATTTTCGCATATGACAACTACAGAAGTTAGATATTAAACAAGAGATCTGCAATTACAAATTTATATGGATAAATTCAAGATATTACTGAAACTTGGCAAGCTTTGCATGATTGGAATGTTAAAATACACAGTCATAACCTGTCTAGTCAGAACTGTGCTTTGAAACTGAGACTTGAGCGATTCACTTCACCTTCAATAAAAATTCTAAAGGAGTTGCGTCCTCTTCAATGTTTCCATTATAGGGCAGTGTGAAAATGAAGTACCAGACTATATTCTGTCCATGGTTGGCTGCACTTCAGTATTCTGAGACAAAATGTACAAGCAACCTTTGTAAACAGCATAGGCATACGGTAAAACTAGTAATGAACAATGAAAACAGACCCTATGGTGTGCGACTGACTATGGTTATGTTATTTTTCTGGTTACATTAAGGAGTGTTTCATTTTTACAGCTGGGGTGACCAAAAAGAGATAGAAGGTTAAGCCAATTGGACATCATGTTTAAAAGACTTATTCTTTTGAACAATCAAGAAAAACTTTAAATAAATATGTTGAGCATCTACCTACTCAACTACAATATTCTTAGAGAAATATATAGCTGCAGATACATTGAAGTACCTTCAAAGCAACCAAATCTTTTATTCAGTCATTCCTTCCTTCAGACAAAGCTGAAAGCTACAAATTAAATTCCTCTTTCAGCTAAAAAAATGTTTTTTACAAATGTCTCTCACTTGCTTATCTTTCTGTCTCTCAGCTTCAATTATTTTTAGATCCTTTTTCCCAAAGCCCTTTTCTTTGCCTTGATGCAAATTCTCTGTTCCCTTCATTCTCCCTGTGGGTTCTTTGTTTATTTCCAGCTACCATTGTTGCCAGACTGTCACATCATTTCCAACACTTCCAGTAAGGACAGATGTTGTCTGACTTATTAAAAAAATTATCAATGAAAAATAATACTTGGAGGCAAAATACTGGAATAGAGAAATACAACTATTCAAGAAAGACCTGGTATCCTTAGAGAAGAACCTAGTTGTAAAGGTGATCAGGTAATGACATCTCATGAGGAAACAAAGCAGAAATAATGCAACAACATTCAAATGAAAATATGGGAGTTAGATAAAGCTGGAAGAGAATGCAATTTGGGCAGATGGCCTATTCCTGATCCTGAAATAGCTGATATTCTTTTTAACATTACAGTTTAGAAAAGTGGAAAACAACCCCATCTGCCTCACCCTTACGTAGCTATTATTTGTTATCCATGTTGATGACAATTTTACACTGTGCTCCAAAAAGCCATAATGCTTTTGTGAACCACAAAAAGTAAATTAAATTCAGTGCTGGTGTCTTCATCTACACACATTTCTTCCAGTCCAGACCAAGATTCTATAAAGAAAGCCTTTCAGCATTCATATACTATACTTTACAGGTCAAAGAGTTTACCGTTTTGTCATTTAGCATGTGAGCACAAGTCAGATTCCTTGAGATAGCTGTTGGGAATAACTTTTGAGGGCAGAATCTTGTCATACATCCTTATTTTTTTGTATGAAATTTTACTCTGTGCTGTAACATTTATAACTTCTTTTTGTTTTATCTCTAGCATGAATGTCAGCTAAACTTAAAAATATACAGCTGAGTACTTTATAACGCCAGAGAAAGTGGGTTACTGTCTGAAGTCTACTATAGACAGCTAAAACATGCTTTTGACATAATGGTGGAATGATTTCATAGGACACAGAAACAGATGATGAAAATCATCTATTCCTAAATATTCCAACATTTAAATGGAATATAAAGTGGCTACAAACAGAGTCAGAATTATCACTTTTAATTAAATGCAAAGTGCCCAATAACTATGCCAAATAAAAAACCCCAACCATTTAGAGTTAGTCTCACTATAGTAAAGGAACAAACATCACTAAATTAGAAGCAATCAGCTATGTTTTTCTTTATGTACCTGGTAATAAGAGGATTAAGTTACATTTTTACTATCAATTATAGTCTCTTAGATTAATCTTACCTTAACAATTAATATAAAATGGGATGTTAAAGTCTTACCTAATTTATTTCATAAATGCTCTGAAGGTATTAATAATAAGTGCATGCCCATTTTTAGCAAACTAAGTGCTATACTGAATATTCATGTGTTACACAGTGTATTCCAAAATATGAAATAATGCTTTCTCCTAAAATACTTGCTTGCACAATTTAAACTATCAATACCTAAAATATATAGCACATGCACACCACTATCCCAATTCCATTTATTCTACAGGAATGTAAAAGGATTTCTTTACTCAAGCTAGGATGAGCTGTATCCCCAGGACTTTCAGACTTTTAACAAGTTCACAATAGTACCGACCAATGTCACAACACTTAAAAATATATCATGTCCAATTTACCTTGTTGCCTTTCAGGCTGTTTAAGTCCAATTAAAAATTACTTCTTTTTCTACCTCCCAAGAAATTCAACCTCTCTTGTACCCTTCACATTCCATTCCTTCACTCAGCAATCATTGCTGTTTGCTCTTACACAAAATTACATCAGCAGCAGCCTTTTTAACTATTTTCTACTTTATTAGTACTTCATATTTTTCCCAGCCTCCTATGAACTAGACTACTTACAGAGTATTCTACTTCCTAGACTACTTCTAGAATATTCTTCTCTATGATATTTGTTATCATTTTGTAACTATCAATGACATGGGAGAAAAAGCCCCAGAGAACAAGAACAAAAAAAAAGCTGAATTGCTCTATGGATTTGAAGACAAATTTCAAATGTAGCAAGAGGAAAATTGCAACCCTGAAAACTCTGCATTCTATTCCCCAACCTACTTCAGCAGCCAGCTCTGCTTTAATAGTATTATGATAACTAACGTTCCCTTTCTCCCCCTTGGTCTTAAGAAAGCTGACTAAAATGGAGGATGTCCACAGCATCAGGTAGAGTAATTTGAAGTTATTTGTAGCTTTTGCCATATCTGGATTATTAGAAAAAGAAAATAGAAAGAGAATAATCTTCTTACTCATCTAGCCTTTTAAAAGCATACAACAATTTATAAGCATATACCAATAAACACATCACACCAAAGCACATACACCAAGGATTAAACACCCCTGCAATTAACTAAAGGTTTAGAACAAAAGAAACAGAAATATATTGTCAAAGGGTTGTAAAACTTTTCTCTACCACACTGAGAGGTAGACAACTCCCCACCAGTACTTCCTCATATAGTGAAAGCATTTAGGTGTGTAATTTCCACTGAATTTAACAGATACTAGTCTCCACCCTGTTAAGGTGGTTTGGACACTACAAAGTATGTCCCTGGATGACCAAAAGCCTGGTGATATGAACCTATCCCCCTGACTGAGAGCCCTCAGGAATTTTCATCTGCACAGCTGTACTAAAGACAGTATAAATGCAATATACATCATTCATTTAATTGAAGACATTACATATATTTTTAATTAAGACAAAATAAGAAAAAAACTATATTATTTATTCAAAATGCTTAAAATAGAATCTTTTTTGGAGAGCATCTGTTTCAAGATTAAGTAATTCAATATCCATCAAAGAAATTCTGGATAGTGAAGAAAAATAAACACCAGCAAAGAAATTTTCTGTATGTTCAGATATTATCTAGCTACAAACAAAATAATATACCATACAATATATTCTAAATGACTTTAAGAAACCACAAATAATATAGCTTTGCCTCAGATTCTTACCCCTCCTGACCTAAAAGGTTTTCAAAAGTCTGCTCCTGCTATTCATCCCTTACTATAAATTATCATGCTACAGAATTTCTTTGGCTTCAACTTGTCTTCTTCTTCCTTTTGTCTCCTTCATTTGATTTTTTTTTGTTTCAATTGTGTTTCACATGAAAATTCTCTGTTCTTGTATGTAGTACAATATTGTGATCCCACTATCAGCATTTCTTTTTTATCATTCTAGCAAAGAACTCTACTTTTTCCTTGCCAAAATTTGTATTCCACCACACTGGCTGTGTATAAATGATCTAGATGCTTCTTGCTAGAACACTTACATTAAAATGACCAACTTTATGTATAATGCGATGACTTTATGGTGAGTAGGGGTTTGCCTTAAACAAATGTGTGAAACCTTTCTCAAAAATATTCAGAAAATTGTCAAAATATAAGAAAGAAAAAAATACTTAAAACAAAAAATGGTAAATTAGAAACCTTCATATTTTGCTAACGAATAAAGTGCAGACCATGTAAGTATTACAAGTAAAAATGAGGAAAAATGAGAAACTTTAAATACTCAAAGAGAGATAAGTGAACGGTTAAAACCAGTTGTAACATAAGATGGAACAAATACTTTAGAATAAACCAGAACAAAAAGAATAAAAAGAGCTGTAAAATTGTGTCAGAAGGGGCCAAAACTGCTAAAAGAACAAGTCTGCAAAATGATCAAATCAGTAAATAAGAGGAAAAAGTAAGTTGAATGAAAGAAGAGGTGATACAGATACGTTTAAAGACAATGAAGGAGAAAAGTAGGATAGACAAAAGGTGTAAGAAAGAAAAGGAACAAGTGAAGGCACTGCATCTAAGAGCCCATCCTGGAAACAAAATAATTAAACATAGCAATAGACTAGCCAGTAGTCAAGCAAATTTTAGACAAGAAGAAGTGACAGTACTATCAGAAATTAAGAAAAATTATGGATAAAGACATAAAGAAAGACTCAAGGAAAACAAGTGAGCTTGAAGATACCATGAAATATATATATTTATATAAGTTTCAAATTAAGACAAGACTTAACAAAAGTGGGGAAAAAAAAGAAGACAGGCTGTATGTGCTTTGATTTGGCCAAAAATATTTAGTACAAAAAAAAGCTAATGCTAAAGGGACAATCTATAACTTCCACACCTTATGATCATGTGTCAAGGGAAAAGTTACAGTACTAATTGCAAAACAAGAGCAAAAATATTTATTAGAAAGTGAAAAAAAGTGCTTAAGCAATGACAAAGACTATGCTGGAAAATTCTGGCTAATATGCAGAAGGCAGCGACAGGTAGTCTCATTTGGGAGGTTTCATTCAGAAGACAACCGAAAGCTGATAACCCTGTGTTATTAAGCTAAATACTTTCATAAGGAAATCTCAGAGGGAAGGAGACACTACAGCCTCTAATTAGAGAGCTCAAGGTCCAGGAGCTGCTTAACAGTATCAATTATAATGCCACTAAAAACCAATTAAGATTTGTGATTTTTCTAAATATTACCAGAGCCAAAGCAATATCAAATATTGTTTTTAAGAAGCCTCAAAGTTCTTTAAAAATAATTAATTCTGAAGGATTAACTACAAAATCCATTTAAAGGCAACAATGAAAGACACTGGAAGGTATTTGAGTTTGTTTTAAATTATGTTGAAAGCAAGTGTATTCTGCCAAAAAGAAGCCAATCGTTACCCAGAACAAAAGCCTGAAGAAAAAGAAAAGGGAAGACCAAGAGCAGAGGGAAAAACAAAGAAAACAAAATCAATTAAATTAAGAGGAGAAAAGAGCGAAGACAAGAATGATCCTGTTTAAAATTAAGTTATAGAAGTCAAGTTAATATATTTTAAGTTATATACTAAAATAATGACCAATGCAAAAGAGTCAGTCAGGATACAGTGACAGAAACCTAGTTTTTGAAAAAGAATTTTTTAAAACACATTTTAAAGCTCTTAGCAAACTAACTGAAAAATCAGTGAAATCAAGGAAGTAAGAGAGACTGAATAAGCTAACTAGGTGTCTGTATCTAAAACAGAGCTTATCTGCTGAATCTCTGATGACATATTTACAAGTAAATCTGCCTCTCCAGTGCAATTTGGAGAGATCTGAATTAGGAAATCCTTCAAGGGTTTTCTAGCCCAGGTCCAAGTACATTTGGACATTATTAGTTTGAGAGAAAGGCACACTAATATCACTCCTATGTAGATTGTATACACAAGGGTGCTAAAATACACAGTACTAGCCATGGTAGTCTGGACAACATCACTCTACAGTCAAGGGGTAGAGGTCAATGATTTGTACTGATTTGAGACCAGTTGCAAGTGGTGTTCCTCAGGGTTCTGCTCTGGGATTTAATTTGTTTATTAATGACCTGGAGAAGGAGAAAAAATCCTTATCACTCTGATAATATTAATTTGGAGAATGCAGTCAATACATTTAACCACAGGGCTGATGTTTAGAGGAATCTAAAAATGCTGGAGAATTAGGCCAACAGGCTGACTTGAAATTCAGCAAGGACACATGTAAAGTCCTGCACCTTGAGTGGACTAACACCTGAGTGAGTACCAACCTGTGACTGCCTCACTGTGTAGCAGCTCTGCTGAAAATGACCTGGGGCTTCTCAGCACAGTTGGCTAACAGGATACTGGGGTATATTAACATGAAACTAATAGAAGACTGAGGAAAAGAATGCCCCTTCCTTCAGCACTTGTTAGACTACCTCTGTAATACTGTGTCTAATTTTGGATCCCTAATTGCCCAGCCCCATATGAGACATTGATCAACTGTAGCAAGCTTAGCAGGAGGTTCCCGAGATGTCAAGAGCCAGAGCTCTACTCCTAAGAAGAAATTCTGAGGCAGCTGGGCTTATTCAGCCTGGGAAAAAAGGTTAGAGAGACTAAGTAGTAACCTTCCCATATCTAAGAGGTGGCTACTGAGAAGAGAGAATCAGGCTCATTACTGAGGTGCACAGTGGGAAAATGAGTGACAGCAACCTAAAACAGAAGTTAGGGGGAAGGGGATTTAACTAGATATAGGAAAAATAAATAATTATGAGGAAAAAAAATCTTGGGAATAGGTTGCAGAGATAGGGTACGCAATTATAAGCAAAATGATCTGATTCATAATTGACCCTGTTTGAGCATGAGGTTGAATAGATGACTTATCTTCCAACCTGCATAATTCTGCAAAGGAACTTTAAACCCAGACTATACATGCAATGTAACCTGTTCAGAGAAGCAGAAACAATTTTAGCTGAAATTACTCCAAAGTTTTGCACAGGAATATTGTCTCACTTTTTTTTAAATTATTCCAAGAGTTCTTGAAGAGATACTACAATTTTAGTAGCTGTTTAGGCCTTTTAAATGTCCAAATTTTAAAAATATATTACTAGTGCAGACGGCTATTTCCATACTCTTTCAACATGTGGCCATACTTTATTTCAAATATATTTACTCTACGTTTTTGAACAAAATCCTTAGGAATTTCTTACATGCCTTTTTTCGTGCTCTACCATTTTCATTATAATGCTCTTCGACATATCTAAATGGCATGATTTTGCATAAATGGAGAGCAGCAGATGAAACTGAATATATGAGTTTTTCCTTCTTTTTTAACCAACACAGTCATGAGTAACCAGCTATAACTAGCATATATTTTTCTGAAATGTAAAGAATTTTTAATAAATCCATGAACATGAGAAAAAGATTTAAATTCACAGAGCCACAAAATATTCAGAGTTGGAAGGGACGCACAAGGATCACCAAGTCCAACTCAATATTGTGTGCAGGAACTGAACCCATGACCTTACAATTCCTAGCACCATGCTCTAATCAACCAACCTAATTTCTCTTCTAAAAAAGCATGAAACTTATAACAGAAAATCTTTCCTTGTGTACTGTCAATTATTATGAAATTTCATTTTTTTGGGGTATGGTTTTGTTTCATACCATCATGTTGCTGTTAATATCAGATTAGCTGTTGGAATGGTGAAAGGAAGCACAACAACATGTCTCTTGTCTAGCCAGAGGAAAAAGACACTTTATTGTAACACTACCTTCCTTATGTACACTCACTCACTAAACCAAGAATAGAATACAGCTCATTGGTCAGAGCGAGCAACACCTCTTGCACAGATGTTTTCATTATAAACAACAGAGTTCTCAACATACACACTCTGTAAACAGTAGCAGGTGCCTTTGTTTGTTCCTGGGAAAACCTCTGCCCCCAGGCCAGTCCCTGGGAAAGCTTTCTGCTCTCACACAGCTTTCCCAGGCTACTGTGCATCCACACCATCATAGAATCCTTTGTGGCTGATGCAACTAAGTGCATCAGCCTCAGGACTCTGGGATGCATCTTGTGAGGCCCACAGACTTATGTACCTTCAGGTTCTTCAGGTGGACATGGACCTGATCTTTACTTACAGAGGAGGGACTTTGCTTCCCCAGTCCCCATCCCACTGTCCATCCACACCAGAAGCATGGAAAGAGAGGTTGTTATTGAAGACTGAGGCAAAAAAGTTGTTGAGTACCTCAACCTTCTCTTTCTCTGTTGTTACCAGTTTATCAGCATTGTTTATCAGGGGAGTTACACCTTCTTTACCTTCCTTTTCTGGTTAACATAAGTGTAGAAACACTTCCTATTATTCTTCATGTACCTTGTCAAATTCAGTTCCAGCTTCTCCTTGGCCTTCCTCACCCCATGAGGACTTTCACCTCTATGCTCTTCCCAGGTTACTTGTCCTTGTTTCCATTGCCTGTGGATTTGCTTCTTTGTCTTTAGTTTGACCAGCAGGTCTCTACTCAGCCATACCAGTGTTTTGCCTTCCTTGCCCTATTTCATGCTCCTGGGCATTTCTACCTCTTGTGCTCCATGGAAGACTTCCTCAAAGACCTGCCAGCTCTGATCCGCTCCCTTGTCCCAGAGGTCAGTCTCCCAGGGGATCCTATTGACTATCTGCTTGAAGAGCTGGAAGTTTGCTTTCCTAAAGTTCAGGGACCCAACTGTACTGTATACCTGATCCATACCCTCAGGACTACAAATTCCACCAATGGATGATCACTGCCACTCAGGCTGCATCCAACCTCCACGTCCCCACTTAGCTCGCATATGTCAGTGACCATCAGATCCAGGAACACATTCCCTGCTAGGGCTGCCTCTTACCTGGCTCAAAAAGTTATGTGGAGCATGTTATCTGGACAAGTTCTGTATTCTCCATCTTTGGAAGCAAACGAGGTGAAATTGGATAGTGCTTTGGGCAACCTAATCTAGTGAAAGATAAGCCTTGCCCACAGGGATTGAACTAGGAGACCTTTAAATATCCCTTCTGACTTGAACCATTTTATGATTCTAAGTAAGGAAAGCATAAGGAAAAAAGGGGCCACACATGTAAGCCAGTGGCTGGTCAGCACATTTGCTGGCAAAATGTTGTACCTGATCACCACAATCTGTTTTATTAAACACTAGTCTCAACTATTTTCTGTGTAAGTATGCTGTCTAATTGCTCTGTGTGTGTGTGTGTGAGTGTGCAAAATCTACTACAGAACACCAGGCTGAACTGAAGCCTCTGTTGGATGAGACATTCCAGAACAACTGCAGATCTGGGGGACCCATAGCTCTTATTGCCAGTAACTGTAAGACACTGAGACACAATTCTGGGTGGAATAACTGATTGTATAAAACCCATATGTTCTGGATGAGTCTGAATGTGAGCAATAACAAATTCTAGGCTGCATCAGTTGGCTATCCATGCTGTTCATGTTTGTGTGCTTATGGTGGTGCTGACACAGAAACTGTTTTCTCTCTGTGTCATCTGTGTGGTCAGTTAAGTGTGTCTGCTGCATGGTGTGTGCTTCTGCCTGTGCAGGATGTATGCTTAGCCTCACCACTGGCTAGACCCTGGTAGACAGAACCACAGTAACACCTCATTCATGGCATCAAGACAGGAGCCTCCCTGAGTCCTACAATGCACCAAAGTTGGTAGGAGCAGACTAAAGAAAAGAAAATCCTGCCAGTAGCATGAAGTTCATAGGATCCAGCATCTCTAACACAGTTTTTAAGGTTATCTTATCAATAAAAGCATTATAAGTAACAATATCTGAGGTGATGACTGGTTTAATCCAACAATCACTATATATGTGAATAAGTACTTTCCTAGTTTAAAAATAGCTTCTAATTAAAAATATTTCATTTGAGAACTTTCCTAAGCTTAATCACATTTTTCCCCTGTACAGCACAAAATAAACTCTCACACAACATCATCACCACAGGCAATAAGAATTGATCAGGGGTAGGTTATTGGATCTGATGTATGCTGACAAACACTTTGACTAGTTTTCTCTAGGACTTCAAACACAACTGAAATAATTTGCTTTTTGGCCACAGGCAAAAGAACTGCCTGTTACTAAACTGAACAACCTTTGAGATCCTAATAATCATTCAAATTGACAGCACCAACCAGGGTCAAAATGTCCTAAGGAACCAATTCTGGAGAGCCATACCTTAATTAACTTTTTTTAAAATGCAGGTATTTTCATTTTACCTTCTGATATTATTATGCTCTTTCATTTAAAACAATAATTAAACACATAGATTTGAATATGGTATCCTCTCACAAAAAGCCACTTTAGTAAGTTTGTTTGACTACTTCTGTAGTCTATATCTACAACTGATGCCCATAATCTTGACATCCTCTCCTAAAGCACTTGCCACATTTTAAACTGTTACAGACAGCCTAAACTCTACCTTCTTCCCTACTCCTGGCATTTTCTTAGCTTCCCTCTGAAACTGAATGGAAAATACGTGGGGCAATGACTTAATTATATTTAGAGCATCTGTTTCCTAAAATCTTGAGTCATATAGGTCTCCATTAATCCTTGTTCTTCAAACTAACAAATGAATCATGCTACAGAAGCAACAATTCCTTCCTTTTGTCAAATTGTTAATGATGGAAGAACTTGTAATATTTAAGTCCATGTCTATTCAAAACCTTTGACTTGTGTAGTCTCTTCCACAGAATCTACTTTTTAATTCCACAATAAAGTATCAGATAGGTAAGTGACATGGAAATCTCCATTCTCTAGCAGATTTGGGTTCTTCCTAGTCCATACTAGTCAGACCAGTAAGTTCAACTCATTTAATGTAATTTCATACTAAACATGTATTCAGTTGATCATTCATTACAATTAACTTGGTGAGACACTAGCATAGGTTGCCCATAAAGGTGGTGGATGTCTGTTCCCTGGAAATGTTCAAGGTCAGGCTGGACAGAGCTCTGAGCAGCCTAATCTAGTCAAAGATGTTCCTGCTCATTGCAGAGAGGTTAAACTAAATATCCTTTAAAGCTCCCTTTGAACCAAAACTCTTCTATAATTCTTTTTTTTTTAACTCTATGAAAGCTTGAGACTTTGATATTAGAGTCAAAATAATAGCTATAAGGAGTACTTATTAAATGTTTCACATTAGGAAATATCAAAGCTCTTAAAAATTTTTCATCGTTCTTAAATTTAAACACAGAAAGTCAAACTATTTGGTAATTTTTTAAAATTATTTTTCAATATACTTCACTCTTACACAGATTTCACACTTCAACTGCTTGAAGAACCTCTTCCCCATTTAAGATGGTCCAGTGTAATTTTAAAAATATTTTCCTAATAAAACAGCCAGTTTAAAGTGAACCTTATATACAGATTTTAATTGTGTATAGTGCAATGAATGCCCAAGTTTCCAACCCAGTTTACAATACTGTAAAATCAATTGTTCACTGAATGACTGCTCATATCCACTCAGCATGAATTACTGCTTTATAAAGTAGATGGATATTTTTCCCTTGTGTGCAACACAATATAGTGTATCTAGTTAAAAACAGGAGAGAGAGATCCATATTTTCTACTGCTTATTCAAATTTTGTGCACTAGATATGTAATTTTTTAATTGCCTCAAGATGTTACACTGAACATTTCTCTCAATTTTTATGAGCTACTAGTTAGCTCATACTTCTTTTCTTCTTTTCATTTAAAGCCAAAGGATTGATTCCTGGTCATTTCACAGGAGAAGGAGTAATTCACAATCCCTTCCCTACTTATTACATATAAAAAATTGCAGATGCTTATTTCTTGTAGCATACATTATTATAACCACTAACTACTGCAAACAATAGAAATTACAACTTCGATTCCCTCATTTAAAACAACAAAATCAACCAATATCAGCATTAAAAATCTGCTTATAAGGTTAATATATGTAAGGACACATTCACACTTTTTTCATCTAGCAATCACTGACTTTAGGACTTCATACTAGAATAAAGTTTAGCACATAGCCAGGCATATAAGTGCCTATAAGCTCAGAACTAGAGTGCTGTGGTGGCTGCATCATTTGCTCCATCAACTTCTGTTCAGAGTAGAAATCAAGCACCACTATATTCAACATGAGATAGTCAAGTGTTCAAAAGATTCTGAGTACATAAATGCACAAGCAGTGTTATCGATGGAAAACCTAACTAAATACATTTCTCATTCCTAAAAATCAGGAAATGGTGTATTTCAGACACACCCAAAAAACTGATGGACTTTGGCTAAAAGCTTCTTATGAACTATATGCAGCTTGGAAAAGCATTTTGGGCAATATGCAAGTACTTATTCCACGTGGATCTGTAAATTCAATATTAACACAGAAAAAATAATAGCTCCTATATTTACAGTCAGTTAAGCTGCCATGCTTAACACCTTTTTTTTTTCCCCAAGATATAAATATCGTAGTGTGTCAGAAGATTTTTCTACAAGCAAGAGAAAAAGAGCAGGAAAGGTAAAAATGGCCATATTAGGAATCAAGTAACTCTAATTACATTGAAGAATTGAGATTTTTTTTCTAGATTAGAGAGTTTGAAAAGGTTAGTAACATGGCTTACAGTAATAACTGCTTTAATTGCTAGTCTAAAATTGATGCCTCAAAAAGCTTTACACTCTATACCACCTACAAGGATGCTACAAAAATGGAATTAGGCTTTGAAAACTATTTTACTGTAATTTAAATCCACAAAGGTATGAATTCAGTGGTACCACTTTAGCTATCAATATGCAAGCTAAGCAACACAGACACACTAAAAAATGAAGAAGCAATTTCATTAAAGTTTTTCAGACTTTGAATTAAAATTAACTAATCCAGAGTTAGATAATACTTTGAAAAGAATGAGTCTCAAGCCCAGCAGTGTTTTATAAATCTCCCTCAATATTTTTTGTCTTGTTCTGATAGTGACATGCAATGGCTGCATAAGACAACAGAGGTTTAGGAAAACTTAAAAAACCCTGGTGTCTACTATTATCAAAATGACATAAAAAGATGGTTATATCTGTTTTTTATCTTGGAAATTGATCTTAATTATCCCTCTGCATCTTTAGCATGTGTTTAATTTATTTATATTCACAAAATTACTACTTTACTGCAAAAATGACTACAAATTACTACCTTTTGTATAACAAGGAAAAATAATGGAATTTCTAGCCAATCAAATAAAAATCTTTTATTTTAAAACACTTTTTTAGAAGAAAACCTCTTGCTAAGGAGTTTATATTCATAAATAGCATGTGCTAAACACCCCCATATTTATTTTGCATTCAATTTGTTCTTGCTTTCCTCTAAAGAATGGCATTTATGCTGTATTAAATGTATATTTATCAATTCCCCCTATGTATGGTTAAGTACATACAGACTCAGACACAGCTTCAATTTGATCAGGGAGCCACACAGGCATAACATGTCTGCTAAAGGCCAGTTATTTACAATTGCCAGTATATCTGCACTTGACAGAATTTGTCCCGGAACAGAGGACAGGAAGCAAACAGACAGCATTTTATATCTGAATAATTCTCTTCAGTATCAGTGATGCCCCATATTCCAGAAGTTAAGAACACATGTGAAAAGATAAACTTAATTATTAATTTTGGAGTTCAGAATTTTGTGGTTTTTCAATTTCTCAAAGTTATCTGTCCTCTTGTGTTTCCAGAGGCAGCAACCAACATAAATTCCATTACCTTCTTTGTAACAATCATTATTTTTTTAGCACTTCTCCAGAGAACATTTTTATTCATCTACTGACCAAATGAAATAGTTGCAGATTTTAAATCTCTCTTCTCAAGAAAATCTCTCTCTGTATTCATCATTCTACCTGACTATATGGCAATAATAAATTTAATTAATTCATTTAGGAACTCTTAGAGTAACTCAGCTTACTACTTCTTTATTCATCTGTTACTAATGAATTTTTACATTCCATTAGTCTGCCTATTCACCTTGGCTGTTTTTCTGGAGTTCTTCCATCTTCCATGATACTTTCTCATTAAAATAATTTTATATTACATTTAAATTTTTTCTCTTCTTCAACAGTATCATTCCTAAACAGCCCAAACATTATAATAAGATATTAATTTACATATTGAATTTTTATACTAAGTAAAAGATTTCTCAACCTTACTCATTCATTTATCTGATCTCTCCAGTCTAATCTTAGAATTACTATCCCAGTACATAAGTACCATATGTACAAAACCAATAGCAATAAGGCAATTTTAATGGAGCATGTCACATTTCCTGGGGAATAATTAAGGTGTCACTTGGTCTTGAGAAAGTCTTACTTGCAATCAGCAATGAGTCTGGGTTTTTTCTTAAATAATGTAAAAATTTAGATCTACTCTGTCTCTTCTGAGATAATAAAATTTGCATTATTTAATTTTTCTTCATTTGAACTGTTCTCATAATCTTCAACATTTTGTAATTTTATATATTTGAAATGTTTGTATTTGTGCTGGCCTGCTACCTGCATGTAGCAAAAGACAAATCTTGTTGTTCTAATGACAACTGCGGTTATTCTAACTTGTTTGGTCCTTTTAACAAGGAAAGAAGTACATTTAGAATATCAAAAGAAGGAAAGTTTGTGAAAAATAAATAAGAAATTATAACAAAAACTATTCTGCAACAGTAACATGAAATTAGTGCTGTGATCATAAGCTAAAGCCATCACTATTGTTCTATTCTCTAACTCCTGGACACAGCAATTTATAATACAAAATAAGATGTAGTAATGTCATAAACAGTGTCAAGATTAGAGCAATAAAATTTAGAACTGTAAATTATTTATATATCTCTTGTATTATACAGAACACCTAAATGAGAAAAGGCATCTGATGAAGAAAATAAATCACATGTAAAATTCTTGTGAGAAAACAATCTATTTGTTTCCATGAAGTATTTTATTACTAAGCAGACTGACCAACTACAGAAGCAAAAGGCGACCCCAGTTTACAGCAGTCACATTTTGATTAAGCCAAAATATGCAAAAAATACTTTCTGTGTGCTACTAAATTTCAACTGTTGTAGAAATTTTCTGTTTTAATTTCCTGTAAACATTTCATGAATTATCTATCTTTCTTATGGGATTATGTACAGGTAAATTAACCTAAATATAAATAAATTCAATCACTTAAATGGATGCTGCCTTAGAGAAACAAAATCCAGATATTTTTGTTTTAATATAAATTTACTGGAAATTATTCACAGGTTAATTTTCATTTGTAGACACTTGTGGAGATCATCCTGCTCAAATTAAGTTCATAGCTTGACCAGGCTTCTTTGGCCTTCCCTAGAACAACTCTGAAAAAATTTATGAATTTATTGTATCACATGTCTTCTTTGAATTCTTTATGTCCAGTTTTAAATTCTTCAGACTACATTGGACCATCAGTCATGGAACTTTTCTGTATCCTACTAGCCTACAAATTGATTTTTTAATACGTTTTTTAATATATATATTGTTCTGAAGAAAACAATTGCAGACATACTAAACTGTCAGTCAGTCACAGTAATACATTTTTCTGCACATGGATATGGATTCTCCTCCTGCTTGAAAATACCAGAAAATTCAGAATTCAGCATACATTTTTCCAAAGTATATTGCTAGTTGCCAATATTTATAGAAAACAGAAAAGGATTTTTCTCCATGATGCTGAGAATATAAAAATATTAGAGAGCATTGACTAACTTTAAAAAAGAGCAGAGGACATATTTATTTATTTATTTATTTATTTAGGTCATCAAGTCCTGAAAACTAATTAACATGGGTATTTTTATAATGAATCTCACAACACTACTTTATCAATGATCTGGACAAGGGGACCAAGTGCACCCTCAGTGAGTTTGCAGATGACACCAAGATGAGTGGGAGTATTGATCTGCTGGAGGGTAAGAAGGGTCTACAGAGGGGTCTGGACAGACCAGATTGATGGGCCAAAGACAATTTTATGAGTTATAACATGGAGAAGTGCCAGGTCCTGCCCTTGGGTCACAACAACCTCACGCAACACTACAGACTGGGGGCAGATGGCTGGAAAGCAGCTCAATGGAAAAGGACTTGTACTGTTTGACAGCCAGCAGGAGCCAGCAGCTGGACACGTGACAGCTGTGCCCAGGTGGCCAAGAAGGCCAATGGCACCCAACCTGTATCAGCAATAGTGTGGCCAGCAGGACCAGGGCAGTGATTGTCCCCCTGTACTCAGCACTGGTGGGGCCACACCTTGAGTGCTGTGTCCAGTTCTGGGCCCTTCACTACAAGGACATTGAGGGGCTGGAGCGTGTCCAGAGGAGGGCAGCAAAACTGGTGAAGGATCTGGAGCTCAAATCTTATGAGGAGAAGCTGAGGGTTGTTTAGCATGGGAAAAAGGAGGCTCAGAGCAGACTTTACTGCTCTGAGAGGAAGTTGCAGCAATGTGGGTGTTAGTCTCCTCTACCAAGCAACAAGTGATAGGGCAAGAGGAAGTTGTCTCATGATATTAAAGAGGGCAGTGAACACAACCTGCAGACAGGACACTAAGATACAAGAGGGGTAGGCATTTTTGCCTTTTGACTCCATGCCTAATGAAAGTAGCCCATTTTCAGATCCAAGCAAAACTTTGAAGTACACGTACACGGTTTTTTCAGCACTGCATGTAAAATAATATTGCCCTGTAACTGAGTTGTTTCTGCATGGAATGAGCTTGATGTTTACCTTACAGCAGTACTAATAGATTCTCAAAGTGATGCTAAATTACTGCCATAATCTAGTCTCACATCCCACAAATCACACAACTTCAGTCTCTGAGCTCAAATTACTTTTGAACTACAGCATATAGTTCAAACAGTATATTTTTAAATTAAAATAATAAAAAATGGAGAACCTTTTGTTTCAATGTTATAATGCAGTGTCAAAAGGTCACAATAAAATAGGTGTTGTATTCCTAGTTTAACTGATTAATGTAAGTTGTGGAAAAAAAAATGCAAAAAACCTCTAAACAATATCTGTCACTATCTGTCACTTGAAACTCTGCAAAACCTCTCATTTAATAAGTCTAAAAAAATTAGAGATCATGACATTAAAAAATATTTAAAAAACAAACTGAGATTTTCATCTAGGAGGGAGATATAGGAAAAAGATTAACTAAAACTTAATTTAGATTTCAATTGTCTAAAAGTACTACCTCCCCATATAAAGAACTGCTTTCTGTTTTGATTTGTATGTAAGACATCACCTAAGACACCACATAAAACATTTAAAGATATTTTTCTTCCTTTTTAATTAAGCAGTCAGGCTCATAGAAAACCTTTATTAGATAGCAGTTTTCTTGAAAGACTGACAAACAGAATCAAGGACATCAATTATCAACAGAAATACCCATGCTTATTTCTGCCAGGCTTTTTCAATCTTTTTTGTGTCACTCATTTTACTTTCAGATGTTCTTTTCATTCTATTCTATTAAATTTGAGAGGGTTAGGGGGGATAAAAAGTAAAAAATAAGAAAAATAAAGTAAAGACTTTAGGATAATAAAATTAAGATATTCTTACCTTCCTACCCTTATAGTAAGGACTTTTTAATATATATCTAGAAAGCAAGTGAAAGGAGCTGTTTCTGTGGAAAATGACTCAGTTTCAGGATTCTGTCAGACAAAATGCTTTCTTCTCTTCCTTTTTCCTATACCTAAACTATTGGTCTTCAGCATTCAACACTCATTTAGCTGTAAGTGTAAATTCCCTATGGACCCATTAAGTATGTTGCTAGGCAAACAGTCCAGTAGCAACTGCGAAACAGTAGGTTTGGATGGGAGCCAGTTTTATAGGTCACTACACTGTAAACCCTCACATCGTTAGAGTAGAAACTAGTCTTGCAAACTGAAACCATTACTACTGATATTCTTTCTTTTCTCTGAGAAGACAGTCATTCATACTACACTTTTTCAATAATGGGTATCTCTAAATCAAAGGCATCAATAAGGATAGTATTTTTCCATATACTAGAAGGGTAAATTCTCTACTTATTGAATGTTTTAATGCTATCTTATCCCGTGTTTAGAAATAATAGTCATTGCCACGTTAGAGATGTACAGTTACCATGGAACAAACCTTTATCTTACAAACTCAAAGAGCACATATATATAAAAGAGGACTTAACCTTAAGGAAGCAGTATTTTTTTTATCTTTTCTTTGTTGTAACAACAATAAGAAAAAGTAGATTTCACACAAAACTACCCAGTCATCATATTATCTGATTCAGGAAGGTTCCCTCTTTTTGACTGAAGTATTGTATCCTTGCTGTAATGTACCATTATCTTGAAAATGAGCATATAAGCCTTTCAGTGATCTTTATATTAATTCAATCACAGAACTCTGGCTGAGAATAGCAAACTGCACAGTCCTGCTGATATGACCACATTGCATTACCCTGTGGAAGACCTGCTGCTCCAGTTAATAAGTTCAGAAATAAATGGATGTGGAAGGTTCCCTGCCTATGGTGGGGCAGTTGGAACCTGATGATCTCCAAACTATTCTATGACTCCATGATTCTATGAAATAAATATGATCCCAGAAATAAGAACATTTCCATATCGTTGTTTTTACAGGCTGGAAACACAGCAATGAAATCACCACACAAAATTGCAAAATGAATGAAGATCCACAAGAAAAATGCATAGCTTGGGGGCATGTACATGTTTGGGTTTCTTTAGTTAGTATAACATTGGTGCACTTCTGAGCTGAAGAAAGAAAGTGAAGCAGAGCAAAATAAAAGCATTTCCCCTGTGAATTTTACATACACAGAGATTGTTTCAAAATACATATTATTGGAATGAATAATCATGATAAAAAGTCATTGAGAAAGCAAAACACTCATTACCCATCAATCAATCAGTTATTGAGTTTCTGTGTCCTTATTTGTTCAATTATCAGTAACATTTTAACTCCTATGGTCATAGAACTACACCAATAATCCCCAACCTTTATGCTTTCACGTATGAGAAAACGAAAAATGGACATGGGTATAAGAAATGGAAATGCATAAGCTGAAAGATCACCACTGTCAAAGGTAAAGAGATCTAAGCAGCAATAGTAATGCCAGGGATTTCTCATCACTATCAGGTGAAAGGAAAATAGTGACATTTTTCCAGTTAAGCCCTAGATAATCTTCTGTACTCCCTAATTTAATGGTTCTTGTACAATTCTTTCAGTCTTAACAAAATTCTCCATATATATTTAATTCTCTAGAAGTGCAAAAAATTTGAAGCAAAGAAACTGATGGTTATAACATTACTATAATCTTGAAAGAAGCTTTAGAATTTATCCTGTCAACTCCTGAGCAAAAATGTCAGCAGACAAAGCTATCAGCATTATTTTAAATCTCTGATGTATATCTGTTTTGACTTGAACAAGTAAGATGGTAACTTAGGTTTCTAGTTTTACAATTTCTGCATTTATTTGGGCTATTTTGGAAACAAGATCAGCAGAAGTAGCTCATGACCTCTCTCTGATTCTACAAATCTTAAGCAAAATCTAAGCAAATTCTTAAATCCATCTAATCTATGTACATAAACAAAGATGCCAGAAGGGCTCATTAAAGAACTCCCCTTTTACAAAACCCTGAGTGCTTAAAAAAGCCTGCTGGGACTAACAACCTGTTTTTCAACTGCTTTTAAAAAATTGGCATTGTAATTTGTGTTCAAAAGACAAAGATTAGGTACCAGATACTACTAAATTCCATGTTGATATATGCCTCAGAATGACCAGCAAGTTGTTAAACTGAAGGGCAAAAACTGGTACCTCACATTTGCTACTTTTATGGGAATTTTGTTAAGAAACTTGATTTTCATGTTGTGATAAAAAAGCAAGATACCATTTGGCTCTAAATATACACTTAAAATCTACAACCATCAGACTGTTAGTGGTGCATTGCCTTTTTTTTGTAGACAAATATTTGGGCCCTGAGGGCACACAACAGTCTTAGTGTTCCTACTTGACTCCCCAAGGTTTCCCCTTACTCAGTTTACAGAGTTACTTGCTTATTTATTAATATTATCGTCTCTTCTTTTCCTGAATTAAGAAAACAGACAAACAAAAACAAAACAGAAATTCATGAACATGAATTCATAAATAGAAGTTTGAAGTTGTACAGAGGCAGTCTATTTCAACAGAACTTGAATAGCATGAGAAAGCTATGAAGTATGCCCTTGTTGAAAACAATAACTAGTAATTAACCCCTTTCTGTAGATACACAGTCTACTTTTTTGGTACATATTTAATACAGATAAACAAAACCTGTAGCATTAATTTTTTTGCAAGCAATTTTCTTCTGAAAGTGGATCGAAAAGACGCCTAAAATAGTTCTAAATCTGCCCAGTTGCTGAGATAGCATAGTCATGTTAGCACAGACACTGCATAATGTACTTCAGACCACTAGCTGTAACATATTTTTGAAGATAGTGGTATATTTAGAAATTATTTTTGATAAGCTATATGAACCTGAAAAAACTCAGTTGCCTCAAAGGGGCATTTCAGAACCCAAGAAGACTGGGAGAAATATGATTTGGACTCAGATTTAAAAAACCCAGTGTCTTTTCTAGACAAGAAGGTTAATAAGTAAAATATACTCTAATAAAGCATAATAGATGAGAATCTTTGCATGTTGCAACACTAAATGGAGTCCACTGCAACTGTCTAGGGTATGATGCCTAAATCAATAGAATTTAGAGGAAAAACACCTTTCTAACACTCAGACTCACCTAATCAGTATCAGAAGTAACTGAATTATCAGACAGCTCAGATTTCTAAATGGTCATTATGAAAGTCTAAAATCATTATACACTTTAAATCAAACCACTGTTTATTATTAAAAAAAAATAGATGGGAAGACTGAAAATGCATTCAAACAAAAAGAACATACTCAAAATATTTGAATGAAATACAAGTTTTATGCAGCACAATTACATCAATGGTCTTATCTCTTAAAAAAACTCCATAAAGATGATAAAAAATTAATGGAAATTTAAAGACCAGGAATCTATGCTACACACTCTTTTGTGTAAAATGAAAAATGAAAATATGAACTACATTAACACTGTGCTTCATGTTCTAAAGAATTTAACAGCCTCTCATCCTTAATTGCATTTTTTGACATTTCCTCCATCAGTCACAATCAAATCAATTTTGATTTGATTACTGTGTCTGCCCAACAAAATAGCAAACTTCGCTACATAAATGCTACTTGCTGCTGATTGAACAGGTAAATTTTATCTTGCTCTTCTTCATAACAGGCCAAATTAAAATCTCAACCTCACAAATGTTGGCCATGTATCCATGAGGGGATAAACCCACCCCAGAGTGCTTTTGCTTATAGATGCAGCTCTAAAAAACAGAGAAATTAAGCTGAATTAACAGTTGGAGACTTGCAACCAGTTTTTATAAGCATAAATTAGATTTTTTTAAAATTACATATGCTACATGATATTATAAAGATGGCATATCAGACAAGTTATTTTTAATCTCTGGTTGTTTTCATTTTGGGGCATATTTGTTGTTTTATTTATTAGAAGACTATTTTTATGTTTATCAATTTCCCTATTTAGTAAAATGAAAACATAGCAAACATATTTATTCCTAAAGCCTTGAGGTCATCCTGACTTTGCCAGCTGCAAGAGGAACTCACTCCAGGCAAAAAGCTGAAGTGCTTTTAAATGTAAAATGTGCTTGCTTTCACATGAGCAAGCAGCCTGCAGGTAAAAAATGCCTGCCACAGATTCAAAAGATAATGGTGGGATTTCAAGCTTTCTTTACAGAATATATGTAACTAAATTTGTTGATCAGAGAACCACTGGATATCACAACAAACAGTACTATAATATACAATAGGCACAGATGTGAGATCTGACAACACAATGCCATTTTCCTGCTCACATTTTTTTAAATTCAAAAATGTAACCTTTTCCTCTCATAGCCGAGCCTATGTTAGGATAATTTATATTTAATGAAAATGCAGGAAAAGGGGTGGGGGAATGACAGAAAAATGATATCACATAGCTTAAAGAGCGCTTTTGGCCTGAAAACATTAGGCTATTTTACAAGAGTTGCCACCCTCACCGAGCATTGCTGGCTTGGACTGAGTGGATCTGAATCTGAAAGCTGTTACCATGTAAATTTCAGCCTACATAAAAGTAGACTGAGTGGCACCATCACTGAGGAGACAGTGTAGATAAAAGCCTAAAAAGCTTCTAACTTAGTTAAGAATCTCTAAAAAGCATTTAATCTTTCTAGTAAACAAATGGAGGCAGAGGGGTAGGAGAGAGAATGTGCAGCCATTAAACACTGACAGACGCTCCTGGCTTTCTATGCTCAAGACCTCAACATCACACAGTACTTCATTTCCAGTTCTGCATCACTGAAAGTCTTTAGACTACAAAGATGTTAGTAAAACTTTTATGTCATTAAAAGCCCCTTTAACTTGTCAGTGTAGCACAGACATTTTTGATATACACATCCATCAGTTTTCGCAGATTTTGCCTACCTGAAGGGCTTGGGCTTTTATCTCAAGCTCCAGGAAGAAGGTACTCAAAGGTTTTCTCAGGCATTCACTACTCTTATCCAAACTTAAGATTTCTTCATTTTTTAAGTTGCATTTTTAACATATATATAGTTAGTTGAAGGAAATGAGAGCCTTCCTTTGGTATTTATGGTATTTATGGTATTTATTAATTTATCATATTATTTTTGTTCACTAATAATAAGAGAGACACCAGAACTAGTAGATATGGTTGCAAATCAGAATGTTCCAAGAATCAATTCATTTCATAAGTCCTGTTAAATGCAAATGCTAGAACTATTTCACCCTTAGTTTCTTGCCTTTTTTATTTAGCAGATATGAAAAAAAACCAAGAAACCCTAATCACTGGCTGAAAAATTAACAAATAATTAATGATTACTAAATCCAGGAATTTATATAGTTCCTTTAAAACTATCTGGATAAAGAATGAAAACACACATTAAAAAAAAAAGCAGTCCACAAGTAAACTGCTAAAAATATTTAATGAAGTTTTAAATTTAATTAACAGTTTGGAATATGTGCCTTTATTTCTGGATACCAAATATTCTCCTACTCATTTGTCAGACCTAATGCTGGGAAACATCAATAAGTAATGACTCTCCCAGAGAGAAACAAGCCACATGGGTGACTGTGTGGTTCACTACACTAAAATCAAGGTTAGTTACATATGACTGAAGCATGAATTCCAAAGATGAAATGTCTCTTGCTATTGATGAGAAGGATAGCATGCAATTTTATTCAGGGTCCTCTCTATGCACTTTTGCTATTCAAGCAGTATATTTAATCCTTGCATGGTTCAAGAAGTCCAAGATACACAGCTGGAAACTAAGCAGCTAGACAGAAACAGTAAAATATCAAAGGTATACTCAGGTTAGATCACAGCCTTCTATAGAAGATCTTTACAATATGTAAGGAAAAAATTTCTACTAGGTCAAAATTTTTCACTGACTTCAGTGGAACAGCACTTCATCCTGAAAAATTAACGTTAGAGGAATATATAGTTCCCTGGTTAGGTAGCCCAAGTTCTATACAGAGGTCAATTCCCCTTTGGCTACCATAGCCTGTTAGACATGCCTCCTAGCCAAGCCACCAGTAAAAATGTCTGAAATATTTTACTTACTCTGCCAAAACTGCCAAACCGTATCTCTTTTCCCAAATCTGGCCAGTTCTTCACACTCTCCAACCTCACTCTTCCAAGCCCTAATTGGTCTAATCTTCCTAAAAGAGCCAATCTACACCACACCAAATAAACTTACATTTGTATTTTAAAAGCTGATCTCACACAAACCTCAGATCATTAAAAAAAACAACAATTAAACCCACTGAGTATTTCTTCATTAGAGACCACAAAATTTATTCTGATCTAAATTTAAGTATGGAAGAAGTAAAATAGGAATATGTCTACTAAGAGTGAAATTTGTCTGACTTAAGGCACCAGTAAATTATCCACATAGCCATGAACAACATTGTCCTGGCAAATGTAAAATTGAGGGATTTAATTAATTCCAAATAAGGATACACAGTTGCTATGTTGTTAATAAATTCGAAGGGAATCAGAGTGGGGCTGTATATTTTCCCAGAGTTATTTTTAGCTATGATCAAAGAAGGCCATTACTTGGACTGTCAGGCTAATAAAGGCAACAAAACGTGGAGGAGGAGAGCATGGAAGCATCACCCTCCCTAACAAGAGCACAGTGCTGTGTAATGAAAAGGGCTGGCACATTTTGGGGCAGAGGCTTTTATAGTTGTTTTCCTCTAGTCTATCCATAGCCCATGGAGAGAGATGCTGAGCAGTCAGTGAGTTGCCTGGTGATCACGGACAGAGTGAAGCACCTATTATGCCCTTTTCTTATCAATGTCCTTACATTGTGCAAAGGCGTGGGGTACAAACATCTGACATTTGCAGAGGCTGGGATACTGGCGAGCACAGCTGGCTTGTTGCTGGGGCAGTGAGTTCACATAAAAGAGGCCATCGTGCCAGTGGGTAGGGGAGGGAGGACAGGGAACAGCAGCTGTTCTGCTTCAGCAAAATTTTACAATTCATTAGATGAATGCAAAAAAAAAAAAGCATTTTATCTTTGCTCTCAAGGGGGCAAAATTCAATTTTTCAAACACTGCTGAGTAGCTGTAAGATGTGGCACACCTAACTAATGAAGTCAAGAAAACTGTTGCATTTTTTAAAAACCACATTATCTACACTTGGTTAGTGATACTTTGTATCACTGCATAATTACAGACCTATAAAATCTCCATTAAATTCACACCAGTAAACATTTCTTTGAACTGAGTGAAATAAAGCTTTTTGATGTATGCTGTTCTCAGCATTTATCATAAATATTAGAAATATATTCTGTAAATTACATTACAAAAGAGTAGTAATTCCAAAAGAATTTAAGTAAGAGGGTGTTTAATTGCTTCAGACCAATAAGGGAAAAATGATGGCAG
This sequence comes from Rhabdornis inornatus, assembly GCA_013397075.1. NCBI lineage: Eukaryota > Metazoa > Chordata > Aves > Passeriformes > Rhabdornithidae > Rhabdornis > Rhabdornis inornatus. The sequence continues at coordinate 308,486 of VWZS01000480.1, forward strand.
AATCAATTAAAAATATATTAAACAAATGTGTTTTAGGTGGCAGCAACCCACCTTCATTTTAGTGTATATTGCCTTGGGCTTTAAAAGCTTGCTTGTTTTACATCAGATATAGCAGGATATAAAGAAAGAAACTACAGTCACTGCCCTAGGGATACCCATACAGGCTAGAAAAATAAACTAGCAAAAACCAAAAAACCCGTAAAATATAAGATACACTTTTTGGAGGGGATAGAATTTTTCTTTAGGTTCACTTTACACCTTTTCTCTAACGACAAAACATTGACTTTAAGAAATTCTTCTCTAAATAAGAAACACCAAAATGCCTATTTCCTAAAGCAATGAATATTTAAAATGTTCCTGGAAGGTCCTGATCAATGACAGCGATCAGTTGCAAGTGTCACATCTTTCACAGTCTCTTCTGCTTTAGAGACCACAGAACCTTATCTTTTAATTGCTCTATGCTGAAAAAAGGCCTTATGAAAAGCACAATGATCCATTCAGTGTGCTTCGAGCTGTAAAATAGTAAGAACAAAGAGGACTAGAGGACTTAGGGAACCTGTCTGAGTTGCTTTTTTCTTTCTCCTTTTTTCCTTCTTTTTGGGATTGGGGCACAGAAAACCTTTGGTTTTGCACTTTTCTTGAGCAGACAGAGACAGATGTTTTAATTTCCTGGAGGATGTTAAGTCCATAGACTCATCTTTATTGTACCACAGTCACAAGTTACAGAATTTAAAAATTCTGGCAGATCTTTCTCTGATACGCTCTCTCCCTTAAAATATTCAAGACATACAAGATGGAACATTAAGAGTTAGTGCAAAGGGGATACCGGAATCAAAAGGCTCCTCACATACATTTTCATGGCATCAACAACAGATGGCAACATCTAGTTTCCAAATTCTCATTTATATGAAATTTGAGGAGTTATTTCACTTTTTTTTTTTTAAGCCAAATAACATGACATTTAAAAATCAAAGCAAAAATCGTAGGTAAAGATATTATTTGTAAATGTATGAAGATACATAATTTTTAAAGAAGCACACATGCATTCAATCAGTAAAGGTCCTGTGACTTTATCCAGTAACAGTATATCTGCAAAATCATGATATTGAACACTGAATGCACAACCTTCACAAGGAACTATTCACAAACAATTTGGTTACCTTATTTTATTAAATGCATAGAGAGAAAAACAATCAGTTAAACAACTGGTACATTTTGCAAACTGGAAAAGAGGACACGTTTGAGAGACACACAAGTATTCATGCAAATATTAGAATTTAAAACAGAAAATTCCAACATGAAAACAAAATAAGAAAGATTTAAGCTAGAGTCAACACAAGACTTTCCAGTTTTCTTGAGAGGGACTATGACCATCTCCAAGGACATAGCTGTCTGCACCTTTCTTTCTGCCCCTTTTTTTCTCTTACAAGAAAATAAAGAAACTCCTACTCAAAAAGTCCCAATATATTCTAGTAGTAAATCTTTATAAAAGATAAGGTTATATATGAAGTCAGTGTAGGTTTTGCTGCAGAGGTTTTCAGCAACCTACATAAAAAGCTGTGGCTGATACAGTGGCATGCCAGCCACAGGCTCTGCTGCCAGGTACAACTCCCCAGTTCACGACTGCACTGGTGTCAATCACAGAACACTGATGCCTTCAGGGTAATGTGTGCCCAAACATTGTTGTACCACTGTACTGGCTATTTCACAGGGCAGCAAAAGTATCACTTCTAGCACAAGAAAACAATTTAGCTCTTCCAGCTAAACATCAAGGAATACAAGTTCAAGACAGAAAGGGGTAGACACTATCGTAGATAATAATCCAAAGCACTATGATATGTAATGAAGAAAGTGGTTTCCTTGACACATAATGTATAGACATTGAACCACTGAATTGCAGGGTATATCCTGTTTCTTACTGATAGGAGAAGGAAGTAAGCCCTTTTTTAATGTAAAAATATTTTTCCTCCTTGTTCTAAATAGGACTAATTTTTAATTAAAGTAAAATAGTTTAAATTTACAAAATTGGCCTGAAATATCAACAAGAAGTAGTAGCATTAGATTTGGTTTAATAATTTCATAATAACATGTATAAAACATGCTATAGCTTAAAAAACAACTCTGCAATAAAATATATATATTCATTACACATATATAATTCAGTTTCCCAAGTTCAAATATTGCAACAAGATGTTTTATCATTGATTGCTGCTCTAATAATGTAACAAATGCCAGCTTGGAAATTAAATATTCACAAGAATACAATTAAAATGAAACCTTCACTCTCAAAATAAATCATAAAAATACACCCCTGTGATAAATGAAAGAAAACAGTACTCCTGCTGCCTTTGTCCAGTTCTTTTTTTTTCCCATACAGTATCTTATTTGTCATATGAAGGTTGCAAAAATACCCTTTAAGATAATAAATTAGAAAAATGAAGCATAAACAATAAAGCCTGCTCAGCAGTCATGTTTTCCAGTGCTCTGTAGGGTAGCTACAGGAATTTTCCATGCTGTGAGTGTTAATGAGACCCTACATAGGCACCATTAATACATAAAAGCAATCACCTATAATTCACCTTTCCAAATCTGTAATTCTTGAATTCAGTAACTAGAAGCAAAATTGGTAGAATCACGCAAATACTATCCCCATTTACTGACATACAACCATTAGGCCAAAAAGGGGTTGACAACAGAAAACTTATCACCAGACATAAATAGTCACGCCCAGAGCTCAGAACCACTTGGAGAACATGTACAGTTTTCAAGACTACAAAACTGTCCCTAAACATATGGTTTTCCTTAAAGAAGAAAACATACTTACAGGAAGTACTAATTAGCTAAAACTGGCTGGATTCAAGATACTTAGGCACTTAGAACAGAATGGGTATCTGACAAAACTCTGTAATGAAAGCAATCTGGCATGAAGGAAACACACAAATTTTATACAGTTTATTTCCAAGTTGCCGCTTATCTTTTATAACATTTAAATTAAATTGTGGAAAAATTCAAATTTTCCACATGGTTACCAATAAAGTTCTGGATAATGGTTGCCAGCATGAGGCAATTGTCACTAACCAGTATCTCACACAAGTAAGTTTCCAAGCCAGGCACTGGACTTCAGCTTCACAAAACAGTGAAGGACTTTAAGCTTTTGATAGGAAGTCCCTCATCTCCATTTTATTTCAGAATGGCCAAACCATGGGCAAAGACATGAGTGGGGGCTGTGAGCCCCTAATATTCGATAAAGTTTCAAGTGAAAGAATATTAGTACATTCTGCCAAATGCACTATTTTCTAAATTTAGTGACAGAAACACAAAGCAGTATCATATCTGACAGCTATCTTGCACTCTAATCCCAGTTCAAAGTGATTTCTCTGTTCCAGGTATTGAGAAGTTTCTATGCAATTTAAACAAATACCCAGAAATAAGATGAATGTTTTAAAAAAAGACCCACCTCTTCCACAATATGAACACTGTTTTTTGGTTTAAGCTTGCTGTGGGTTATCGATTCTCAGTTGCATTTCTGCTTCTAATGAGGCAAACTAACTCTTGGGTTACCCATAGTTCTCATTACCTTCAACTGATTCAGGGAGGCCATCCCTTATCAATGAAGTCCTGTTTCTGTACAGTGCTATCCATTGCCAGGTAAAAATACTTTTTTGAATAGTACTACCTCCTGGATGAGCCCAAGATCTGTGTTTGGGCTGCAGATCTAAACTGTACATAGCAAATACATATCAAAGATATGCCTCAAAGCCAGCTTTGTTGGGGGTTAGTTATGGCCCTTCCCCACTCTTTTTCTGGTTTTGATGCCCATCAGGTCCATTAATGAGAAATTTCAGCATGCTAAGTTATCAAAGGCACTTTTATTTTGGTGGCCAGGTTGGCTTCGTGGTCCCTTAGAGTGCTACAAGAGCTCATTCAGCATCTGATGTGAACTGAAGCATTTCAAAGAGAGTAGTAAGTGAATAGGGTGAAAAAAGGCAGTGGCCAGCAGTTAAAGGGGTTGGACTGCTACAACACTTATTTACACAATGAAATGCACTTCCTGAGCACATTTCACTTTCATAGACATGAAAACCACTGGCTTTACATGAAATTTTCATCCTTTAATAAATTTATTTCAGAAATACTTACACAAACAGATAACGTAAAATAAGAAATGCACCTCATTAATAGCTCTTCCTAAAACCAAAACATGATGATGGACACACTTGAGAATGGCAATTTATGTGTGATAAATGATTTTTAAATGTGACTTGCTAGAAGAGAGTGGGAGGAGTATCTTGGCAGCAGCCATTTCCATCCAAGACTAAAATTCATTTTGCTTCCAGTTTTATAGTGGAAAATCACTAGGAAGGAATCACATACTGATATTTGGTAAGTTCAGTGAGCAGTTCATATAACTGAAAGATCATTTCCTCTCATCTTAATTCCATCAAATAACTTACAAAACAAGTAAATTCTATCACTGTTCATGTACCCAAACAGCAGTAGCTGAACTGCAGTTTTCAGAGGCAGAAGGCTTTATGCACTATCCCAGTGGCATGTTACAACATTGCATCAATTAGTATTGTAATCTATATCATCTACTACATTTTCCTAACTTACTTTATATATATATATATATATGTCTCTCCTTCTCTCTATTTTTAATGAAAAAGTGAAATACTGCTAGTGCCTGCCAGACAGGAAATTAGCTCAACACTAAGGACAAGCAGAATTGCACTAACACTTACTAAAAAGAACATAGCTATTTTCTGAGTTTTGCTTATTGCTTTTCTGCTGTGCTGCATAGACATTTGACTGAATCAATAAATAAACAAATTTTAAAACAACCTGATCCAGAGGACAGAAAATACAAATACCCAGCAAAGTCAAGGGAAAAAAATGTCATAATATTTAAATTCAGATGTCTAAATTTAAATATTGAAACTTCCACTTCAAAATAACTTTGAATGACCGTCAACATCAGTAGTACAACTGTTATTACCACAAGAAGCTCATTGCCTCAGGATGCTTTATAGACCAAAAGTCTTAAGAGGCAGAAAAGTGGTCATCGGAATTATTGGAGGGTGGATAATGAATTATTTGGAGGTATTAAACAAAACAATGCAAATGTAACTTGTGACTCAGACAGTCCCTGAAAGCCTATCTGTTGGAAGTGAGATTCACCAGGGGAAGAAACACATGATGCTTCTTCCATATGTTGCAGTTTGGGCAGATTGATGTGAATTTGTTTTGTTCTTAAGCACTGTTTATGTCTTTATTCTGTTAAAAAATTTCCTTATTTATTAAAATTCATTTACTTGAAGGGAAAAAAAAAACGTGAACCCCATAAAATGCAACATCTGGAATGCTTTCTGTTTTATTTATGTTGTGTTTTCATTGATTATTAGTGATATGGTACAAATGGTACAAATTAGTGATATGGTACAAATAAATGGGGCATTCTGCAAACAGTGGACTTTTTCCCCTTGTAGCAGATCCAGTAAATAATGTTCCACATATTGTGACACCAAAAGCACTGGTGCACTTCATCTGTTGTAATATAGTTTCAAAGAATTCTACTCAGACATCAAAGGCTGTTGTTCTCCACCCAAATTTTGCAGAGATATAAACTGCTGTGGTAGATTAATCTCAATATGTCAAGTTATATACATTAATCATTAGGTCATAAAATGGACATTTCTTAATATCAGCTTTCAGTGACATGCATGCTGGTAATCTTTTTTCCTTGTAAGTACCCCCTGAATTTATTTGAACTTGTTTATTGCTAATATGCCAAAATAAAGAACTACACTTGAATCAGCAACTTTATGCTGAATTATGTATCTATTTTATGCCTATGGAACTATATTTCTTGTGTTCCAAGAAAACATATTGGGAAGAATTTCTCAGGACTTCAGTCCTGGTATATAATATAAAGTTTATACTTTTTACTTTTCATTTAAATTATGGCTTCTGTGACACCTGTGACCTAATATATAGTGTGTTCTTAATTGTCTACTTTGTCTCTTCAAGTAGAGTGAGTCAGATAAAAATATATGGAGCTAGGAGAAGAGTGCGCCATCATAGTGGCCAAGTGAGCATTAAGGAACAGAAGGTCACAAGGCAGAAAGATATGGCAGAGCAGAGCATGCCAAGGGAGTAGGACACAGGCAACCAGGCATCAGAGAAGAAAGAAAATTAGTAAGGATCAGAGACATTGATTCAAAATTTTCTTAATCCAATAAAGTCAAGGAGTAGTTGAAACCAACCATGAAGGACTTACTTGCTGTGCATGGAAAGAGTAATACTGAAACCTTGTTTATGTTGTTTTGCCTAAGCTAGCTATGTGGTGTGTTTGGTTGGGGTTTCTTTATCAATAAAATAATTACAGAGTATATCCTGGATTTATGACTTTAAAACCCTTTCGGTCTTTTTCAGGAGCACCTTATAATGAGAAGGTCAAGGCAGATAATTTTCAAAGCTCTCGCCTTTTCAGGGAAGCATGAGAGCTCACTAGAATTCTGCATCATGCCTCATTTTACTAATATTTCAATATTATATATTTGGAGATTTACAGATTCTAGATTTACACAATTTACAGAGATGTGCTTTATATAGGGATTTAGAAAGATTATAAAGATAATTTTATAGGTCTGTAAAAGTCTTGAGGTAGATGAGAAAAGACTTCTTTAATTTATTTGATACCTCATATTTGTGCCAACTACTTACCAGGAAGCATGATTTTCAGTTTATATTAAATTTTCTCTTTGTGCAGAATTTGTCCAGTAGGGAATTATGTCTCTATCTGATTTATTGGATCAATGCTGAATGACAAGAAAAAATAGCATATATCCATCCAAATTTCTATTATATTCAAATGAAGTATTATAAAAAAGTTATTACTGTGAGTAAGATTATGATTACTCATCCCAGACAAGACAGCATTCAGATGATGAAGACATAATACAAATGCCACATGAAAGCTAAAGAGAATAGCAACAGTCACCTACACATACCACTCCAAAATACATAGCAAATGACAGCACCTCAAAATTACTATACAGTACACCTGTCTGGTGTTCACTTAATAACTAGAGCAAAGTATGAGTACAGGTCAAGTTTTTAGCTCAAAAGGAAGAGTTACTCCAGGAATCTTCAAAGGGAATCTGAATCTACAAGGGCATAATCTGGGAAAATAGGTTAAGAACAGGCAGTATTACTATATTTAGGCACAAAGGAAATCTAAGAATATGCACACATGTGAATCATAACAGAGACCAATGTCAAAAAATAAGATAAAGTGAATGAACACACAGATAGAATAAATGTTTTTGTCAGGTAATGACTGAGAACTAGAATGATCAAAAAAGCTCTAAAAAATACTTTTTTAACGGAATAAACTACTCCATAAGTCAGAAGGACAAATAATCTTTTTTTTCCATCATTTCCATTAATCGTAGAAAGTGCTAAAAAAGGGAACAATTTACCTATCACACCGAAGTTTTGTGAACTGTGTTTATTGTTCACAAAATGTTCAAAAATGAAAAAGAGCTACCTAGACATTTATAGTTATTAAAATGCTTATAACAGACTGAAATAACAAAACAGTTTTGCAGGCTCTCTACTCAGATGACCAGACCTTCTAGTTTTATGGTCAGTCTCATGCATTTATCTGTAGATTTTGGTTCTAGTCCTGTTTTGTTTTCATCCCTCTTATCCTGTATTTTCCTAATATTTCTTTAATTCAGGTGATTTGATGTCCAGCTCTAACAGAGTAAGAGAGTAACAGAGTAAGTTATCACATAATTACATAATTTTTCCTATCTGTTCACCAGTCCCCTATCCAATTTGTAAGGGAAAAAAATCGTCCTACCAATTCCACTGTAGTTTAGTTTAAGTAAATAAGGATTATTCACCTAAACTAGTATCTTGTCTGACAACAGCCAAAAATGTTTAATGAAAAGCATAACAGGATAGCTGTGTATTCAAACTATCCTAGAAAATTTTTGTAGCTTTTGGGAATTTTCAGTCTGAAGAAACCTAAGCCAAAAGTGACAGACAGAGAGACAGACAGACAGACAGATAGATAGATAGATAGATAGATAGATAGATAGATAGATAGATAGAATTTGATTCATGAAGTAAGAAAGGAATCAACTCTTATATGAGTGCATTACGTACCTTCACAGATCTACCTGTCTGAAAATTTTCTTTTAATTTGTTGAACAATTTTCACCTAATTTAGCAGAGGAGTATGAAATGTCAATGTATTAAGTTTCACGGTGTTAAGCTTTTGCAAATGTAGGAAAATCAGCAGCAGGGGAGACATTGAAATTAAATACCCTCATGGGAGAAGACTACAGAATAACTAGAATCATTCTATGTTCCACATGGATTTTGCTGAGGTCAGAGGAGCCATGTCATAGCTCCTCCCCTTTGAGTTGGAATTCCCAGCATGGTTGTGGGTATTATACAATGTGTTAGATGAAACTAGAGTATAGCGGTTACAAAGCAGTGACAACCAGGGAGAGACATGGAATTACTGCTGTGGGAGATGGCAAAGAAAAGAATTTAGAATACCGCCAAGGAGAAGGGAAATGTGGGAAAACAGGGAGGAAGCTGAGATGTCTAGAGGGGTATATTGTAACTTTTCAGGAAACCTGGCTTCTAGCTCTGTGTGACACCTGAGTGCAAAAACCCCTAAAGATCTTCCATTTAGTTCAAAGTGGAAAAAATAGAAGACATCAGTGTTGAAAGGGGAAGGGAAGGACAGCAAAATACAATGTAGCAATGGCAAAATGGAGAAGGCAAGAAGTCTATACAGTAAGACAGTCTGAAAGACACATTCCTCTACTATTTGAACAAAAAGTCCACAAATTTAAGTAGATGTAAAAGTATTTAAAAGGCAAATTCTACAAATTCAACTTTTAGCCCTACTTCCTGACAATTTTCAGAATAACCAAAGAAACCTCAAAAGCCTTAAATACAAGCTAAAATAACAATTTTTCCCCATATTATGTTGTTCAACAGCTTCCTGTCTTCCCCAGCATAAAACACAACTGTAGCCCTAACTGGCTCTTCTGCCCACTCCTGGAAACTGTGTGGCTCCTACATACTGCCAGACCATGCAGTATATAGGAGCCACACAGAGCTCCAGGAGTGGGCAGAAGAGCCAGTTTATTGCCAGATTTGAGTACTATAGAGAACATGGGAAACTCAAGGTTGAAGTGGAAACAAAAAATGTTGTTCATTCCAAAAGTCAGAATTTGGATAGAACTCCTTGATGAGCATTGCCTGTCAAAGGCATGAGAGGCTTGCAGCTGAAAAAAGAGAGCAGACCCTCTGCTTTGACAAACAGAAAGCTATGCATGTCACAGTGCTTCTTCTAGAGCATTCATTTAAAACAGGCAAAGAAATGGACAATCAATCACTTGAAAAAGCACCTTGGAGGAAAGGATACTCATCCTGTCTCTCAAGACATGAAGAATCAAACTTTGCTATCATTACCATAGGAGGTCTTGTCTCTTAGATATGGACAGAATTCCTGGAAACATACAATATTTGCCTGCTCTACTAATGTCCAAATTACTCCTCCTCATATTATGTTGCATAACTGTAGGTACTATATATAGCCCTGTTACTATTGTAGTTCCATAGCCAACAACTGATTCCACACCTTGTAGCCCACACTGTTCCATATGACTTTTACACTTTGACCATTGCTTTCATCTGCTATTTCATTTCATGCCATCCTGTATTGACCTTCAAATTCACCAAGAGAACAAATGAAGTATTAAACCATAAGTCACTGCACTGTTCTTTTTAACAGCTAATTTTTTAATCACTTTAAACTGTGATGGGTTTCCATTAGTAGCATATATCCCAAAGCAAAGGCCAGAATTCTGAGAGTATGATCTGACTCACCTAAAGATGCTTAACTTTCAGAAAATGCTGCTTTAATACTCAAGCATAAATCCCATAATCCCATAATTCCCATAATCCTTCATATTATGAAAACATTATCTCAAATTTCTCACTGCATAAATAACATTCTATATCTAAAGAGTTATTTACTTTGCTTTTAACTACTCATAAGTTATATTTTGACCTATTCACAATGTTATACCTTGTTTACTAAAGGACTTCAGCTGTAATGACAAAGCTATGTGTTCCAATAAGAAGTGACTCAAAATTGGAATATCAGCTAATGAAAATATTTGTGAATTTTACATAATAACATTAAATATTATCACCAATTTCATGATGACGCATCTAATGATCCACATTAAGAAAAGAAATCTGACAGAACACTTAAGTCACAAATTTTTTGAGGTTCAATAGATAGAGATGATAAATTTTAGATATCTTTGCTTTCTCTTTAATGAACCATGAGTTTTTGAGTACTGAAATCATTTCAATACAAATTTTCTTCTATCAGAAAGAGATTTTCCAACCCTTCTTCAAATAAAACAGTATTTAATATTTTTCATGGGTTAAAATATTTTTAAACAGGCTGAGTAAATAATTCAAAGTTTTACTTTTAAACTTGCAGTGACATGCATATCAAAGGTGCTTTTCTTACAACTGTCTGTTTGAGCTTATTTACTATGATTTTAAGTAATACAGACAGGAGGAACTGGAATCTCATTATTACCTATGGAATATCTGCTGCATTTTAGAACTCTGTCTTTTATCTGATGGCTCCTACTTGCTCATCTGTACAAACTGGGCTGACAGAAAACCAACTGATTCTAAAGATTGATTTCATGACATCAAGTTTTTACATGTTAAAAGACACAGAAGACAGTTTCTAAGATCTTCTGATAACACAAAAGAAATCCTGTACCAATCAATGATAAGACACTCAACAATTTACCAGATTTTTATGAGATTTTTCTTCACCTCTCATTACACCTCATGTAAATGCACATTTACATAATTTAAGCCATTTTTAAATTGGTATTAAATGATACCTCTCTTTTGTACGCTTGCTTGTTTACACCACATTGAATTAAAAGAAAAGCAATTTTATTCAAAAACAACATGTATACCATAGACAGTTATTTGCTAGAGTTCATAATGAACAGCAAAGAAATTCAATATAGGCTAACTAATAGTCCAAACTTCCAGTTTCTGGGTAATTGCTGCACATTCACAACACAGTCTTCTTTTGAGTTTGTCTTCCTATATTGATATTTACAGATAATAAGAGTTTTAAAAGAAGGTGCTTTCAAGTTTTACAGTCAAAGAATAAGTTCCCATTGAAGAAAAACTAGTGATGCAGTTCAATTCATTGGAAAAATGGACCCTTTCTGCTTCTCATGTGATGTGGTACACAAGCAGATCAAAAAGACTTTTTCAGTTTTCCTTCGGTCATTTATATGCACCAGAATATTTTATAATGTGCAGTTTACAACAACATTACTTGAATGCCTGGAAGAGAAGACTTCTGACTACTCAAGCAGTTTTGTTGTGCTGACCCTGGCTGAATGCCGGGTGGTCACAAAAGCCACACTAACACCCCCCTCCTCAGCTGGACAGGGGAAGTGAAGATACAACGAGAGGCTCAGGGGTTGAGATTAGGACAGGGAGATCACTCATCAAATACTGTCACAGGCAAAACAGACTCAACAGGGGGGAAATTAGTTTAATTTCTTACCAATCTAATCAAAATAGAATAATAAGAAGTAAAAGCAAATCTCAGAACACCTTTCCCCTACCCTTCCCATCTTCCTGGGCCTACTTTCACTCCCAAATTCCCTATCAACTCCCCTTCAGTGTCACAGGGGGACCACAAATGGAGGCTGCAGTCAGCTTCTCACACACTGTCACTCCTTCCTCTTCGGGGAGATGACTCCTCATACTCTTCCCCTGCACCAGTGTGTGTCCCTTCCATCAGGGATGCAGTCCTTCAGGAACACACTGCTCCACTGTGGATCCCCCACCGGGTCACAAGGCCTCCTAGAACACCTGACCCAGCACAGGCTCCTCTCCACGGATCTGACCAGGAGCCTGATCCAGCACAGGCTCTCTCAAACTCCTTCAGGCATTCATCTGCTTCAGTGGGATTCCTCCACGGGCTGCAGGTGGATCTCCACTCCACCGTGGATCTCCATGGGCTGCAGGTGGATCTCTGCTCCACTGTGGATCTCCAGGGGCTGCAGAGGGACAGCCTGACTCACCAGGGTCTGCACAAGGAGCTGCAGGGGAATCTCAGCTCTGACATCTTGAGCACCTCCTCCTTCTTCACAGACTGGCTGTCTGCAGACTTATTTCTCTCACACAATCTTGCTGCTTTCTTCAGCTGAAGTTGCCATTCAGCAGGATTTTTCCCCCTTAAATCTGTTATCCCAGAGGCACTGTCACCACTATGGATGGGTTCAGCCTCGACCAGCAGCAGGCCCATCTTGGAGTCAGCTGGCATGGGCCCTGTTGGACATGAGGGAAGCTTCTTGCACCTTTCCTCAGAAGCTATCCCTGTAGCCCCTGCTACCAAAACCTGGTCATGCAAACTCAGTTCAGTGGCAGGTGCCTGATCACATCAAAAAAACTTTTACTAGTGTCAGATGACACATACTTTTAACTTCCTGTGCTTTCTTGTCTCTCTTTCAAACCAAGAGAAACGTTTGTCCTCTGGACATCATTCTTCTTCCTTTCATACCAATAGTGGGCAGTTCGTAGACAATGGTTGACTCTTTTCCATTATCCGCTCCATCTAAAAGAGTGTCCACCTACCCATCACTATTCTTTTTTCTTCCTTTCCTTGTCTGTCAACACATCTTCATTATAGCTCAGTCAAGGTATGTGGGTACTCAAAGAGTTAAAAATATTTAATGATTAGTTCAGCTAGTTGTAATAATGACTATATTAATTTAATGAGACCTCACCTTAGACATAAACCCCTTGCATAGTAGACATAAAATGTCACTAGTCTATCCTTTAAGTAATCCAGCTCCATCAGGAAAGAGGATAGTAGTTTTAATAAAATGGGACTCATAAGTTTTTATTACTTTTACAGTGAATGCTTTTCAGTTTTATTGACTCTTGGAAGGAGAAATTTAGTTTCTCTATTTAAACAAGACTTTTTATCCTTCACAACTTGCAGGTTTCAATGTTACGTTTCTAACATTATAAACATAAATGCAGACACTGAAGTTTTAATAAAGGTATGAAGTCCTTTTTGCTGATATATACAATCTAGGATTATGAAAATCACAGGAAAATAAAAAAAAAACTTAATCACTTTTCTAGGCTGATACAGCCAACAGCATTTTTGAGAATGGATGAATGTAAGTATTATAAAATGCTTATCAGTGATCACATTGAGTTAAGTAATACATGCTGTTACACATTGATTTCAGTGCTTCTCTCACTCCTTGAATTTTCATGGAAAAAGAATTCAACGTTCTTTACAATATGTAGAATGTTCTCTACATATTAATATCATGGCCCTAACTGACATCAGTGAGAGTGTTACCACCAGATCACAAAATGAAAAGATGGAACATCAACATTTTTATATTAGGTGATCTAAGAAGCTGATACTGATTTCAAGGGGAAGAAAAAATTAATCTTTTGTCCGATGCCTTTTTTTTTCTTTCACCATGGCTTAAATAGTTAAGCATCAGAAATTTAAATATTATTCCTGAAATGCTATCTAATTTTTTTTTCTACAGTTTTAGAGCAGACAGGAAAAGATGCTCTGATACCACAAAACTCTGTTTTCTCTTGTCTGATTTTATCTGTGACTGGGAAAACAGGAAAAGAACAGTGTTTATAGAACCATGAGAAATCTTTAATAAGTAATGAAATTCTGGCATCACCAACCAAGAATTGACTGAAGCAGATTGGCAACCTGGAATTCTACTTATTAATTTAGATGAGGTAAAAATGACAAAGCTGTCCTGGTATAGAAACCATGAAAACTTCTTTTTCTCTTGCACTTTCCTGTTTATCAGAGTGACATGATATCAGGAAAGTGTTTATAATAAGATGAAGGAATGTTTACAAAGAGCTTAAGCTTTAGCTGTAAAAGAATAAGCAAAAACTTATTTTATTCATTTACTTACAACTAAAGGGTGATGTCACAAAGAAACATCAACTTGCAACAACTGCATGCATCCCACTATTTCTGCAGCACTGAGGTGGCAATAGACTGGCTAGCTAAAGATATAAATTAGGCCTGCCTTCACAACTACACAAATTATAATAGAGGTTGTCAATGGAAGCTGATGCCTTTCACCTCTGAAATAACAGTGAACAGACACTTGTGCAACTACCACACAATACATCAGAATACGCTGGCATTCACATATGGCACAAGAGCAGATAATCATTATGAAATTCTAAATATCTGGTTATGAGCTAAAAAGTGCATAAAAAAGAAAACTATTTAAGATCAAAATTTAGTAAAGCTTCCTTTTGGATGTGACATAGAAATCTCAAATTTCAGACTTACTTTTTTTTTTAACTGTAGCTGACTGCAACAAATTTGAGGTTGCTAACATGTTGGCATTACTAAAATAATTAAGCTTGGGAGTAACAGAGTTTTTTAAATTAGCTCTCTCAAAGAAATTACCATTATAATCACCTAATTACCCTTTGATGTAGCTTTATTCATAAATGCTTTAAACATTCACTGCCTTACTACTGGGGGCTTTGCCTCAGTTTATATACCCCACAAGAAAATAAAGTTATTATGCACTGAAGAGCATGTGTGAACAGAAAACATCAGAATGCTGAATGCTGCAATTTCAAGTCTATGTTTTTCTTTCAAGAGTTTATAAAGCTTAAAGAAATAAACCAGCTTGTCCATTCAAATTAGATATTTTAAAAATAGGGTTTTTTTCAGTTTATGCAATTGACACTGTCTACACCTGACTCTTAAAGCCTAGCATAACACCACTTCTCAAATAAATGATTGAGCTATAAAACTGTTAATGAGTGGATTTGTGTTTTGAGATTTGTCTTGTATTTAATAAATCAGTCCTTCACCAAAACCACTTCTTAAAAAGCCTTTTAGAAATTTTCAAGAATTGTTGGTGTTATATCCCCAGGCAAAAGAATGCTGGGCTGCAGTATGAGACAGCACAGCCATCGAAGGGTATCAGCAGTGAAAATGAACACATCAGCAACGAGCCTGCTGCAGAGTCAGTACACAGCAAGGATGTTGGCCAAAGCCAAAACACATGCCAGCATGTTTTTATTAATATTGCTACTTTCAGCAGATCCAGGAAAGGCTGAAAGAAATCTGTTCATCAGTGCAGCAGTCAGAACCTTCATAGGACCTCATGTCCTAAGGGGGCAAGTTTTACACAGTCTCATTTGGCTTGATGGAGACTTAATATTTTAGGTACATTACATAGATTTCCATGAATTAACATGTAGCTGGCATCTGTTTTAAACTAAGAGCTCAAACAAATGCATTCAAATAAGTAGCTTAGTACTCAGTTTCTCTTTTTAAACAGTACATCAAATAGTATTTTATGATCCTATGATTTTACAAAGCATGATCATTTTTCCATGATAAATCTATTTCTGGGGTTTTTTTTCATAAATTTTAAATATTGCTGGAACTGAGATACCAATAGAGGCTAGAATAATTTAAATATTATGATTTAAGTTTAATAATTAGATTCACTATAACTATTTTTTATTAAAATGTCATCCAAATTAGAATTAGCTTTGGTTTAAAAAGTACTTTCTTCCTAACTCGTAGATAAAACTACCACTTTTATCTATCTAACTAACACATATTTTAGGACAGACTTTTTTTCTTGTTTTCAGATCACCCTCATTATATCAGAAAACAACAATAGTTGTCTTTTTTTCTTATTTCTTTAGTTATCACCAAAATCCTACTAATGACCATTACTTCCCCATTCCTAGAATTTTGACAGAATTCAGTCTTGCTTCTGAAATCCACATTAGTTTGCAATAAAACTGCCTCATCTGCATTTTATATTTTATATCTGCATCACTCTTGTGCCTTAAGAGTGGTGCAGATATAAAATATAAATAATGCACATTTTAAGAACTATAGAGGGTACCAGATAAACCTCATAACTCCAACATGCTGGTAATCAAAACCAGGTAAGTACTTTTTCTTACTGGCTGTTCTAGTAGAAGGCCCTCCCCAGGAAACACCTGGTCCAAGAGACGACATATCCTAAAAATCTCAGTACTATCAGGTTCGAAAGACCGTAAGAAAAAAAAAATAATGTTTAATAATGTCTTATCTGCTCTACTTCTGAAATTTAACTCTGAGAACAGAAGAATAATCCAAGTTTTATTACCTGCTGTGTAACAGCACTAGAAGTAAGAGACAGAATTGTGACTTGCGAACAGACAGGTCATAATGCAGCTAATTTTAAAATTCCACTAAAATACATCTATACTATAAACGACTTTTCTACCTAATTCAATTTTACTCATTGCATATATTCTACATAAAGGAAGGCAAACGTTTCACTATAATCCAAAATTTTTAAAAGGCCTATCAGAAAAAAAGTTACTCAGAAGAGAAGATTATTCAACTTCAAAAGGTTTAATTTAAACATCTGATACCCAAATACTTAAAAAGGAAATCTGAAAACATGTATGGAGTCCATGAATTAATACAATTTTCTGGTTTGTTATTTTAATAGAAATATATGTATTTTTACCTTAATAGTGTCCAATCTTCTGCCACTGGTATTTATATAAGCTGTTGTAATATTGTAAATTGCAATTGAGATCCAAGTAAAGCAAGTAAAAATTACAAAATATACTTATGAAATATGATTATTGAATATTAATTATGCAATTTTTATATTAAGTTAAAGCAATAAGATGGACAAACACACAAAGCATTTCAAAGTATTAGATAAATAAAAACATTTGCTCACCAGTTTACCATAACACCTGAAAAACTAATCTGAATCTATTCCATGAACGTACAAGCCTTTTCTTGATTTGACAATATCTTTAAAAAGAGGTTGTTTGGATGGAGCAGGAACAAGTTGTTGACACATTCTGTCTCTGAATTTTCAAACAGAATAACAAAATAAAATCAATAATAAACTACATTTTCTAAAGAGCCCTAGTTGTAGGCAATATTGCTAGCAACAAAATAAAAATTTTATTTAGTGATATTTACTCCAGATATGGAAGCAAACCAAATATTCTGAAAGTTTTGGTCTCAACAGTTTCATCTCTTAATGAAATCAAAAGCAACCAAAAGCAACCATTCGTCAATGTTCTGTCACTTCTCTATTTTAATAAAGAATTTTAAAGAATCCAATATCCTGTCTTATGTTTTAATTGCCCAGCTGAAACAGAAAAGCTCATATGCACATCCATTTACATTCAATCCATCCACCTGTCAATGTACTTCATGAAAATAAATGTATTCCTCATGAGAGAGGAATGCAGATCTGTTGAGGCTGTGTCTATAAGGCTGATATGCCTTACTGTATTTCCTAAATTCTGAGAAACAATGAAAGGTGATTCTTCCATCAACACATTAATAGTCATCAGAACTTGAAAAGTAACTCCCCTTTTGAAAACAAAATGGAAAGGTTTTTTCCCAAAATCTTGTAACAATTTACAAACCACTATATCTCTATTCAGCTAGACTTCCAATACACATTCCAACCCATGAATGACGACAAAAATATAATTAAACAATTTCATTTGGAGTTAAAATCTTCTATGCATAAATGCCTGAAAAATGTCATATTTTGCCAGGCTAGGTGCATGGAACAGAAAATAGAAGTCCTTTCTTAGCTGTATTAGATGTGAATGCAAGATTAGATGTATCTATTTTCATTTAATTTTTAAGTTGCCTTCATATAGAGAGAGAAGCAGAAGATTGAAGATTAAGAAATACCTTTTTTAAGCCATACTTTTAAATAAGTATTCAAAAGATATATAAATACAAAAAATAATTTCCTGAATTATTTTTCTAAAACTCATTGTACGATGTCTACGCCATGCATACTTAAGAGATTACTTTGTTTCTAAAGTTGAACTACAGGTAACTGAAACATCTGGAGAGATAACAAATTTCACAGTTAATCATAGGTTTGCCTAGACTGAAGACAATCTTGTGACTGAGAGCTAGCTCTTTTTACAGATATGTGCGGTTTTCTTCTTGATTAATTGAACTGGGGAGGGCACTATATTGAAAGGGGTTTAAAACCACCCATGTTACCTATCAGGATGAGATAAATTGACTTTTAAATGAGTCCCTTCTCTTTTTTAAGCAAACCTGGATGATTTTCCTAGACTACTTTGGTGACCAAAACAACATATTCAACTGGAAAAGGAATAGAGATGACAGAATTATTTAGTTACTGATAAAAACAAGCTATTTTTGTTAAAATGCCAAAACAAGCAACAAGGCCCTCCAAGCAGACACACAAGATCAGCTACCCTTGTCTCCTTCATATGCATTTGACCTTCCAGAAGCATGCCCATGGACATAATCAGCTCTGATGGAGTCTATGTCACCATGGGTCCTGCTGCTATGGGGGGTCCCCCTTTGTCTGCCCTTGTGCTGGCTGCAGCTCATTCATGGCAACCAACTTCCCCCATGGGGCTCTCTTTAGATGGCTAAGGTGGCCTACTTTGACCATTAACAGAAAGAATATATTTGCTTGCAATGGGATGCATCACATGCTTACATTTATATATCAGTTTAGAGTTATACTGGATATGCACCCCCGACCAAGTTCTAGCAATGTTTGAGATTGAAGTATAACCTACAACTCATCAAACCACAAAACAAATAGTTGGAGTTGCTTAATATTTTTATCAATTTTCCTCCCCTTATCAATTTCATTATAAAGACTTTCATTAAAAATTTGCCATTGTAATTCAGTGATTTGTTCCATTTTCATTAAATCCACACAAAATACCCAATTATCCCACTCCCTCCTATTAGTCAAAGTAGTCACAACTTACTGGCAGCTTTTTTCCATGCTGTTTGTGTTTCTGTAAACTTTACATCTCATGGAGATTGTCTTTATCTACTTCACCGAGGTTATCTACAAGCTGTGGGCTATTTGTGTCATCAGTGCAAACAACCACCACAAACACTCTCCTGATGGATTGTTCTGATGGATCATTTGGGACCTCCTTGAGAGAGCCAAGGGCAAGCTGCCAGATAAAAATCAGCAACAATTGATTTCCAGCAGAATCTTGAAATCAGAGACATACATCTCACTTGTCTCTCCAGATGCACAACTACAGATCCTCCTACTGTGCACTGCAAAAGAAAATAATCATGAAGGACTGGTGGTTTCACTCAAAACTTAAAAGAACCATGAACTGTTATATTTTATCTTTGAAAACAATGGCATGCTGTGTTACCAATTGTTTCAACACATCAGTATGTATTTTAGTTGAAGGTGACAACATATTAAGGGTTTAACCTTTGGAAACGGAGTATTTCAAGTTGGGGATCATTTACACCACCTACTTTATATGCTTCATTTCCATACGTATCCCAGGCTTCCTTTATAGCCACTGAAGCACATTTCCTTCTGTTTTAAGCAATTCAGTCACATTTATTATCAAGCCAAATGCATTTGGCATTGACATGGGTGTTGCAGGAGGGCAGGAAGAACTCTATAAGTGAACACAATGGCCAAATAGTATTTCCTTGGAGACACTAAAGTTACAGCAGAAGGCGCCAAACTTGCAGCATCATCTCCTCACACAGTGAGAAGTAGCACAGCAAGATAAGGAAGTACTCAGCAAAAATAAATTTTTAGAGACTGAAATGCTAGAGAATGTTCCCAAATAAGATGTTGCCCAGTACTACAGTATTATCAGAGTCTGGATCTGCATAATTTAGACATTAAAAATCATACTGTTAATTCTATCAAAACCATAAAGACTGCAGGCAAGGTAAAGCAGGTTAAGCTTTGCCTATGCACTTCTAATTTTTCTAAGTAATCCAGACATTTTTACAGCTTATTTCATAGTACTGTAGGAGTCTAACAAGCCCTGTTCTGTGGCATTAAAACACCTCTAGTAACTGTTGAGACTGTTAAAAATACTAATAACACCCACACACCAGAGAAGATTCAACCTGCTTGTAAAGCCTAGAAAGCAGTTCACTCCTGTTCTTAAAAACTACAAGTGATAATAACACACAAAAGAAATAATTTATTTTCTTGGATTTTTCTATCTTGAAATATATTCATAATATGTTTCCTAATATGCAAAAAAGGAAATTTAACTATTATAAAGGAAGTTGCATGAAAAGTTGAGATAAAACTTTGATATTGAAACTTAAAGGTATTACTATGTAAAAGTGCTAGTCTTCCAAAATAATATAATATAGAGAAAAAATGGTTCAAGATGTAGACATTTCATTATCTTTCTATCTGAGGATGTACCATTTCTGCAATGGCTGTTCCAGCATATGACATTATTATTTATTTTAGTTTAAATGCTAAAGTTTACAAAAATAAAATCATGAAAATAAATTCAGAAATCCATGCAAAATATATTATCTTCTGTTAAGTAATTTTCTGTTTAACACTGGCTTTAATAATATCATCAAAAGAGATGAATTCAACTAATTGTGCATGTCTGACATTGACATGATATAATACTTTCTATTATAAACAGAAACCACATGTGGTCAACTCTAAGAGCTCTAGATGAAAAAAAATAAAAGCCTAACTGGTCCCCCATAGAGGGGGGACCGTAGAGGACATAGAGGACAGAAATCAGCACTAATTGAAGTTACACACATGGAGGAACCGTATATGGAGGCTCAGACAGAAAGCTGCATAGAGAGGTTTCTAAAATATATTTCTGTATTATTGGTGCAATATTTAAATATTATAAATATAGGATTCAGGAGATTTCTTATATTATCCAGGAAATATAAGGTATCATGGGAATCAACTGAGATAAGAAATAGTCAACTTGCTATTAAGAGGTCTCATGGATCAATTTCTACTGTGATTATAGAAGTCTAGAAATTATGACCCTGAATAAATTTTCACAATAACTAAGGGAAATAAGGAAAAGACTCTAAAACACTCAGCACATTTGCATAAGGTAAGCATGTTAGGTACTTAATTCAGATATGGGCATGAAAAGCCTTAAATGGCCAAGTGAAAGCCTAAGACATACCCAAAGTTCAATATTGGCACCGTAACAGATCTGTGTTACACACTTTGGAAGCCTACAACAGCAAAAAAGCTGAAACACTTTCAGTGTGGATGTTGAGTTTTGCTGATGAGCACCAATCAGTGCATTGAGAGGTCACTAGGGCAGTGAGAAGCATTAATAATTGTGATTTCTCAGTAGAAATTGTTCAGGACTGACTGGTTTTGTAACTGGGCTTAGAAAATTAGATGGATGATGAAATTCCCGTAATAGTGGCCTTACTGTTCTTATCAAGCAATTTCAAAAATCTGAGTTTAAATTTGTACTAAAGCAAAAAATACAGATCCCTGTGTAAAGAACATTAACATGCCCAAAATATAATGGAATTATATGTAACATTACAGTACAGTTCACAAATGTATTTATGACAATAAATACATATGAGAATGCTATTAATATCACCATAAACCTATTCACTAACAGAAGTTCTGTGTGAGATAGTCAAAGAATTATTGCTGCTATTTCCGTATTTCTTTACTTAGCTGTATTGAGAAGAAAAATCCTACCATTAAAATAAGATTATTGCTTAAATAATCTTGGGTCTCCTCTGTTCATATTCTTACAAAATTATTAGAAGACTGAATCTGCATTTAAAAAAAAGTGAATTTTTCATCTGTCAAGTTATAATTTATATTAACTCCCTATAAGAGCCTAGGGGAAAAAACAGAAAAATTAAAATAATGGAAAAAGAACTGAGAATTTTGCAAATATGTTTAAACTTACATAGAATTGCTAGAGAACTATAGAGCAGAATGTTAGGGTGGCCAGACAACAGGGAAGTTATATTCCATAGTACAAAGAAAATACAATTCTAAAGAATTCACTGTCAAAAACTTGGGAAGTAAGTTTTGGGATCTTCTCGCTGATTAAATAGGAGAAATTGACAGAAGTGATCCCAGGTAATTTTTTTTTCCTGTTGCCAGGTACTTTCTAAAAGGGATATGTATGATAAAAGAGATCAATAATCACACCAAAGCCCCTCATCACAGCAAGAGAAATTAGTACACTCCTGTCCTTTTTTTAATACCAGGAAATTTGAAAAAAGTATAATAATATAAACCCATCTGAGAAAAGATAGTAAACTTTTCACATCAGCAGATTCAAAGGCCTATTAAAATTAGGTTTTTCTTACTCAGCTTTCACTATCCATATTGCACAGTGAAGAAACTGAAGCAAAATATAAGTTGGGTATGGAGTTTCATAATAACATTAAGGAAGAAAGGAAAACCAACATTCCGAACTTGCTCATCTCAAGCCCTGCTCCACCAGAGCATTCTGCCCATCTCACCACAGAAGAGAAAAATACCTTTACTGCGTATTAAAATACACTTTAAAATTATGCACATAAGAAGTCTGATAACTAAGTATCATGGATATTTAGTATCTATGATATTCAGTAGAAAGTAAATAATTGTTTCCTTCAATGAGCATCATGTAAAGCACAGGCTACATGGATAAAATAGGAGTATATATTATTCAGAACTAATTCCTGGTTACTAATCATTATGTATATTAACATATGTATATGTTAATATACATAATTATTAGTCATAACCACATATAACTATTTTGCAGGGTAGTAACACTAATAAAATTAAAATAATATCTGCAATGTGTAATTTGAATAGTAAAATCCCTTTTTGTACCACATGAATAACAGAGCAATTTTGTTTAAAAAGTTCATAGTAGGTTTTTTTAAAACCATCCTGCTTCTTTTTTCACAAGAATAGATTTCTCTCTATGTAACATATTTGCCTAATTAATAACAAGGAACATCTATGAAAAATCCATTACACAATTCCTCTGAAATCTTCTACACTGGATTTTATATTTTCTATTTAAATTTTATACCTCACCATGAGCCAAGCTATGTCTGCTTGCTAATTTCTCTAAAGCACCCTGACTGGAACTATTATTACTATAAGGCCACTTTTCAGGGAGGAAAAATTCACTCATTTTGTATTTTGTAGAGCTCTGGATCAATTCAAACATGTAATAGGAACAACTTTAAAAGGCATTCTTCCTTCAATTAAGAAGAAAGAAACTTAACTTACAACATTTCTTATAATACCACCAAAGAAACAGAAGTGCATGTGGGCTTAGGTAAAAGAAATCCCCATCTGTTTCCTTTCATGCTTCAAACCAGAAGACACAAGCTTGACTAAGGGAGCCATAAATACAGAAAAGTTATTGCTAGTCTGTTACAAAAAATATTTTTTCTTCTGATAGGATGATGATCAATTAGAGACAGGTCCCTAAACCTTGCTCTTCTCACTTTGCAGTAACTGTGAACACTTTTCTCCACACACAGCTTTTAAAGTTATCTGCTGATGACTCAAAAAACTACCTGTTGCACCAACTAATCTCCTATACCTGGTTAACATCTCTCCTTAGGCATGCCACTGTCACTTTAAACATGAGTCTCCCATCTTCACTTTCAAATTTTTTGCCCTTTTTCCCATCACTATTATGACTATTATTATCTTAATCTTTCAAGACTATACACTATATTTTTTCTACTCTCTTTCCTCATTACTTATCCAAAAATATCTCTCTAGTACCTATCATTTTATTTCCATACACATTTCAGCTAGCACTGACATTGATCAACTCATCACTTCTATTAATAGGGCCTTGTTCTGGCCCTGAGCTATTCTCTCACCAATCCTTTCTGTCTCAGTGACAATTTTTATGCAAGGACATTGTTGTCAAACCACAAAGTTTTGACTCTTTTTGGTGAGACTTTCTCTGCTGCCATTTCAAAATTTAGATTTAGAACATTGTCATAATATTTTTGAAAACACTGTGTTTAGTCTGCTTTCCTGAGCTCAATTCCTCACCATCCAATCCACCATAGGGTGTTCACATGTTCTTCAAATCTCTTTCGTTAAGCTCCTCCATCAAGGGCCTCTTTTGTTAACACTTACCTTCAGCCTACATGAAACCAGGCAAGTGATTCATTCTGACAAGTATATGGACTTACATCCAGCTCTACTTACTCACACTCATGTGCAATCTGACATGGCTGCTGAGGTGGTTTGTATCAGGAATGCAACCTGAGCTACATGAAGTGCAGTATGGCAGAAGAAATAAAAAAGAAGTATTATATATATACTGCTCCTTATATCTTATTTACAGTACATTCATACCGTTTGTAGTGATTATATTATTTGTCCACTCTTGTACCCATGTTCTACATGTTGATATATGATGCGTGACAGAATTTCATTGCTTCTGAACTACTGAAATACTGCATTATAAACTAGGTGCATCTAATAAGTAATGCCTGTGATTACTGGGTAATGTGGTTGAAGGACTATTTCATCTGAGTAGATACTACTCTGCCTGCTGCATCTGATACTCATCCTCAGCTTAATAGATTTATATTAATGGCTTTCTCAATTATTTTTTCCTAAATGCTGTTCTGCAGTGGAGATGCTTGATATTGCCCCCACGCTGGCACCTGTTCACCTGATCAGATTTGAGACAAGAACTGTGTCACATTTGTTTCCTAAATGAGCCCCATACAAATTATACGCATCAAAAATTAGCTCATTCATCAATAAAGGGTTCTGCTATTCCATCACTCTAGGATTTTATATAAGAATTAGACTATATAGTATTATTTGCTATCCTTACATATATTGTTTGCAGGTTTTTTTCCAGATGAAAAATACATCAAATATAAAGAAACTTAAAGCTTAAAACTTAAACTTGAATTTTTATCATTGGGATAGTTGTATAATCCCATCTAAACAAAGTCTTTTTCAGACTGCTCAGTACGATTGGCTGTGTACAGAAATGACACAGATCAGAAATAGATAGTTCTAGAACAGAACAACCATACTTTTGCAGATGTTGCTCAACCCATTTACACAACCTGCAGAAGGTAGCTTGGGAAAAGGCAGAAATTATATTATCATGCTATCAGCTGTCAGCACCTCAGCAGTGTCCACCACAGAACCATGGAGTTTCAGTTTGTTTTTACAAAACATAGTGAAAAGCCTAAATTGAAATGTAGAGTGAATTTCTATAACAAAGCAAAAGAAATAACTGTAAAATTTATAAATGAAAATGTAAAGGATATTTCCTGCAGCTGGTACAGACATCGCATTAAATTTTAAAGAGCCTACTGCTGAATGTGAAATATGAGTATTAGGTGACCGGAGCATGGAAAATGCCCTTAACCAATCTATGAAATGGCTTTTCTCTCCAGATCATGAAGAAATATACACTGAAAGAGCTGTGTATCACAGAGTTGAATAAGAAAAAAATGGGACAAAGAACAACAACAACAAAAAAAGGACTAGTAGTTTCTTTTACCATAAACTTTCCTGAATATGCTTTAGGGAAATAGAGACAGCTACAACACAGGAGAACAGGGACAAGTGTGGGCTCCTCGGTGGGTGTTCAGCTGAGCAATAAGTCAGTCCCTTTAAGAAGCTATGAGCTTAACGTAGAGCTGAAGTACATCAGCAAGGAGAGAAATCCAATCTCCTCAGAGATTATTTATGACAAAGTGCACCTAACTGAGGCCCAATTTGTTTGTGGAATTGTAGTCATTCCATTGCAACTAAACAACAAATGAACCTGCCTTGTAGAGGATTCGTTCAGGGTATAAAAGAAAACAAAACAGAGAAACAGATACAACACCTCATTTACACACTGATTTACAGGCTAACTTACAGAAATGATTGATAAAGCAATTTTTGAAGGCAGAGAACTCTCTGAAAGAGAAGGCCTTTGAATCACATCTATAAAGTGAGCACTTTTTATTCAGATTTATAAATGTATAGTTGTTGGCTTAGAATCCATACTTTGTCTCATTATATTACTGTTTCCCAATTTACTTTACATGCTTAAATTGCAAATTTTGTTGAACTCAGAGAACTAGAACATGATTCTTGTTTTATATAAAAAGTAAAACACACTCTAAGATTAAATTTTTTAAGGCAATAGGGCACAGTGTGTTCTAGCAGCTTCCTGTGGGCAAGGAAGCAGTATGGGCTTCCACAGGGCACAGCCTGGTAGCCAGGGCTTTTCCCAACATCTCTGGCCAGGGAACAGGGCATCCAGGGGGCTGCTGGGGCAGCTCTTGCGTCAAGGCACCTCCCTGGAAAGGTGCTTTTCTAATTATCAATATTTAACTTTTATTATATGTGTTATTTTAAAGCAGTCTATTTGAAAGTGCTTACATTTTAAATTGGATTTACTGTGAAAACATTAAAATCATATAACACTGGCTAACATATAAATCAATATTTTATCACATTGCTTGATTTTATTCAAAATTATCTTCAAGTACATTAACTGCAAATTAGAAACTGGAAAGGAATTTTGGTCACTAATTACAATTCTGGGTCAATTTCTGCTCCTTGTTTTGTCCATATCTACAGCAATACTTTTCATTTCTCCATGCAAACATCATATAAGCACGAACCCAGTCAACAATAAATGAGCACACATCAAATTGTAAATAAAAATATTCAGGGACAGACAGGATAAGATTAAAAGAGAGGCATTGCTTCAGACTTTAAATTAGAGTAGCAAAAATCTGAAATTTTCAGAAACAGTAACCAGTGGTTCCAGAAAAACCCCACAGGTCCGCAGAAAATGAAGAGAGAAAATAGCCATTGTTCATAAATTAAAAGCAAAGCTGTAAATTCCAGTTCTTAAATATTGTTCTTAAAAAATGGCAAAGCAACAGTACTTTTGAAAAGCGATATTTGCTTTTCAGGTACTGAAAAAATACTTCTTAAATAAAAAAAATAATAAAAAAAAAATTAATAAAAACCAAAACCCTGAGAATACAATTCAATAGATATTTCCAAGCAGAAGAGACAACAGCTATTGCAAACATTGAAATAGCAGGAAGGTAAAAGGCCAAAACTAGAGAACTAAACAAATTAGAGAATCTATATTTGAAATTGGATAAATTAGCACCTACTGAAGAATCGCGCAGAATTATTTACAAAGCAAACTCACCATAAGTAAAACATTAATAGGGAGTAAGCAGACTGCTTGTCCAAAAGCTGAAGATAAAAAGAAGAACCTCTATCAAGCATTAAAAAAATTTATATAGCAGAATTACAAGAGGTGCATTGTATTTTTTAATTGAGAACTTCAAAACTTTAAAAGACATAAAAAGATAATTGAACTTTGCAAAAGGGAGGAAATTTTCTGTGCTAATGAAAAATGAAAGTGGAAAATTGTATTGAAAGAATGCAGTTAAATTAAGCCAAAGCAGAGAGATGGAAATCCTAAGACTGACATACATTGCATATGAGAAATATATATCTATGTTTGCAAGTAACTACCTAATATCTTATTTTGATGCTTTGAAAAATATCTGCTTTATATACTATGAAAATAAAATCAGTAGTACTAACACCCCTAAATTTAACTAAGTGCAGAAGTATGTAAAATGGAGCAGCTAATGTCAGAAAAGATAAAGGTGCAAAGAACCTGACCACCAATTTTAGTAACACAACAAAAAATGGTTTAACTTAATAGTTTCTTGTTTTGCCAATTATGCAAAATCTTTTGACTCTGTGATTATTGTAAGAAATTATGTATTAAATGGGATTTCCTAGACACACCATAGACTGATAAGCAATATATATATTAGCTCTAGCGAAAATGTCAATAGAGGTGTCAGGACAGTTTAAATTAAAGAATATATTTGACAAAAATGTGTACAATTGCCTTTGGTTTAAATATATATGTCGAATTAATGATGTGAGACTCACTGGAGGATTTCAGTCAATGGATGTGTTGTCATACACTACACTATAGTATATAATTTACATGAAAACTGAAGAAATGAAACCCTGTTTAGGGTTTAAATTTAGCTATAGCAGGACACTTTTTCAAAAAAGCTCTGTTTTAAAATGTGCAGAAACTTAGTGCGTATTGTTTTGAATCTTCTTACTATACATATTTGCTTTCTTCTGGAGAAAATGTCCAGTACTCCAGCTGAATAACTGTTACACAATGGGTAAGCAACTGGCTCATGAGTCAGGCACAAAGGGTTACAGGGAATGGGGTGACACCAGACTGGGGACCTGTCACTAGTGGGGTTCCACAGGGCTCCATCCTCGGCCCTGAGCTCTTTATCATTGTCATAAAAGATTTGTATGCAGGATTGGAAGGGATGCTGAACAAGTTTACAGATGACACAAAACTGGGAGGAGCTGTTGACTCTCTGAAAGTCAAGGAGGCCATGCAGAGAGACTTCGGAAAATTAGAGAAGATGGCAATCACCAACCATAGGAAGTTTAACAAGGGGAAGTGCCAGATTCTGCACCTGGGATGGGGCAACCGTGGATGTATGACTGGGGAACAAGAAGCTGAAGAGCAATGCTGTGGAAAGGGACCTGGGGACCCTGGTTGATGGCAAGTTGAATGTGACTGCAGTGCCCTGGCAGCCAGGAGGGCCAACCCTGTCCTGGGGTGTATCAGGGACAGCATCACCAGCTGGGCAACAGAGGGGATTGTCCTGCTCTGCTCTGAGCTGGGGCAGCCTCACCTCAAGTGCTGGGGGCAGTTTTGGGTGTCATAATAAAAGAAAGATGCAAAGCTATGAGAGAGCACCCAAAGGAGGGAAACCAAGATGGTGAAGTGTGTCAGTTCTGAGCTACTTCCCAAGAAAGTTCATTTCTAGCCATAATCTGTGCAGATTCGAATCAGTCTCTAGACTGCTAATCTCAGGATTTATTTTAGCTTTAGTAGCACTTACACAGCTGGCATAATACAACAGAAGAATATAAATTATATCACGAATAAAAATTTCCAGTATGCAACATCTTTCAGTAACCCTAACTTAAAAAAATATGAATGTAGAAAAACATAGCTTTAACAAAAGTCCCACAATTAGCAGTAATAACAGATCTGGAATAATTTACACAGACATAACTAAATGCACTTGCTTCCCAGGTGTTTTATCTCTTGTCTCTACCTTAAGCATAAAGTTATCTTTTCTTGTAGGACTGCTATTTCAGATCAACAACAAATATTAACCTGAAATAATATTTAACAAAGCAGGGAGAAAGGGGGATATAAAGGTTAGTCTAAATATTTTCTCTTTAGTTCATATTTGCATTCATTACTGCAGACCAAAAGCGTACAGATGAAATGTACTGCAGGACAGCATTGAACAGGATATCATCAAATCAGTGTTTCACTGAACTTTCTGACAGACTGCTTTTAACATCTTTTCAGGTTATGACATTTAAAGGGCTCAAAACATTTAACTATAGGATGGAAAATATTCTTTTTGGAAACCACAACTTAAAAGACTTTCATTTTCTTCTTCAGATATATATATATTCAGTTTTTAATAGTCTTATTAATTGTCTCTTCTATGCAGTTTGAATCAGGAAATATACAGTAAAAGCTACATGCAAAAATGACTACATGACAAAATTCTCTGCAGTAACAGTTATGGAAACAACTTATTGTATGTAAAGTAAAACAAATCTGTCTTCATGGAGGATTGTCAGAATACACAGTGACTTACTGACTAAATAACGGATGAGTCTCACATATTGACACTTTGTTGCAACCACGCAAATCACTCACTATGCTTTTCTAGAAATTGGCTAGTTCTGTATCAATGAGGAGTTCTCATCTCATCTGGTGTTTTCTAAATTTGTTGTGGATTCTTCAAATAAGAAGATACATCTCCCATTCAATGAAAAACAAAAACAATCTAAGTGGCATTTTTTTCAACAGTTTTGTAAAAGAATTATGCTTCAATTTTATATGAAAGTTCAAAATTAGTCAATATGTCTGTCTTTCCTACTGCCACTTACCTAAAGAGTTCTTCTCTTGACAGCTCATCTTATTTACAAGAACTGACAAAAGTAGTTATTGTGTAAGAAAATGGCCTCATTATGACCAAAACTGTAGCCCACACACAAAGAAGGCATCAATGAGTGAGGAAAGCTCAGGTTGATGTGAGTGCTAAAGCAGTTCTATTGCTATGAAGTTATCAGAAAAGTTTCCAGAGACTACAGAAAGGTTTAAAAAGACTTCTCATGATTACACAAGCACGACCTAACAAATCAGACTAATAACCACTGAGATGTGCAGTTTTTTCACTGAACAAAATTAAGTGAAAGGAATTTGCTCACTATAAAAAGCACTACATTCTTATAATGCAAAAAAAAAAAAAAATAAAATTCAAAGGCTTGTCATTTTGCAAAATAGACTGATCTAAGTTATGTGTAAATTACACATTTCTCTTTCACAGTGTCTCACTATATGTAATAATGCCAATTTAAATAAGCCAGTGCCTTATTTAATAATAGTTCAAGTAGCATGGATTTCAAAGGGTGAAGAAATACTCAGTTTCAGTATAATCACAATCTTTTGTCCAACAAAAGCTTGTTCATTCGGGGATTTTACCAAAGCAATTCTCAAGTTTTTCTATGAGGCAAATTCTTTCAAGTTTCATATCTCTTTTTCAGCCCAGTGACTAACTTCATTCTAAATTAAAACCTCGTTTATGTCTTTTTATGCCAGTCTATATTATAAATTTCCATAAAACACTGAATTATTACAGTGAGAAAAAAAAAGCATGAATACTTGTTTTTTAAGATCATCTTCCTGTTATTGAACCCACTCTCTCAAGTTTTTTAAACGTATTAAAAATCTTCAAATTTTTACAATAATGTGAATAAATGGATTGCTTCAACTGTAATATGCATTAAATCCAAAAAAGACTGAACAGAATATTCCTTTAAAAATCTGGAACAGAAAATACTCCCCAGTTTTCAATTTCTTAAAAATTCTTCATTTGCTCATAAAGCTTTTCCTAAACCTAAAAGAAAAGGAAAAAAAAAAAAACAACCAAAAACAAAAACAAAACAAACAAACAAAACACACACACACACACACACAAAAGAAAACAAGACCCAAAAAGCAAAATAAACTCTTTTGTGTTTCCTGTCAATTTGCATGACTTGTTTTCCTTAGTTTTTCTCCTGGCACTTAAAAATCTTGGAGATCTGCATGGCCTACTTTCACTGCCATTTCAGGAAGGATTCATGTCATCTTCTCTGGAGGTGTATGTATCTCAGCTAGTTCCCTTATGTTCTATAGTGAATAGAGAGCAACTGGTCACTTTTAGTACCCAATTTATGTAACTTATTTTAGATGTCTGTTTCAAAATGAGATGGTTTACTCACTTGGGAGTGCCCATTAATCACCACTGAGTGCAAGGGAGAGAAGTCTAAACAATGAACGTAAATTTAGACACCTTCATTTGGCCAGATGAAACCCAGGCTCATAGTCCTTCCAGATACACTCTTTATTTCACATGCCCAATGGGCCTTTTGCTTTTAAATCCTGTATAACAGAACCTTGTTTCCTGACAAAGTTCCACTGTGCTACTCCTTGAGCCAGTCACTAGTAATTTGCTTGTAAATTCTGTAAAAGACAGCATTATTCCATCAGTGACATGGTTTGCTTTCTCTTATCCGCATGTTTTTTCTTCTGCTATTACAGCATCATGTAGCTCAACTTTCACAAAATTTAGGCAGATCTAGAGCTCACCATTTTCCCTCATTTTCTCAGTTTCCTAAATTTGTATGGAAGTTGGTGTACTATTGATGCCTTGGTTTGGGGTTTTTTTAATGCCTTTTTAAAGGGCAACCCATTAGGTTTTATTTCCTTTTTAATTAGTTTCATTCTCTGAGCTATACTGCACTTAGGATAATTTTATTATCTTCAACTGTAAGGATGTAATCTTAAACCACATCCTCTTCTATACTTCACAGTTTTCGTACAGCTCTGAAAGTTAAAAATTTTCTTGCAATCTTCTTGATACTAAGTGTCAACAGTTCGGTTTTAGATGAGGTCACTCTCTCTTACATAGGTGCCCTTTATTTGGAAAAGTCCTTCACATGATATTTCTTCCACAAAAGTTAAAACCCTTTACATATGAGATTGTAAGTTTTAAACATTGGGTTGATGAGAAGAGCTAATAGCTGAAAGCAATAGCTTTGGATTTATTTTCATATTTCTAACCTATTTTGGATTTTGGACAGGTTTCTTTTGGACTCATTTACACTAAAATAATTATTTAATTCCCAGACTGGCATTTGCTAATCCCTTTGCAGGACACAGATTATCTACTATCCCTCAAAGGAGGGACAGACTGTTACTAACAGGCATTTTAAATCAAAATTGCTACTATATTGAAATTAATAAACAGAAATAAGTCACTGATATAACTAAATCTCAGTAACCCAAGATAAGGCTGTTTAAGTACACCACAGCTCTCATTTTCTTAACAACTGTTCAACAACACTGGAGTCAAAAAACAGTTTTAAAACAAACAAATACTTAATTCAATGCCTAGGAACAAAACAGAAATGTTCTTCTTGCTTGATTCCCAAGAGAAGCACTACAGCCACTTATTGTTTAAAGTATTAATTCTTTAGAGACACATTAAAGACTCCACCAATATGTAAACCACTTGCACTGTACCATTTGTAGCTTTGCTTGACATTTAGTTTCATACACAAAAACCAAGGGACAAAATTGTTCTTCTTGCATGTTGATATACTAAATTTGAGGTACATCAGAAATAAACCTGGCATTCTTCCAGTTTATCTCAATCTGGTCACACTAGGGAAAATATGCTCAGGTTTTAGCTCCCAATAATTCTCACAAGAATCAAAGCTATCTCTCCAAATGAATTGTTAGCCACAAAATCCAAGGTCAAAAAATATTGCTGACTGCGTATGAAAACTTTTTAAGGAAGTTCATGAACAAACACAGCAACCTTGATATTTTTCATTTACATGCTTTGATAAATCTCTTTCAGAAGATCAGACACTTAGTATATACAATTACATTATCTATACAGATATAATAAGCAAACTGCATTGATTTCAGCCATGTTGTATGGAGCAAGTCATCTGATAGCTTTTTTCCATACTTGGAGCATTGTATTTCAAGCCTAATTTATCTATATTAATTCTGGTGCTACCTTTCTTGACTACAAAGTGACAACAAGTGGAAAGAAGGGACTATATTACTTTCTTCCAGAGTAAGTTCGTATCACAAAGTTTGCTGGAGACAACCCTCAGATTTCCTGGAAAGAAAGCTCAGCTTCCCTACAGAGACACTCAACAGTACAGGTCCAGAAGATACATTACCCTTGCATGCAGAAGTAAGCCTGAGAGAAAGACTGTGATAGCCTATTCACACCAGTATAATGCCTGCAGCTTTAACTACCATCATTACCAATCTCTAATATTTTGATCTATATATATAACTTTTCAGACTTATTCCAACCTGAGGTTAGATAGAATTTGGTTATTTATACAATGATAGCTCATCTGTCATGCACAATTTCAAAACAAGGTAAATAAAGCCCATAAGTAAGGGTGCTAGGTATGGGGGGATTCCAGGTGGACTTTGAGAGCTGTCTCAAACTTATCTCTTTTGTAACCTAGGATTTTTTTTCCACCCGCATATTTCAGTACCACTTGTGCAATATCACAGTGCTTCCCTGCCTGAAAAAGTTGTTTGGAAAATATTCACAAATTTTAGTGAATTTTAAACACATTTTACTTTAATGACATTAGCTACACGTGCATTAAGATGGCAAGCAAGGTGAAAGAGGCACATCCAAAATCAATCATGTTTGCAGACAGATGACTATGGAAATGATGAGACAGAAAAAGAGGATGTGAGCCCTACTACATCCATTAGCCAAACCCTTGGTAAATTACAGACATCAAAATAAAGCTGGCATTGGAAGCTATAACTGCTTACTTTTCCACTGGCAGTCATGAAAGAAGTGTGTATGCAGTACTTCCCATTCTGCAATTCCTTCTTGAGAAACTAAGGAAGGTGATTTTGCTTCTAAAACTGCCAGGTCTTTCAAAAACTCACAGTATATACAAAAGTATTGAGGAGCATCACACTGTCTTTTTATTTTCCAAGGAACAGACACTTGCATGTGGCTATACAGTCCTGCTAAGTACTTTCTAAATAGTAAACTTATGGTCCCAGCACTGCTAAGAAGGCAGTGCATTCAAAAAGTAGTAAAGCTCACATTTATCTAAGTAATGGAACTGTCCTGTGAGCAAACAATGTACAAGACTTTTGCTGGAGGACAATCTCTCTTCTAATTTAACACTGAAAGATCTGAAGAACCTGAAGACTCTGCAGTGCCACATTAACTGATGCTACTTGATCTCAAAAATAGCTCATAACTTGTTATGATGACTGGTAATGATTTGGCCATGCATTTTAAGTTCATCTTCAATACTTAATTTAGACTTCATGAGGTAATATATGATGTTCTATTCCCTAGTTTTCTAGAGAATTTCTTTAGATTTCTTCATAATTTAGTTGCTTCATATGCTGTGGAAAATTCAACAGGATGGAAAAACCATTATGAATATTTCCAAGGTACAGTGCAATGTGCCTAATGAGAAGCTTAAATTTAATTTTCTCAAAACCTAACATATGTAGTACTAAAAGTCCTTGTCATTCTTTAACTATAATTGTACTCTGCTCACTTATAAGACTGCCTAATTAGTCATTACTTACACCGACAGAACACACTCCCTATCCTTCAGAATCAAATATGACACAGCAAAATATTTTAGGCATGTGTTGTTAACTATGTATTTTTGACAAACTGAATATTCCAGGAACACAGCCATCAGAGACCAAGAGATTCTGGTCTCATTTCAAATTGTTTGGCAAGATGGAAAAGGTTAGAATGAATCTTTTTATTGCCTCCCATCAAGATCAACAGATAAAAATCTATGACAACATTGAGCTCAGACTATTCACAATTAGAAACAGGATTTCTAGCCATTATTACTTTTCTTTGGAAAGCAAATAGAGTAATGAAGGAATTAGCATGAATGTTTATGTCTGGCATCTAGCAGAGCTGAGTAATTTGTAGAGTGCAGGAAAATGAAGATTGGCTGATGGGTTTAATTTGGACTTGTTTTCACACTTCAAGTAATTTTAGCTAAATTGTTTGTATACAAAAATCTAAATGTTTCATTTTCCACGTGTTTAGTTTTTTCACAATCTCTTACAGAAACATTCACACATAGTATGATTTCCTTGAAAGATGCAATTCTAATGAATAAACTATTTGTCTATTAGTAAACTTTGTTTTGAAGCAATATGATTTACAGCCCAAGACTGTGAAGTTTGGAAAAACTTTCGTATGTGACAGAAACTACATTTACAATAAAAAGTGGCTAAGAAATTCTTTGCTGTGATATGTAAATCATACTACTGCACTTACAATAGTGTTGCTAGTACTGTCCAGTCTCACAGACTACCATTGCCACTGTTGGAGCATTTCCAGAGATGGGCTACAAAGACGACCAGAGGGCTGGAGCAGCTCTCTCTTACGAAGACAGGCTGAGAGGTTGTTCAGCCTGTAAAAGAGAAAACTTTGGGGAGATTTTGTTCCTTCCAGTACCTGGAGAAGACCTACAAAAAAGCTGGAGAGAAACTTTTTATGACAGCTTGTAGTGACAGGACAAGGGTTAATAGCTTTAAACAGAAAGATTAGAGCAGAGAGGAGGAAGAAGTCTTTGTGAAGATGGTGTGACACTGGAACAAGTTGCCCAGGGAAATCGTAAATGCCTGTAAGTTTCAAGGCCATGCTGGATGGGCTTTTGAGCAGCCTGGTCAGGTGAAAAGTGTCCCTGCCCATGGCAGGGGGGATGGAACTAGAGGTTCCTTGAGGTCCCTTAAAATCCAAAGCATTCTATGCTATGTACATTTGAATCTTTCGTACAACTGTATTAGGCACTAGAGAGGTAAAAATCTTTGTAAAACATGCAGTCCCTGTAGTTTCTGTGGTCAAAAAGACCGTCTTACTCCCAAAACTTTCCCTTAATTTTCAACAGATTTCCACTAAAATCCTACAACAGGCATTTACAATAAACTTTCACTCCCTTTAGGCTTTAGACTGCCTGATGGGTACAATTTGCTAACAGCCTATGCTTGAAGTATTCCTGGCAGATCTCACTCCCTTCGCACTGCTTGACTAGCACCAAAAAGGTATCTGGAACATCTAGTTTCCCTAGATGCTTACACAAAACTATAATAAAAAGGGAAACATAATTCATGCCGATATGCTTTTGGCCACTGGTCTAACCCAATGTGCGCATTTTAGATGTTTTACCACATACTTTCGAATATAGTACCTAAAGCAACAGGCATTTATCAAGGTGTAGGAATATGGATATATATATATATATACACATGGATATATACAATATTATATACTCTGATTTATACTTTGTTATTTTCTTGTGATTTCATACCAGTCACTTTGCTTTTTGTTTGCTAGTTAACATCATTTTCAAAGAATTGCATGTGATAATCTCATGCTTTCATTACCATGTGATAACTGTCAACTGAAACCCATAATTTTAGATACAGAGCCAGGATTCCTTTTTTTCTGCCATATGCGCCACCTTAAATTTAACTATACTGATTTCATTCTATTTGACATACACTCAATTCAATAAAGTCCCCTGGCAAATTTTCATTGTTGGTGCTACCTTACCTACCCAGAGTAAGGAAGTCAACACCCAATTGAAACATATCACTGCTTACTGTTTTTTTTTCTATATTATTTCTGAATATATTGAAAAGCCTATGTTCAATAAAGATATTGCAAACTTCATGGGAAACCATTCTTCACTGGTCAAAACAACACACATTTTCATCAAGTATTTATCCTTGCAAACTTAAATATAATAACTATTTATTTTCCTTTATAACCTCTGGTAAAGTACCAGAGTTAACATATTTTATAAATTCTGACCAAATGTATTAATTAAGAAGATTCACATAACAGCTAATTCTCTCAAAGCAGCACCATATATTCAAAATGAAAACTTTCCTTTCACAACAGCCATGTTTGTTTGTCCAAAAGTATATGATATTTACCCATTCGTTCATTAGTTTTATTATGCACTCAATAATCAATAATGAAGAGGAAAAACCATTACTTCAAATGTATTCAGATGGTAGTAGGAAGAGTTTTTGTTTTGCAATGATCGATTACACAAAATGATGAAGGCCATTGAATGTTTTCCTTAGAATAACAGAAACACCACAGTTACATCGAAAGTGTTTTAATTTCACACAATTTCTTCTGTCTGTATTTCTGTCTAAAGATTATGTTAGACTTTGTAACAACTGCATAAATGGTCTGCATTAATGAAGAGACATTTCAGTCATTTATAAGACTGCTAATATTTTAGCCTATGAAATCATTATGCAAATTAAACTAATTTCCACCACAGCCATTCAACTTCAAACAGCTGCACAAACCAGGACTTTTCCTTTTCTAAAGAAAACTGCATACTATTGTGTTTTGTATCACAGTTATACAGCACCAGTATTGTCCTTTACAGGCACTAAAGAGACCTTGAAGCTATGGTCCATATTTTAGGTGCTTGCTGTGATGCTTACCTTACCATCTGTTCACATTAATCTCTCAAATGAATCCACTCAAAAGCATGCCAAATATAATCAGATTTATGATAAAAAAATATTTGTAATTAAAGGCAGAAACGAGCACTTGATCACTAGAAGTAGTGAAGTTCTATGTACATTTTTAGTCAGTCACCTTTAAGCTTGCATTAACGTAATTGACAGTTTTTCTTCTTTTGAAAACACTTTTCTTCTTCTTTTTCTTCTTTTCTTCTTTCTTCTTAATGTAGAGAAGTTGGAAGATAAGCAGGAACCAAAAAGCTCAGTGAAATAAGGTTTATTCTTCATGTAGCAGTTATCAAAGTTTTAATCTGTTATCGGTTTAAAAAAACCAACCCAACAAACTGGTAAAGTGCTTTTTCATTGAAGGCTAAGACATATGGTAGAAAAATATGACTAAGCAGAGACCCATATAAGGGCACAAAGGTGTATTAAACATCAGCTATATTTGGTACAGCCATAAATTTCAGCAACTTGCATCTAGCCAGGTGGATGAACACAAGCAGGTGCAGATTAGAAAGCAGGACAATAAAATACCAAAGTCACATTTAGAGATCACACAAATACAAGTACATATCAGTATCTCTGACTTTAGTTCAAAAAATGGGTTTCTTTGTTTACTAAAATTTCTGATACTTGTTATGATATTTGATTCTGATTAATTCTAAAACTTTATTACTTTAATTGTCTAATTACAAGACAACATGAGTCCCAATAGAAAATTAGGTAATCGCACACACCACATTCACATTCATCTATTTCTGCTTCTCAAACAGCAATACTAGTTTATACTACAATCAACAGATTTTAAAATTTTATTTTTTTATAAAAGAAAGTCTTAGATTTCATTGCATCACCACACAGCTATGTTAAAAATTATGATCTCACTCCCTGACATATTTGAAGCAGGTTTTAAAGGCACCATACTTTCCTTAACGAAGCTCTCTAATCCATGCTCATTAAACGAATGCTGCATAATATATTTCTAAACTGGGCCTATACCTATTTCAGAGATATCAAATAGGTCAAATAGGTCAATACACAAGGCCACATTAAAGCATCATCTTCCACATCATCTATCTTTATTCATTTGGCCAGCAAATTCAAATGAAGTTCAGAAGGATGACTAAAAATATTTAATTTAGAAATAGTACTCACTCCAAACCATTTTAGAAAGTAATCTATTCAACAAAATAAAGGTCAAGGGCCAATTAGTATTACATGTGATTTATAACGTTACATTTCAAGAGAAGGGAGTAAAATAGACCTGATGTATTTGTGATAGCTTTTCTCAATATATCAAATTGCATGAAGAGAAGGATAATGATAATGAGCAAGACCAGGCTCCAAATGGTTACTGTGAAAAAAACTAAACAATGGCAGATCTGCCTCTGCCCAGGGAGCTTACAATGCAAATGATATTATTCTTTGCAAATGAAATATAGGAAAGAATGGGAACAAACAAACAAGCAGAAGTATTTAGATTGATAAGAAGCACTTCCAATAAAAGAGGCTTTAAATATCCTGTTCTAGTTTCCTGACATGCTGAATTCAAATTGATTCAATGTAGCACTTGTCAGCGAAGGTATTTCACCCCGATTCTATAAAAGAGACTACAGTGAATCAAATATTTGTTTGAACTGTGTCCCAAACTATGTCCAAACGTATGTGTGTTTGATAGCTGTACTCTTCAAGCCCACCAGGCAGCAGACAAGTTATTAACCATAGTTATCAACTTAGAATTTTTGCTGTCTCTTTTAAATACCCTGCTCCAAATTAATGAGAGAAGTTATTTGAAGCACTACCACAGTACCATTTGCTGCTGTGAACAGAATATAATTAGCTTGTAAATTGCTTTAATTTGTTTGATTAGCCTCTACAAAAAACAGGTCATCTGAAATATTTCTTCCTTGTTTTGATACCTAAATTACTTTTTTTCTTGGGATCATTACAGACAGCATGTACGGTGACACCTTAGTTGTCAGAGTCAGCTTTTACAGCATCTGATATTCAGACTAGAATTTTCCCTGCTGAGCATCTATTAAAAGCTGATTTTTTTTAACTTTCCAATTAAAATTGCTCAACTATTATTTGAAACCAGTAGAGGTAGAATATATTATTCTGCCAATACTATGATGTTCTTAAAATTATTTCACTGAGAAATTTAAATGACCCTTTCTTTTGAACCAGATCTTCAAATCTGTCCAGAGATTAAATTCTTATAAATTTATAATGTCTTCTGAGCTCACAAGATCCTATTTATATCCTGCAAAATAACAAACCTTTACAGAACGCTTTTTGCTTATACTCTGTTGAGGTCACCTACTTTACCCTAAGACAACCTTGTTTAAATTGAACACATTCAATCCCCACATAGAGCCAGCATGGTTCATCTACTCCCAAAGGAAAACTGGGCATGTTTGTCAGCTTTATTGACTCTCTAAATTAAACTAATCATGCCAGAAACCAGTCCTTAATTCAATATCTTCCGTAAATAATACACTGAAGACTATCTGTATCATGCTAGGTTATTAGTATCATGATGCACTTCAAGGCTATCAAGCATTCAATTTTCTTCGTGCAATTGCTCCCCATGCCCAGTATTTGAGAATGCAGAGGTTCAGCATGAGAACCAAAACCAAGCAGAATATCTCTCCTGTACTTTCAGTAGCTCTACCAAAGGCACCTAGGGAAGTCAGAGAAAGCAACAGTAGCTTGTCTGATTGGGAGCTGAAAACAGAAGTAAACCAGATAATAACCTGGGCAAAGTTGGGCAGACAACAGTAAAACAGGATGAAAAGACACACAGAAAATTGTCTTCACAAGTCTACATACTCCTTTTCAGAACACAACTTGGGTTTTCAAAGTATGAAAACTAGTCCTATGGCATCAATTACATGCAAAAGCCACTAGAAAAGTCAATGCCTCATCCTTCCATGCTGTTGCATATATAGCCCAACACTAGCTTGCAATCACTGAACAGCTTGGTAATCTTTAAACTCAATAATAGACAACAACTAAAACACAGACTTGCATTTGCATGTACCTCTTGTTTTTCCGTATTTCTTTTTTAAACAATAACTTTTTTTTGGGGGTGAGAAAAGCCAACTTCTTTCTTTAAATGGCTATTTTGTTCTTCTCAATATTTAACTGTGGTCTGTAAAGAAACAAAATCAAGACATCACAGTACCTTCCTATTATTTCAAACACTAATGTCAATTTGATTGGCCTGTTTGTTTAGACAACTATTCTTCTACTAGAAGAATGTATTGTTCATGTGTGTCTTAAATAGTGAAAATGTTGTGCTTTTGAGTCTCTTTCTTAACTGTATTCAGTTAATTTTAACCTTAGACACTGCCCAATTTTGCTGAAATGTCAGTTTCTAGATCAGGCTTCATCTTCCTTTTTCTTTCTTTCTTCCCCAGACCAATCTGAAGCTTATGTCTTTTCATATTATCTTGTATCTCTCCATCAATTCAGAAGTCCTTGCTTACTGAAAAAAGCACTGCCCTAGAAGTTTCATTTTGTTTGAGTAAGTTTTCACACATATCTCTAACCATTTCCCTTAACATTTGTTCCTAGGCTATTTTAGAACCTGCATTCTCAGGGATGTATCTGTATAGGGTGATGGCATGTCAAGATTAATCCAGAGCCATAATACTAAGTACACACATCACCTGTAAAGGATTTTACTCTCTTGAAAAGATCACACTATCACACGTTTTAGCTTGCAGCTTTGATTGACAGGACGTTGTTTCCTCTTACAGGGAAAACAGTAATCAGATCTCAGAATAGGAACAACCAAATCAGAGTTGCTCAAATCAGAGGCACTTCATTTGGTGGTGTTCCAGAAATTTGAGATGAAAATTAATTTATGTTGGCCAATACTGTGATGGTAGGATCAAGTTGGAGCATTCCAGTGTTTCCACTGTTACAAGAACAAATTATTGAAATATATCTACTTTTAAAAATACCATATCATATTACAGTCATCAAAAAGAAAACATACTACTCCTGGGGCCTACAGAGTCTTAATCACTGGAAGCTTTTAAGGATAGGTTAAACCATTCCTGACAGTGCATTAATTCTACTTGGAGAAATATCTGAGGGACCTGGGGGCAAGAGGCTATCACTGTAGACAGGAAGTCAAAATCCAGCACACATTATTAATGTGTATGTGTGCACACATGTGTGTGTATGACTAACCGAAGTCCAGAAACATCACACTGGACACAAAGCTGCAGATTGCTTGTCCTTCCTTCAGCAGGCAGCAGTCTTGCACTGAGCACCCAATCAACAGTTTCATTGCTCAGAGAAAGCATTCTTTGATCCAAAATGGTGCTTAGATCACTGGGGTGAACCACACAAAGCCACTCTGGCTAAAGTAGTTTGCCTCCAGGGCAACTGTACAAATTAATACCCTGCTATGCTGAAGTAGAAATTACCTAATCCTCCAGCTACATATTATCACAGATTTAATGACCTTTGCAAAATAAAGTTATATCATCCAGTGACAATGATCTCCACATGAAGTAAACTTGCTCAACATTTCCAATAATTTATTAGCTTTCTGTAATTTCCTGCCACTCTCTTTCCAAAGTCTCTGCCTTTCTTATGATAAGTTAATTTTTAAATTTAATGTCAGAGTGGTGGTTCCAATTTTGATTTCCTCTAGTGATCCCCATTGTTTAATATTTTCCTTAGGTTTTTTGTTTGTTTGTTTTTAGAACTGGAGATTGGCTCACAGAAGGGAAAAAAACTGCAACATGAATTCAGCTATACAACATAGTGTAATTATAGCTAACCAGTTTCATATATTAGTACTCATTTCTGAGTCTGGTGTGATGTGATTCAAACACTTTGTTTGAGTGGTTGTAACCATAGGACTTAGAGACATTTCTAATAATTGCCAATGATGTCTTGCCCTGCAGCTATCCAAATGAAATTCTATTGCAATCACGCCATGCCACTCAACTTACTAAGTCAGCCTGCTAGAGCCCTTCACAACCTTCTACATTTAAGTTGCTGATTGCTGAAATAGTGTTGTGTCTTCTGCAAAATTTGCTACTTCTCTGTTCATCTTCCATTTTCTGGCTAATAATAGCACGTTAAGTGCTAACACGAGTCCTAGCAAAGAACTGAAGTACAATGCTCTATTAATATAAAACTTGAACATACATACTTACTGACTCTTTCTGTCAGATACTATCCATTTGAGAACCCTTGCTTCTCTTTTAACATCTTTTGTTTTTCCTAGGCTTTTCTACAGAGAAGCTGAAAAAATGCTAAAGGAAAGTAACATATATCCTTTGGGCAAATTTCCTCATCTCCTTTCCAGTTCATTTTGGAACAGATTTAATGCTTTCTTTCTGATATTTTTCCACCTACTATAGCAGTAAATATAAGAAATATTATTGACAGCTTAATTATTACATAACAGCTTGGCTTTTCTTGGAATAGGTGTTAAGCCTTTCTAACCACTGCCAGCATACAGCAAAAAATTCTCCTGTTTAGACTGATTTACCATGCTAAGATAAAGCATGCATGTTTAAAACAGAAAAACGTTCAAGAGAAACCTGAAGTTTTGGAATCTGCCTACAGTTCCAGA
Organism: Rhabdornis inornatus; assembly: GCA_013397075.1. NCBI lineage: Eukaryota > Metazoa > Chordata > Aves > Passeriformes > Rhabdornithidae > Rhabdornis > Rhabdornis inornatus. The sequence goes on from VWZS01000480.1 coordinate 351,762, forward strand.
ATTTAAGGAGAGAGTGAATATTTTTAAGAATGCTTTGTAAACTATGGAAATGTAAATGTAACCATCCCCAGGACAAGGACTAATCTCATCATAGGTTTACATAAGCAATATTATTCATTGCTAACATATTCTTTATTAGCACTCTCAAGTAGAATTTTAATTTTTCATAGCTGAAAACAGAATTTGGAAAATATCATCGCATGTGCTGCTGCCTATATGGTGTTGCTCTGTAGGCCAGATTAATACCAATAAGGTAAAAAGTCATAGTGGTGTTATAGCTGTGAGGATTTAAGGAGATAAGTCAAGATTTGGAAGAAGTACTATATTTTATTGAATTAAATCATACAGCTGGACTGCCTGCAATTAGGATCTTGTATTGGGCCTGTATTCCCAAAAACCTGTGGGTTTTTTTTCTGAACTGATAAAAATCACTACCATTCTCTGTAAGTCTTGCCATACTGATATGGAAAAAAGATCAAAACAAGAGAGCATAGTTCTGAAGAAGAGCTTTGGAAATTTTGACGAACTAGTGCCACACATCTGAATGTGTTTCCTGGCTGTTGCTTAGAAGGAATGAAAAGTACTTCCTTGTTAAACACACTGATCATAGGAAAAAGTGGTCCCTTCATTGCCTTTTTAAAAAATCATGCTGGCTGTAGAAGATCTTTCACCACTTCCCCACAAAGACTTACGAAATAGTTATTTTTTTAAATATCATTGGTATACTTGGTATTTTACTGGCTAAAAAACACCTATAAACTACCAGCCTAATAACAGACAGTGTTCACAGTGAAGGAAAGAATATACAAATGCATGTCAACTCAGATACACAAATGCACCTAAAATTTATACCCACATTCTTTATGTGCATCAGAAAATTTACAGAAACTATTTGAAAGTACAGAACAAAAATGCTTTGCAAATAGACTGAGAAAGGTATGTACAATTGAGTAGGAGGAAAGATATGGAACATTAGAACTAATAAATAAATGCTAACCTTGCGAAAGAATGCCTAGAAAATTATGACATTCAGAAGACTAAGTACTGAAGGCTACTTGTTTTTGCTAAAAAAAAAAGTTACAAAACAAAATGGAAACAACTGAATAAAAGAAACTGGTAGGAAGCATTTCGAAGACAGAGAAGAAAAAAAAAAAGAAAATCAGTTAAAATTTGTCTGAGGCCATATGTTTTTCAGATACAATATACTCATGGCACTTTATCACTCAGTATAATTTACTGTTTCAAAAGTTCCATTTATGATATAATGATTTTGTAATTTCATATATTTTGAATCCCTGCAGATTTCTATTTATTATATGAAAGTGTGTATTTAACTATAAAAAACATGATTGGCTCTAGCATCAAGCAAATAGATGAGTAAAATCTAGCAGAACTATTTTGCAGACCTGGTTTCAAGCACCCATGTCCCTTTATAGCATGTACAGTAGGAATGGGCTCTAGTGACATACAAAAGAAACTCTTACTTTGATTATGCCAGTATTAATTACACAATACAATAGCTCCTCTGAGATGAATAGAATTGTTGTAGCTTATGAAATATGTGCATATCTTTTACTACTGAGAAGCACTGCAGAAGTGTAATAATTAAATTAACAAATTAAAATATTTGCCAAACACTCTTATGGATAAGAGTGAATGAAATGGTAAGATTAAAAAGTCATTTCACTTTTTAAACTGAGACCTTCTGTCATATATGGCCAAAAGCATCCTACTTTTGAGAATTTAGTCCCACACTGAGCAAGTCACGATATTGCAGTTTTTTTCTGTTGTAAAAGAGTAAGAAGAACTTAATTACTACTTGCCAACTATCCCTATTTTTCTATTTATCTTATTGCGGACACATCTTCTTTCATATTGTTGTCAAAAGCTAAAATCACTTCTTCATAACTATAAAATTATTGTAACTTGTTTTAAAATAACATGATCCTAGATCACTGTACTTTAATAATTTTGAAAATAAACTTATAATGTGTTTGACTCCAGTGGGGTTTTTTTGTGTAATTTCTTTTGGTAGTTAAACATTTGGTTTGGTCATATGTGTAGGGTTCTTAACTTCTTTGTTTCATCACCTATTTTCATGAATAATTAAATGCAGCAGTGGTGAACCATTCAATGTTGCACTTAAGACTTCATTAAATCAAGAAATTTAGCTTTTATTCATGTGCTCTAAAAGGAAAAGATGCAAAGTGGTAACAGGTTTTTGAATTTTGTTGTGGTTTTTTTGTTTGGTTTTTATCAAAATCAAATCAGAATCAAAATAAAGAAAATCCCTAACAACTTTTCGGCAACTTGTCTTATAACCTTTCCTAATTCTGGGAAATGTTCTCATTCCCTGTCTATGAATATAGAGCAAATATAGCATTCACATAGCAAGTAACATCTTTGTTATATAATGGTGTGACATTTTATATAAAAGTGAAAATATGCATAGCAAGATGCATATATGCAAATATGCAGGGGAAACACCTCTCAAAGCAAAAGCAGAATCTATTCACTAGTGAATGGAAGGACGTGTGATGATCAGGTATTTCTAAAAATAACTTGTTGATTCAGATCATAGACCTCACTTAAGTTGATGAAAGTAGTTTGATAAAGACAACATATTTAGTGTTACGTTTTAGAAGTACATTGCCATTGTCATACTTATAGTATTTTAAATTAAGATTTAAATTCACCATTACAAAATATCCTTGCAGAGAAAATTGTGACATGAGCTGTTAAATCAGCACCCATTTAGTAGATTTCCTTGCAAGAAAAAAAAAATTTACTACATAAGCAAAAGGAATTATTTCTTAAGTAGCACTTCTTGCATATGGAGTTCTACTAACCGCGGAGCAAATGAGTAGACTTTTCCATTTTAAATACAATAATGGAACTTAGTTCTTGACTGTGTATCTAATATGCTGTGTAATTGTTAATTATGACAAATTACTCAAAAATTATGGTTCTTTCAAGAAAAATTTTATTATGGCAATCAATTCTCCCAGAAAAAGACATACAGTTTCAAAACCAGAACTTCTGCAAGTCATCCTAGAAAATTTCCTATTGGCTTCTGACTTTAAGAGAGAGTACGTCATTTCACAAATGAAGAGAAAGAAATTGCAGAAGAAATATAGCCTTTATCTTATTAGGCTATAGAACACACAAATCCATTAGGAACGATCACAGAAATTTCAAAGAATTGTATTTTATATTAAAAATAAAGATCTGAATTAATGTACAGGCTATTTTTCCATTTCAAAATGCTTCCCCATTTCAAATCACTATACCAATTACAAAAGCATCAATAAAAGTAATAAACAAGGAATCATCTAGTCCTGGTTTTGAATAATCTTTAAATATTAACCTAATAGAAAACCATGAAGTTAAATCTGTGTAAAGGGTTTGGTATTTTGAAACTGACAAGATAAAGTGTCATGTTTTTTTATCTACCTACATGGAGGGATGTAAATATATGGAGGCAATTCCAGTTTGCTGCTCATTATCATTCTTGAAATGACAAAGTTTTATTTCAGACAGCAAAAAGGAGCAAAGGAAAAGGCTGCCTACCACCTACCACCCTGGAGGCATTTTCATAGTGAATTGCTTTCTTCTACCAACTTTCATTCTACCAATGAATTTGGGCAGTAGTTACTGTAAATTGTATTCTTCTTATCCAAACTACCATAAAGGCAGCTTAAGGTGTTTCCCCTCTTACAAGGGCATTTCTTAGTTTGATATCTACATGATTAGCATGGCCATTTCTGTGTTTCAATAGCTCTGCAAAACACATGCTGAATATAAAAAGTCACTTGAAATATTTGACAACAAGCTCTGATAATTCAGTCTGAATTATTTTACAATATACTTTAAGTAACAAACACTAAATTTTGCATTAATATTATTTTGGAAATGTAGACTAAAACTAAATACCACACTGCAAAAAAAGCCTAACAAGTTATTGAATCCAGTGGGACCAGATTAACACAGAACCTTCCTGTGCCGCCTTCTGTTTTCCAAAAAATGAAAAACCCCACAGTTCATGTGACAAAGCAGCTGCCTAAATGCAGATTTAGCTGTCAGGCAAAAATCTGCGTATGACTGAGCTCAGGACAAGAAGTGGAAAGCAACACTTCAACAAGGTTTTTCATTGCAATTAGAAATTCCTGGTTATTACATAGATCCATACCGTAAATTTTCTCCCCACTATTTTTTAAAAGAACATAAACAAAGTCAGCTTCTTCTTTGTGAGGATATAAAGACATCTTTTATTTTTACAGACTTCAGCCAAATTTGAGATTGGCATTAATGCCCAGAAACTGCTAACAACTGTTGACCTATGACTTCTATGGTATTTAGGAAATCAAAAGTGCAACAATGCATCACATTGTTAGTCTTATACATTAATTGTAAGACCTTTGGTTCTCATCAAATGAAGAGTGTGAAGGATTTCACTGCATGTTAAAGTGTATTAAGAAGGAATATACAACGAAGGAAGAACTATTTCAGGTGAAAGACAGTAGTAACAGCAGAACAAATAAATATAAAAATATAAACACACTGTATGTATGTATGTATAATATTCAGCTGATCATCAATAAACTCTGAAGAAAATGTTAGTATCTGATCTTGCAATAAGATATGCTGAAACAATCTTCCAATTAAAGCACTGAGTACAGAAAGTTATAAAAAATATTATAGGGTCTGTTAGCTTGTAATAATGGAAACGTATTGGCTGAAGTGGTCTTACTAACTGTGTATTTTCCAGCAGAAAACTAAGAGACAACTCCTTGAATTGTAAATCTCACCAGGATAAGTCAAGAAAAAATCTCATATTTTGAATTAGTAAAAATGAAAATATTAAAAGCACTTTTCAACAAAGTAAACTTTCAAGTAAAAAAAAAAGTTTAAAAAAAAAACCTTAAAAACTGCACTGGAAATGCTGACTATAAAATGACTTACTCTCTAATTTAAGGAATATCAAAGAAAATTCCAAGTAAAATCAGAGACCCGTATTCACCAGAGGGAGAATTTTTTTCCTGAAGGAAACAGAAAAAAAATACAGTTTACAGAAGAAGAGCATGTAGAAATAAGCTTTATTTATTTCACTCGGGAAGTCCATATCCATCCTCACATACCAAAGACTCAAAATGAAACTATGTTTTAAAATCTTAAAGGTAAATATAAATTCTTACAGCTTTTAACATTAAGGAAATACATCAGTCTAAAATCTTTCTGTTTTATTTCCTGAACAAAATATTTCCATAACTTTTTAAATTAAAATTGTAAAGTAATAGCAAAAATCAACTTCAAGGTCTAATATCCAGAGAACACCTATTTCGGCTATTGACTAAAAAAAAATTCTTCAATTATCACAGCATCCTAATCATTCAGTTGGTGTAGGGCAGCATGCAGACTTGACATCTAAGATGTTTCCTAAGATGTCAAGATTTCACCATCTAAACAGGATCACATAAAAAAAATTGCTTCTCACAAAGAGCAATTTACACAGAAGTGAATCACTTATGTATGATGTTTTATAAGACCTAATGTAGTACTGCCGGCACTCCAAAACCTCATATTAAAAAAGAACCAAACTGAAACATACCTCATAGAGGGGTCAATGTCGTCTCTGGAGACAGAAAAACTACCTACATTTAGGTCCAAAATTCTTGACTGCTGTTTTACATTCATCAGAATACTCTTCCAAACTTAGACAAAAGGAAAGCCAATGAATTATAGGTCAAAATTTCTGTAAATCTGAATTTAAGTCTAAATGTCTGAATCTGAATTTTAGCATCCAAATGTCAAGTTTTCTATATTTGTACTCTCTTTCTATTTGAAGACATATTTTCCCAGAATGTAATTATGTTTTTTGGAAGAAACATTGCCCAGAGCATTCTGGAGCTGTACAGATTTTTAACACCAGAACTCCTGGCAAAATCTCTATATAGCAGACAAAATTTTAGTAGAAAAAGCAAGAGAAAAAAGCAGTAAAAATCAAAATTCTCTCCTTATCTCTTACATAACCAATGTTCTTTGAGCTTACGTTCTCCTATTTGGCCAAAAATGAAAGAGTGTAACAGGGCTCAAAATTTCAGAATGGTGCAGTTTTCACTGGAAACAGTTTGAAGTTCTTGCAGTCAATTGTTTAAAATATTTTTTTCATACAATATGATCCTTTGAGAGAAAAAATTAATCTTGAAAAAATAATTAAATTTTTTAGTATTTCATTACTTATATATATAAATTCTATGAGACTGAAACTCCAGTTAAAACCTCCTTTTCCCCAAGCTAAACTCCAACACATGGAATTCTAACAAACATTATGGAAAATTAAACACTAGAGGCAAAAAAGATAAAATGTTATGTTAAATTGTATAAAAACAGGAAGGATTTGCTAAAGAACATCTGAAAAGAGTTCGAAATATTCACTGTCTTGATCATCTCCCCTGTGCAAAAAAACACAATATTATGGATCACCAGCATGGAGAATGAGTGAACTACTACTTATTTCTCCCAACTAATCTTCTTATAATATCATCCCACAAAAAGAGAAAATTACTCAGTATTCATAAAAAAAGAACATCATTAACAGCATACATTGTATTATAATTTCATAAAAGAATTTTACAAAGTTAGTAAAAGTTCCTCAATAATACTACAAAGTATTATAAAGAAATATATCCTTAATTTCTGCAAATTGTTTTGTAAGGACTATGGAACATCATTCCAGACAAATCCTAATTCTTAAACAGAATCAGAGGTCTCAAAATTTGTTGTTATACTGCATAATAGGTACATTTCAGGTCTCTTCCTATGCACCAACCAACCAAAGTCTAAAGATCTGCAATTTCCTTAGGCAATATAAACCAGTGCTTTTACTTTACTGCCAAAAGTGGTTGTCTCACGTGTAGTTGTTGTTTTTCCTCCCTTATATACAGCCTAAAAATCTCTCACAGTTCGCTAAATATACATTTGAAAAGCAAGTCAGAAATCCTCAACCGGGATCATTATGCTTGAGTTAACTGATTATAATTGGGTGCATTGTTAATTTTACATCTGATCCTAGTTCTAGCTGCAAATTACCCTGGATTGTAACTCCAAGGTTATTTATGAGATTCTCTTAAATTTAACCCCAAAATATTCAAGGAAAATATTAAAAATATTTTCAAGTTGCAACATTCACAACATAATGAATATATATATATATAAAATAGTATATATATATATTCACAAGTATATATACACATCTAATATATGTACGTCTAGTAGAACAGTACCGACCAAAATTACAGAATTAACACCTCCAACAAAAGAAGCATAAATATTAAAGTTTAAAAAAAAATTAACAGAAATACGTTAACCTTTTGAAAGGTGAAAAATTAAAATTCTGAAATTATTTTCTCTGAGTGTCCAAATATTGTGTTCTGTGGCTCAAGAACAAAAAAAAATAATACCGTTTTAAATTACAAGAAACATAAACCACAAAAAAATGTTAAATTGAGAGCAAGGAGGAGATTCAAATGGCATAATTATTCCTAGAAACATCATGGACATTTTGGGCAGCAGCACAGGATTTAAATCAGAGTTTGTGAAGGTCACAGGAGCTCATAAGAAAGAATGTAAGAGGATCACTTACAAAGGCGAGGTTGAGATCGCTTACAAGACTGAGAAGCTAAAAAAGAGGTTTAGATGAGGTCAAAAGTAGAACAATTGTTGGTTTTGTTATTGTGTTTAAAGAATGAAGACTTGGATTACAGAAGTTGGAAATAAACATGATGGTGCACAAGACATGCATAACTAGTTGGATCAATTCTTCAACCAGGTGACAGGCTTTGAGTATTATCTCACATCTGTAGGAGAACAATATATTCAAAATAGATAAAAGTTTTTACTCAAAAGCTTTGCAATAAACTTTAAATACCACAAAATATTTTTTAATGAATGGGCCTTCCTGCTGGATTCATTTGAATGAACATTTATTGAAGCACTAATTGTCAGCACTACTTTCACATCTCCATCAGTTCTCATAAATGTCCATATGTTCTTTGGTTTAAAAGTGCAGCTTAATGACACAGGAAAGTGCAAGCCAATTTATCATCCTTCCTTAACCTTTAGAAAAATAAATTAGTTTTTATGAGAAACAATCATGGTAAATAAAGTAAAAAGCATTTCAATTCTGTCATAATATGGTGTCATTTTGCATTGTCTTAATGCTATTGCTTAACTTTAAAATTATTCAAATCAAACACTTATATTTTCCCTGACCTAGAGTTTAGTATCTCTAGAAGGGCAAAGACAAGGACCAACTTTGCAAATAGCTTTATATGTTTGAGATGTGACTACCCACCAGGTGTTTGTACAATTCTCTCAGCAGAGCTACATATCTACAGGACAACCTCTACTTTCAACATATTAATGCTAGTATAAAATTCTTTGTGCTATAGGGATTTATTGTTCTTTTAAAAACCTACACTTATGTGAAGGATTTTAACCAGTATAACTGATTCCACACTAGAGGGTGCTGCTATTTTAATTGTAAAAGGTTTTTGCAGATATTGCAGCTTCAGAGCAAATGTTTCAGAAATATTTTCTTGCTATCTGGGACAGTAAATTACTATGAAATGAGAATTAAACTTATGATCACACATAGGCTTTTGTGCTGAAGTTCAGGTGTTGTGATGTGCTGCCCTAGCCAACCGTACATAAAACAAATGCAACCTACTAACTGATGTGGTGTGTTACAACCTATGCTTAAGGCTTCAAAGCAACAAAATTCATAATAGACACAGGAGAGCTTTTTCCCCCCATCTGTCTCACTATAGCTCACCAGACACATCCCTGGTACATGTCAAGTCTTGTTCCAAATCCAGAAGTTGGTTATTATTTGTTATCATAATCTTACATCAGTGCTTGCATTTAACATTTGAATAAATTAGTAAAAAAATAAAGAATTTTTAGCATCAGAAAAACAGTTTGTAAAATGAATGCTAACAGATTTGAAACTGCACAAAATTGTACTGTCTCTTCCAAAAACAAAAGTATGTTCTTTTTCCATGTTGCACTAAGATTAAAAAGGAAAATACACTTTAAAAAGTACATATAACTTGAAAGCTTCAAATAGAATTTTGCCTCAGGCTGCACGATAGCCTTTGCATGAGCTTCCATACCAATAACTCCATCTTCCTTGATCCATATGAAGGCACATTTATATGCTGTCTCTTATCTGGTCTCCCTGCTCACATTTTAAACTTTCTAAGAACATGGGCTTTACTGGGAGGTCTAGTGTATCATGTCAGGGCCCATTTGTCCTGGTCCACATTTCCGTTGTGCATCCAGTACCAAACTCATCCTAGAATACATATTATAGATAAGAATAAACTTGGAAGAAATAGTTTATCTTCTTACTTAGCTTTTACTTCCCCAGAGACTTCTGTCTCTCAGGCTCTATCCAAAGAATAAGGGGAGAGGAGAAGATATTACTCTACCTTCTCTCTTCTACCTTTTCCATAGACAAAGGGAAAAGATACATAAAGACAAGAAAGTGAAGAAAAAGAGTTTTGTCTGTGGCAAATAACATGGTAAATAACAAGCCTGATGCCACAGAGGATCCTATGAGAAAATGTTCTGTGAGCTAAGGGCTACAAATCCAGTTGATCAGTGCTGGACTGAAAGAAAAGATTTTACTCTAATTCCAATTCCTATACAGAAAAAAAAATAAAAAAGAAAAAGAAGGGGAAAAAAAATCCTCAAAAAATTGTAACAAACATACAGATGCACTGATTAAGGGATACTATGTACACCGCACAGTAAACCACTACATAGATCTTTAAAAAAAGATCTTTAAAAATCCAGGGGAAAAAAAGAAGGTAAAACTAAGAATTTGAAACATTTCTAAGACTTCTTGATTTCTGGTCTCTTCCTCCCACTCTCTTTTTCTCTATTTCTTCTACCCCTTCTCCTCTTCCCTCATTGTCTCCCTCCTTCTGTCTATTTTTCAGGGAAAAAAAAAAAACATATAATGAAATGCTTCACTTAGTCGTCAGAAACATACAAGGACTATTTAAATTTTTCAGGTGCATCTCCACTTTGAAAAGCTTAGTTTATTCATCCGAAGAAAAAGCCATTAGGTAAAACTTGCAAGTAACAAATACCAAATATTCACATTAGAACAGCTAGCAAAACATTACACAAGAAAGCACTCATTTAAAGGATGTATTAAAATTTTTAACATAATACATTTGTATAAAAGTTCTGTATAAGTTCTATACATAAGTTCTCTGTTTACTGACAATTCTGTAAATCTAATCTAATCTTTGTACAAAAAGATTATATATGTTTAGATATGTTGTGAATCATTTGCACAGCTGCAGGAATACCTCCAGTAGTTACAACTCCTTTAATTTTTTTCTGAGAACCTATAAAGAAAGATTTTCATATCTCATATTAAGATCACTAGCACAACTTTGATAGTCAAAACAACTACCCACACACTTCACTGGTATTAAAGTTCAAAGAATTCTAAGCATCCCATAAAACAACCTATGTTTCTGGATTACAGCATCCAAAGGAAGACCGACATTACAGATCCCTAAGGTCCAATTCCTTGGGTTGAATGGGTTGAATGAACATAAGAATGGACATTATGAAAATTTTTCTTTGAGGCAACTAAAACAATTTTCAAAGCATTTTTTAAAATATTAGCTCATAAATGAGGTGATTTCTTGTTTTACTCCATGTACAAACTGAAAACCTGATTTTTTAAAAAAAATCTGTCACTAAATACAGATTTGTAATTTAACTACTGACAAGGTAAGCAAGTAAGTTTTACCATTTCATAATAATTCAAACTATACTTCTAAGAAACGTTTCAGAAACAACAAGTCACTTAGCAATTCTGTCCACCACTTAGCCAGAAGTCTGTGAAATGTTATCAATTATTACAATTTGATTTACTACTATGATATTGATAACCCAAGGCATTTTCTCTTTGCTGCAAGAGTAATGTTAAATCTCATATAGATGCAAAACATACATTTGCATGGAGAAATGCACAACAATTCACAGAACCAAAATTATTTGGGTTGGAAGTAACCTTTCATTATTGAAATATTTCCCTCAGAATCCACTTGTAATGCAGTACAAAAAAATATGTCCTTCAAAACTGGTTCTGTTTATTAGCAAAAACATTTGTGACTTATTTATTTCCATCTAGTCTCCTTTACTTAAATTTGCCCTTAAATTTTTCCCCAAACACTTGAAATTTCTATATGCACAGGGTTCTATCAAGTTTGATTAATTCAGATAGACTTCTGTGGACAAGTAATCTTGCTCAATTTATTTATCTGTTTGCACTGCTTCTTGTATACTGATATAATGTGGAAAAAGGAAGGGAAGTTTCCAAGTGGCTGATATAGAACCAACCAGTATGGAAAAAACATTCTGCAGTTGTAAATACATATTTTGGCACAGTTTGTGTCTCACCATATAATGTAACTTTTACACAAGACGATATTATCTGTCTGTAATAATGTAAAGAGCACAACACAAAGACTAGATAATACTTACAAGAAGAGGTTGCTGAGCTAAGCAGACCTTGCTGTGAGCCAGCATAGTCATTCCTGCACTCTAAGTTAATGTCGCTTTGGAAAAAGGTCAGTTCTGTACGTACATGAAAAAATACTGAAATTATAAAGTAAGAAAGCATACTTGGAAAGAAAAAGAAATATTTTAAAATGCAAGTAACATGCAGTACAAAGAAAAATGCAGAAGTACAAACTCCGAATTTTATCTTACTTTCCCTAGTCATTATGGCCATTTCAAAGATCATTTCTAATAGTTCTGTACGTAACATTTTTTAAATAATCTTTTTTTACAAAGGCTGAAATAATTAAAATACTATTATAAGATCACAGACACATTAAGATGCTACAGTCGTCACCACACTGCAAATCTAGCACACCCTGAAAACACGCATGCTGAAGGAAAGGCATTTGTAGGTATATTGTCACAGGATTTCACTTCCTATTCCTTTTGCTACTGTTCTAGCAGTGAATCATTTTAAGCATTCAGAAAATACTCCAGAAACTTTCCACTTTGGTAAAAATACACAGGCATATATAAAGAGCTTCTGCTTCTTCATTTCCAAAACCAAGGAAAAGTAGCCATTATTAAGATAGGAGGATCAGAGTTGTACAGCCACATGTTAATATAGCAGGGCATTTCCCCCTATCACAGGAGGACTTATCTGTTCTGCCTAATAGCTGGTGCAATAACTCAGGGCATCTTCCTCCTCAAATTCACCCACATGACTTTGCTAATTGGTGAAATAATTCCATCAGGACAGCTTGCCTGGTAGTGAGTTATTCTGGCACCATGGAGGTGACATTCCCAGCTGACAACGAACATCTTGCCTCGAAAGAGAGATTGTAGGAAGATACGCTGGAATTTCTGACTGACAGTCACTTTACAAATTATAAAAGCTACACTAAATTTTCACAAAGCAGAAGTTTTCTGCACGTTCCCTGGAAATGTGTGGGGTCTTTGCCCCAAAGTTGGGATGCCAACTTTCATGGTTACTCTCTTGAGGGTTGAGTGAAAGGACTCTGAACCCCATCATCAATTTGGTGCTAAGTTACATTGACTCCTAATCTATACTATTTATTTGCTAGTTATAATATAGGTGCCTTTATGTCGTGAACTGTTTTATGTAATCTACTAGTAGTTCTTTTGTTTCATCCTTTGTAGTATGTAGCTCTGAAGGTCTTTAAGGTCTTTTGTCTGTTAAGTTCCTGTCTATTCAATAGACTCATTTTATAAAAAACCTGATCTGCCATTCTTGACAACTTGCAAACAAGAGCAATTTAGGTGCAGGTCACCTGAGTAGAGCTGCTGCCAAAAATCTGAGCCTAAGGCAGGGCTTGTCTAGAGCTCTCGCTCGATCCATAACAGTTGCACTGAAGATGATGCAGCAGCATCTAGAGATGCATATTACCTGATGTGGGACAGGTCCAAGTGAAAAACACATGGCTGGACAGAGACTGAGACATGAAACTAGGACAGAAATTTATTATCATTAAATCAAAGTAGCCAGAAAAATGTGGCCAAAGTCACCTTGTTTCATTTTATCTGTGCAGAAAGAAAAAGAAATCTATCTTGAAAATGTTTTATCACCTAATATTTGTCTAATTTGCATCTTAATGTATAGGTGGCAAGAGCCAAGATTTTATAATTTTAGAAGATTTTGGATAGAACCAAGATTTTATCTAGCTTGGAAACTGCTAAAAATGCTTAGACATGTAAGCAATTGGAGCTACTGAAAGGTACAACAATCAGCTAACAACCATCAACAAAGTATGGGCTGGCACTGCAAACACCTATCTGAAGCTGAGGCCATTAGTCTGCACAGCCAGGAACTAATCATACCTGTAAATAAATATCAAAAGTAGTGGCTGGAGCAGACCATAGATAGATATCCTTTTCCCATAAAACACATCCTGAAGTATTACATTTTGTAACTGCAGGATGCCACTTTGGTTTATATCAGTATTACAGCATTATTATATAGTCACACCTAAGCTTGTCTAACTCCCTTGCTTAAAAACTTGCAAAAAGTTTAGTTTTTCATTTACATTTATTTTGATCTAGATATGAAAATTATCTGATATTTCTTTTTTGAAGTTCTAAAGTCAAAGCCAATGACAAAATAAAGCACAGAATAATGCAAATGATATGTACTAAAAACAAAAATTAAGTCTTCTGAGATTCCATAGGAACACATTTATTGCCAAAATTAAAAGAAAGAAAAGAAAGAAAAAGAGCACAATATTTTGTATTCAAGTATAGAGATAATTATAACATTGTAAGTTCTTTGTTGAAAATATCGACTCAAAACACATTCTCACTATCCCTACTTACCCTGTCAACTTCAGACATTTCATAGAATGTTTCTCCCACAAAAGCTCACAACTCTATATAAGTAAGACATTTATTTTCTAGAATCTAGGAATACATGTCATTATCTCTTTAACTAGTTATGTAATGTTAATAATCTAAGGAATGAAACATTGATTTCAGAGTTACCTGATATTTAGATACCACTTAAATTAACGGCATGTGTTATTTTTCAATCTAGTAACATTTAGTTAGGTTTTCATTAGGTTTCACATTTAGTGCCCAACTCCACAAAGCTAGCATTATTTCCTATTTATTAGTACTGTCATAATATGAAAAACAAATACTATTTGTTAGGAAAGCAGCCATTACACAAAATTAACAGACATATTCTGCTTCAGGGCATGAATACAAGAAAATTGTCAGACATTAATAATGTAGACAGAGCATTTTCCTGGGAAAATGAAGATCCAATGGAACAACAGATAAATCATGCCCAACTGTTCACTGTTTGTTGTTTCACAATCTGTTGTATTTTATAGAATATGACTAGTACAAGTCTGTTACAGCTATAAAAAAATTAGCAGAAATTAATATGCAAATTACTGTAGTGCTTGTGTGGGAATCCATGTCATTAATTTGAATTCACTGACATGACTGTGTAATCTAAATTTATGAGGTTTTCAACTGCCACTCCATGGAGAATTCTACATTTATTGAATTTTGCTTTAGAAGTATTTTGTGCATTAAATAATACTTGCAGGGCAGTAATGTACATGAATGGCTTGGAATTTAATTTATATAATATACACCAGGCATTTTGCCTGTGAGAAGACATATAACCTACAGTGCCAAAAAAGAGAAGGCACTTAAATATTTCCTTTTAAAACATTTATGGACAGCAATGAAAACAAATTACTGGAAGAGGGAACAAAGAAAGTTTTTGAAGTTCTCAGGGAAGTAAATATTGCTCATAATTATTTTGCTGAAACAAATGCAAATCTTCTTCTTGTTAACATAAGGGCTTTACGATGCGAAGAACTCAAGCTGGAGAAAAAAGGCATAGACTAAATCACATACAAATCTGAATAAGAAGTTTTATCAATACATAGGCCAGCTTAAAGATTAAAGCTTCAATATCAAGTTTTGGAAAATAGCAGCAAGAAAAGAAATAATAAAATTCCTTACAATTCTGGATACAAAGATAGCAAAAGCTTTGCTTAATCTTGGCTTTAATAACCTCGAGTTGTCTAGATGTAAAGCAGGTATCCAAATAACCTGATACTATCAAAACGTTTCTCAAGAAAATCTGAAAATAATATGTTAACGTGCTTTCTGAAGAAAAGAGGAAATACAACAGAAAAGTTAGAACAAAACATTTACTCAGTTATGAAGACCTAATTTTAGAAGGAGAAAAAAGTGAAGGTTAAAAAATATTCATATGATCAAAAGGTTTTATTTTCAATTATTGACAGCATTGTGGGTTTTTCCCCAGTGTGATTCTAAATGTTTTGATATGACCTATTTGCTAGTAGGATGCACTATTAGGTTTATTATTTTGCAAAATGCAATCTTGTTAAGCAACAGGATTGTTTCATTACTATGTCTAAAATGTTTTTACTATGGCATAAATATTAAGTATTTATCTAGGAGTGCCTATGGTGCAGTTTTACTCCTACACATTTCAGTCTTTCTCACATACAGACATGTATCCATAAACAAAATGAGTTTTCATGTATCATTTGGCCTTTGAATGAAGGAAACTGCTTAGAAATAGGGATTTGGGGGCAAGGAAAGGGACAATTTGGTATCAGATTTGTTTAAACATGACACAATGAGGAATATATTCCCAACGAGCAACGAATCTTTCACACTTGTCAGATCCTCCTGTCAGCATCCCCTGCAGCTCTGCTGACTACCAGAACACCTGTCTGCTCCAAGGTCACTGATTCAATGTCACATTGCAGTGAACATGCTCATACACAATTAGGATTTCAGTATCATCTTGCAGGAGATTTTTTGTCCCTGTTATTTTACTTGTAACTCATTACTGGATAATTATATTTTGTGAATTGGTATGATTTTGTAAATCAGAACCTTGAAATTAGTTTATCTGACTAGCAAAGAAGGCAGTAAAGATATGACCTAAAGAAGCATGTACAGACAGAAGTGTCTCTTTGATGGAATGGCTACAGTCCGTTTATATATATCATTTATATGGACATAGCATCTCCATAGGTTTCTTCGCACTGATCACCTACTAAAGGAATCTTTTTTTCTTTGTGTTCTTTTTCAAGAGATATGTTTTATAGCTAAAATATCTTCTTGTTTTTGCATCCTAAAACATTTCCAACTACTTGCTATTTAGGAAACTATCTGTTTCATGCAGAGACTTTAAAAATTGCTGCATTCTTCCTAATATTAAATAAACATATAAATTAAGCAACCATTACATGCCATAGACCTACATTAAGGTGCAAATTATAAAGGCAAGTAAGAACTACTGCAGGAGGCTCTGTTTTGCCTTAACTTTGGCATTAAAGGAATGTAATACATAACTTTGTTCTTTTCCTCTGAGTAACTGCAATGTTGGAATCATATCCTCCAGTTGTTCATATATTGAAACCTTCTGTTCATGTCTGTAACTATATTTTTTCTACCCTAAGTTTTGCAAAACATAGTAAGCAATTGTCAGGAGACACATATTCCTCAACAGCACTCAACCTACTTCTCCGACACCTCTTCCTAAACTTAGGTCTTTGAGAGAAACATTTCCTTTTTACTATGTCAAGTTAAACTGTTCTTTCTGCCTATCCACAAATGGAAAAACAGATTTTATAGGTCAGAAAAGGGGAATGATTCAACTCTTCAAATGCTCAGAGGAATAGTGATCCTACTGCTCTCCCTCACAGAAAAATTCCATTTGTCACTGCAGAAATCTGTGTAAAGACCCACTCGTCACGGTTACTGTAAATCTTCCACCTCTGAAATTCTGCGAGCATTGTATGATTCTGCATATGCTGAAAAATTGCTTTCTACTGAAAAAGAAATTAACACATGCATCCTAGCCTCAGTCAAAACACAGCTGAAATTATATCTCAAATATAAAAAACCTTTGACTGTTTTCATAGCACTGGCTAGCAGTTCATTAGCTCTACACTCTCCAACTACTGATAGTCAATACCAGTCAGAGTTGAGAGTGCAGATATCAGAAGTCATTATAGAGGAGCAATCATGATGGGTATTGACTGCTGTGACTCTGAGAGGCTTTACCTCTGGAAAGTGGCATCTGAAGACTTGCTGCCACAGCTTGCTGCCTTTATGTCTCCAAAATTTACCTACCAGGGATACCTAGGCACAGGTTTCACAAAGTGGAGTTATTTCAGTAAAAAGTAGAGGTATGTTTAATGTCAGCTCTTTCCCAAGAACCCTTATATCCTCATTCTGTAGTCACCAGCCAATTTTGCTCTCAGTAATCTGTATATACTTATCATTTAAAGTATCACAGATTGTAAAAGTTCCCACTATAGTTTTCTGAAATGCAATTCAAAAGTTATCCTTCTTCACAGAAAGGAAGGGATGAGGAAAGAAAATAAAATCAATCTCATTAATTACTTACTTTGCTCAGTCTCACACTTTTCTTTCCCTCTCAGCTGGAATCTTATAACGTTAAGAGATGAACAACTAATCTTTCAGACACACGAGTCCATCTTCATATTTGATCCCTCTTCTACTAAGCATATATTTTCTCTGCTGATATAAGAATCACAGCCAAGGACTACATAGATTTTTTTTCAGTGGGAGAAAAGTTGTAGTGATGGCTGGTTTTGCTCATGACTTCATCATTCATTCTTCTGTTGAAGTCAAAAGAAATATGTGATATTATATCACAAGCTGCAGTAATGATCAGTTAACCCCAGCTGGTACCAGGCCTTAACAGAGACTCTGCATGCTGCTTCAAAATATTGTCAATGACAGCAAACCCCATCCTCACCACCTCCTAGAAATAGCGTACAATCTGTTCTGTCACTCACAGACCAAGCAAATAAAGGAAAACAAAAGGAAGAGAATCCTACCACACGTATACTACAGGCTAGAGAATACTCTCAAGAATTAGTAGATTTTAGAAAAACCATCTAGCCTCCAATTGTTCAAGAGTTTCGTTTTCTGGGAAATGCAAGAGATTTCTTCCACAGCCACCATCACATTGGCCAACTCAAAACACAAATCACTGTCTGCCTTCAGTAAGAACAAGTCTAACACTCAGATTTCCTGCCTAAACACAAATTGATTCCATTCTCACTCACAGCTACCTCACCTGCCAATACCGACTGATCTACAGCATGGTAAGTTACAAATGAAACACTAAATGCAGCACAATTTTGTTATTTACGTAAAATACACAGACAACATTCTTATCTTCTGGACTCCCTCAAATTACTGTGATAAACTTTCATAATCATTACTTCTACATCAAACTGCATTTCAAATACACCTACAGCAGTATCCTCTTATTAGCCATTCTGCTCAACACAAAACAGAAAGCATACAAACTACTATACATGAAAAACATGCAGCAAAGTATCATGTACATCATTATAAAAGCAGGTGCTTCTTGAAACTCCTCAAAAAGCTATAATGTGCAGAAAGCTCCCAGACACCACTAACATCCATTGTGTATCATTCTCTCACACTGCCCTGCTCAGCAATCTCAGACCCTCAACTAGATAAACACACCACTTCAGAGAAATCCATCAAGTCTTACCCAAGTCCTCTAAACCTCTCAGTTCTGACTGTGAGGGAAACTCACAAAACCCAGATGATTCTGAGAGCTAAAACATAAACTTCAAAGGATGCTAAGCAACACAATACAGAACATTAGGATTCTAATGCTTTATAATTCTCACTCATCCTTAACAAAAAGCTCCATGTTCATCTCTGCCTCCCTGCCTGAAAGGACTTAACAACTCTACTGTGTCTTCTCTGGATAACATCCTTTCTCCTTCCTCCCCCTCTACTCCACAGGTGTCCACTATTTTTTTCTTTCAAATGATGCAGGTCAGTAAACAGGTTAAATTCATAACAATATACAGCTGTTCTTCAAGACCTCTCCTGCTATTACAGATTTAATTTAAGAGTCTCCCACGGTCAAAAAGGGGCATATTTTCCAATTATTACAATAATTCTAGGATATTACCATCTCTTTACAAAATCTGTAAAGCTTTTATTCTTAAAAAAATCACAGTTATAATACTATGAGCGTATTAAAATATTTGTCGTTAACATAAAGACTTTCAAGTGCTCATGTTAAGAGAGATAAATAAAACAAACCATGTAGAGCTTCAAGAAACCTGATTACAATGTTCTTTTGTCTACAGCAGAAAAATTATTCTATGCTGCACATAAAATTAAGATAATTATCTACTAGTTTAATTTAAGGAGAAGCATGCATGCCTCTTACTGCAGTAACAAAAGCAATTACTTTTGTGGTAAGTTAAATATTAGATTTGGAATGTTTTCAAACTAAGCATAATAATATTTTAACAGCGGTTACACTATAAAAAATTCAAGCAGTGTCCTTTTATGCATCTGCAAATTTAATTTTAAATGTGCAGAAACTTTATGGGTACAGCAGTATAAAAATGATGTTAACCAGCATTTAACAAGCACAGGAAGTATACTAAGAGTTACACAATTATTAGCTATAATTTACAAATGCATGTAAATTACACAGTATAGAGGTATATAACCAA
Source organism: Rhabdornis inornatus (assembly GCA_013397075.1). NCBI lineage: Eukaryota > Metazoa > Chordata > Aves > Passeriformes > Rhabdornithidae > Rhabdornis > Rhabdornis inornatus. The sequence continues at coordinate 371,411 of VWZS01000480.1, forward strand.
TTCTTATTGTGGCTTAGTTAAAGGAGAACGTTTTTTTTAGAAATGTGATCAGTTACTGGTTTCTATACTTGCTTTCATTAAGTCAGCAAGCCAAGCTCTTATTAAGCAAGTATGGTAACAAACTACTGAGATTAGCTTGTTAATAATGTTTGTATTTTTGCATAGGAATATTAAACTCACACTATATTTATTTTATTATGCATGCAAGTAATGTTTTTTATACATCAATAATTTTCATTTGATAGTTTACAAGGACAGAACCAATTAAAAACCAAGCTTACTAAACTGCCTGGTTTTCATGTAAGAGCTCTCTGCCACATGATTTTCAAGTGGTTCAGATTTTCCTTTTACAAACTTACAGAATAGATGCAAGGTAATTTCTAATTATAGTACCTGTTTAAGCCCAGAGTCACCAAAGTTAGCACAGAAGAGGCATATCTTATATATTGTCACTTCTGGAAGCATCACATCACCCTGAGCTTCAACAGAGATTCACAGCTGAAAGGGTAGCTAAGGCTCCACCCTTCTCCACCAATTCCCTACTCGCTCTCTTCAAATTACACCTAGCATACCCAGCACAGTACCTCACACAGCCTTCACACAGCCCTTTTCTTCTCTGTAAATAATCAGCAGCTGGTTTACATATGTCAAAAGCATTTCTTGACAGAGATTACAATGCCAGGACCTATCCAAAGCTGTGGTAACAATGATCGTGATGCTCCAAATCATTCAGCAGAATATAAAAATATTTATCTGAAATTCTGCTTTTAACCCAGAGGAATGCTGAATAATGAAATCCAGCAACATTTAGTACTTAGTTACAATATCTTTACTGATAATTAAAAAAAAAAATTTGCTTCTCCAAAAGAAACATACTTCCAGCAGCAGTATTTTAAAATGGCCATTTAAAAAAGGCTGATTTCCCTAAGAGTTTCTAACCATATTTATATATTATTGAAGACTACTAGTTAGAGTACAAGGTTTTTTTTAAATTTCTGTCGGGGACCATACCATTTGAATGTGGCTTGGTTTGTTTTCCTATGGGCTCTACAAATTAAAGAACAATTATAATGGGTTTGATTAATTATATATACGGCATTACCAAATTATGAGATAATAGGTAGTTTCAAACAAAGCTCTACAATGCTTTTCTAAGTGGATTAAAAAGTAATTTTTCTCAGAAAATATTTAAATAGGAAATCTATGCAGCTTTCAACAAGAATAAAAGCAAGATGATATATCAGTCTTAAATATTTTTTCTGCATCATCTGAAAATACACCAAGTGAAAGCAGTACATATTTTCAGTTGCGTTCCAATACTCCAAAGACAAAAACTGTTGGAATTTCTCATTTCTCAGTCACTTCCTGTAACTATTTCAACACAAATGTATCTAAACCAAGCTATACCTAAAATAAAATCCCGTGTTAAAAATATTGTATTTAAAATATTATAAAATATTTTAAGATTTCTTTTTCCCCTACTGTTATATTTATTAGAAAAATATTCTTATTTCTAATATGGAAACAAAGTAAAAACAAGTTTTGAAGAAACTACAGGGCAATTTCTTTAAGTGTTAGTAATCATTTTTTTCATAATATTTAACATGATCGCGTCTTTCAGGTAACTCCTGGATAAAGCGGAGAAAGCAAACGAAGAAACTATCATTTGAAAGGTTCTTGAGACAGAATTTCATTTTCTTGAACCAAGAGGACAAAAGGATCTCTTTTGCTCTAATCAGCGTCAGTACTAACCTTTTCTAGCTAGTGGGGATCTCAACAGTGTGCATAACTTACAATATTTTACCTGTGAATTTCTGAGTCTAAATTTAATTTAAAGAGAACATTCAGCAAATGAAAAAGGAAATTCAGACTCAGGAATATAGTTCAAAGAGCACTACCTACTGAATCAGCAATTTGGACAAGAGGAAGTGAGCATTTGTGGACACAATTCACAATATCCTTGATACACCTGGAAGCAATAAACCAAATCTACAGCTTGTATGAATCAGTACAGCTCCATTAATTTCAGTGATAATAGGCTGATTTGCATAACCTGACAATCTGACACAAATCTGTTAAGAGTTTTTCAAGCTTTAGTTTTTGACATATAACCAGCTCTCAGAAGAGATGACATGGGAGTTGACTCCAACACTCCATTTGTAATGGTAGATGTTCATTATATATTTACAGACCTGAAAAATTAGTTCAAGTACACAGGTTCTAAAATCTACAGATTAAAGGTAATAGACAAATTACTTCTAAGAACATCAAAATGGAACAATATTTTTTAAATGCAGTAATTTTTAAACTAACAGCAATTTCTTATGTATGTATGTTCTTGTTTCCTTGTGTATTTAGGCAAAAATTTCAAGTAAGAACACAGGAGGCCAGACACCTCAATAATTTTAAATACAATATTTAAACATTTCTGAGGTTCTCAAAGCCAAGCAGGTATCTCAGTCGACTCAGTGCTAAAGTTTGCTGAAGAAAAGAAACCTTCACCTCAGCACACCCTATGTCAGCACAGCCATGGTGTGGTCCTGGGTGAAAAATTTCCTCTGTCAGGGCAAAGCTGAGCTGAAGACCTCCAGGGCAGGGACCACTACTGAAAAAGAAAAGCTGTACTACTTCATTCCCTCTTCATCCATCCTTCTTTGATTTTTGAAAGGTGGACTTTAAAAAAAATCTGAGGCTGAATTTTAGGATTTTTAGAAGACATAGACATTGCCTTTCTGTTTTAGACTAGATACCTGAATTCTAAGGAATTAAAGGCTTATGCCACTACTGACCAATTTTAATTCATGCCCCACCTACCATGCCAAAACTTCGTATCTCAATCCTGGCCCTTCTTCACATGCAGTGTATATGAAAGCAGCAAAGTTAATTTTGCTTAGCAAAGGGTATCTAGAGATTGTAATTTAAATGCACATTATAATGCTTCAGTCATTATCTGGATCTAAAGCATCCAAAGGTCTCATACAGACTTGAACATTATGGATTTTTTTTTTTTTTTTTTTTTTTTTGTTGATATGCTCTCCTGGCCTTTTTAAAACAAATATCTGAAATATTCTATTGAAATAGAGTTTAATCACAATGCACATTTATATGCCTTACACTGCTGACTAGATAATTAACCTAAAATACTAATCAGAAAGCAATACTTCATGTTTTTTCCGACATGCTGGAATCCCAGACTGAGCCTCCTATCTCAAGCAAGAAAATTGCTGAAGCATTTACATGTCTCAAAAAGTAATTCGAAACTCCAGGCCTTAAGGATAAGGCAAAGTCTTCCCAACCCCCAGCCCATCCCTAAAATGCCAAGCAAACAAAAACCCCAAATAAAACTACAAGCAGTATTGCATGTATCTGTGACATGTGACTTGAATCGATACAGATAAATTAGAAGTACATTGCTTCTTGGATCAGGTAATGGTTCGATTTTGGACAGAATTAATGTCTGGGGGGAGTGACTTGTATACAACACTGAATGGCCAGAACAAGATCTATAGCCTGGGAAGTGATGTGTGTAACTGTTTATCATTAAACAGTGGAGAAATTACTGTAACAAATTCCCACATCTGTCTCATATGCAACTTCAACATGCCTTTCAACTTGTTTTACTTCTATATTTATCCAAGATGAGCTCTCCATAATGAAATAAAATGGTGACTATGAAAATGTAGCCACTGATTCTGCCTGACAGATTCAGAGGTGTTTCAAGCGGTAGGGCAGGCTATATCTCAACTAGATAGTAGAAAGAAGTTTAGAATTTACCCAGAGTTATGTATGTTACAAACATTAAAAGAGAGATTATTTTGAAAGGAAGCCAGCAGGTACAAAATTCCCTAATTTCCTATGGCAATAAGGCACATTATAGTTTCAGTTTCTTTTTTAAACAACATAAACTCTTTTCTTTTTTTTTCTATTAATTTGACATGCACAATTTGTTTCATGTCCTGCTTATGAGGCAGCACAAATCCAGTCAAAATTATAACCCAGGTGACATTTTAAACAGAACCATGGGAAGGATTTGGTTTGTTGATAAGAAACAGAATTCTAAAGCACACTGATTCCCATCCTGGCACTAGTAAATGTTTAGCTATGACTTATTGAATTTTCTCTGATTTCCATTTCATTATGCTCATAAGATAATGAGCAGAGTGCATTTATGGAAGGACTAATGTACTGGTTCTATCTGCAATCTTTTATCCTCACACCTTTCAAGGTATGCAGTAAGCACTTAAAATAAAACAGTCTTCATTATCACTCCTTACTTGCAAGCAAAGCAGCTGAAGAAGATAAAATATATCATAGCAGGAGCAATAGTAAACAAGTATCACCTCCCCATGAGTTTTCTTGAGTCCAAGCTCCTATTTCTAGCCTTCATCATTATGTGTAAGCAGTTCTCTAGAATGAGCATGCACTGGCTGCAAAATTAGCCTGACTGACTATCTGAAATTTTCTTTTACAAACCTGATTGTTGTTTTAATTGTTAGAAGCATATTTGAAGAACAGTTTATTTCAAATACATCCTCATTTCTTGTTTACCATAATGAATTTCTGAAAAGCTAATGCAACTAAACTGAATATAATAGTATTTTTTAGGTGCGGAGAATTTTGTGAACAATTACTCAGAATATTCAGGGTCAGAATATTTCCCAAATATGTAGAGATGATACTGAAAATATCCTCAAACTGGCACATATAAAAACACAAATTATTTGGAAGCTTACATTTCAATGCTATCAGTAAACAAAAATATTTAGAGAATCTGTTTGCATTTAACATTACAATATACATATAAATGCATAATGCCTCTTACAAAAAACTATTATAAACTTCATCACAATATAAATGTCTATACTATAATTACTCTGGCTTCATGAATGTTTCGTAAACCACCATTTCTAAACCACATGGGGATTTACCTCAACTAATCTTAAGCACTTGAAGTCAACGCATGGTTTATGCTAGAGATCTAAATCCCTTCTTCAGCCAGTGAAGAAAAGGAGAAGTATCTTTGAAATTATTCAGGAAGTTTTACTTAGCAATCTTACAGGTGGTGAACTAAGCCCTGTAGATGGTATTTTCTCCCTGTTGAGAATTACAGGAGCCGTAATGAGATGTCTACATGTCTAGAGCAGGTCACAATGGATCTCATCTTTTATGATCAGAGTATCATTGCCTCTAATACATCATTTAAGACAAACTTCTCATTATTTGAATACTGATTGCCACTGGCAAGGTTTGCTCTAAAAAGACTTGGTAAATAGGATAACAGAATGATTTAATTTGTGCTCCTGATAATGTCCGGAAATACACATTTTACATTGTAAGAAATATGTTTGTGTCTTTGTTTCTTTCAGACTATACTTTCTGAAAGTATCATACTTACTTTTATATCTGCATCTCTTCTCCATTATGCTATTGCACAAATGTGAAATTCCATTTATGAAGGAGTGAGTGCCTACCATCAGAGATTAGAATTGCCACCTTCCAATTGAATAGGGATATTATTCCTCTCTGCAATGGAGAAAAGTATTTGTGGCAAAGAAGTCTCTGAACTGAACATGAGTCAGCACTGCAATGCTGTTTATAAAAAGAAATCTGTTTGGTCCCCTAACAGGGATATTTTGGGACACACTGGGGAAAAACAAGTTCCTGGGATCTAATTGCCTACAGAAGTGACAGACATCCTAAATAAAGGGGTAAACCATGTGAAACGCCAAGGAAGATAGTGACAAACAAAGAAAGACGCAAAGAAACCTCTCCAGAGTGACAAACAAAGAAAGATGCAAAGAAACCTCTCCAGAATGTACTACACTCTCACATTCTTGTTAGACATTGTGTCATGCTTGTTAGAATGAAGGTGCCATTCTCATTTAAACTCTGGAAAGTAGTTTATCTTTAATGTCCTTTCCAACAGCCAAATCAGTCAGTAATTCTATAATGTATTAAGCAATTTTTCTACTGTATCCAGCACTAGTAAGTACTATTCTTAGGTAAAATATTCTGTCCTATTTAGGACGCTAACATTCAGGAAAAATTTGACAAACTGCGGAGGATCCAGAAGAACGGAGAAGAGCAGCAGGTACAATCAGCAGTCTATAAACACAGGAAAAATATAAAGATCTATAGGAAAAACACAGTTAGTTGATTTTGTACAATAAAACAAGATGACTGAAGTAAAGACTTAAACTCTTGAAGTCTTCAAATAAACACAAAGAAACTGTAAAGAGGAAGGCAATAAACAGTTCTTCCTGTCCACTGTAGACAGACAGGATTAAAGGCAATCGGCTGAAATGGCATCAGTGTACAATTAGACAAGAAAATGAAGAAAAAAACCCCACATATGTAGCAATAAGTAAGGTTTGAAACAGCATGCGTAGGTAACTAAGGGATCATAAAAATAGTGAATTTTTCTAAGCAATTTAAACAGTAGTTTACAAACCAGCATTAACACTGGCCAGGCCAGACCACCTTGTATTGTCCCATTGTCCCATCCCACCAGTTCACATCATGACCTCATATGACTTGCTGCTCCCTACACCATCCAGTGAGAAATAATTAGCTCTACTTCCTCAGTTTCATTCCAGATCCTTTCTCTATCGTGTCGGGCACCCCAGCTTCTAGGGCCATCTCTGTCCATAGGTTCTTATTTTTTCTTCTATCTCTCTTTCACAAAGAATTAGTGCCCACTATGTCTCATCAGTGTACACAGCTTAATATATAAAGAAGTCCTTTGGACTCACAGTTTCAGTAAAGCTTAATTACATGTTCTCTCATGGCCTCTCCAGTTATACTTTGCTAAAAATTCTATTAGTACAATTCCACCAATAGGGTGGCCTTTCTACACAAAGCCTCCTTGTGGCTGGAAGTTGCAAGCCTTCTTGAGGCTGGAAGTTGCAAGCCTTCTTGAGGCTGGAAGTTGATATTTTCTTCAAATATGCATCAATATATTTGATTAATAGCAGCTGATCTGCTGAATTTTATACCCAAACCTTCTGTAACAAATCTGAGAGCATCTGCAATATGTCATACAAAACTGCAGGCCCCTTCAGGCCATCAGTATACAAAAGTCTGTTTAGACTTACAAGCCTTTTAATAATTGCCAGAGCTTCCTATATTTGGGTTAATTTAATTAATCATTTCATATTAGGATTACGAAGCCTTCACAGCCATTCTTTATCTTCATTATGTGCTTGTCTTCACTGATGCATATCCTTAATTGTGAGCCAATTGATTATATGAAGCAAATACCTAACTCCAGAAACATCTAAATAGCCATATTTTTAGTTTACTTTATTACCTGAAAGGACATATTGACAAGTTAAACAAAAAAATATTCTAGAAATGCTGGTATTTTCTGAAAACCGAGTATGTGGAAAGAAGAATTTTTAAATTAGACAAATAATTATTACCATGAAGTAATGGCCAAAGTTATTTAGCATTATTTTTTATGGAAAATATCAATTGCAAGAAATATACACAACCACTTCATATTAATATATTCAATATTTCCTAAAATATAACAGTGAATTTTTGAGATGTATTGACACTAAAATATAAAAAAAAAAAATCTATGGTATAAATTTGTGACATTAATACAAGGTATCCTATAGTTTCCAAGCTGAAAGACATAGGATTGGTCAAGCAAAAGCTTTGAAGTTATGAAGATTTGCCACCCTTATCCATTCTTAGCAGGTAATGACAATGATGACAAAACAGATAAGAAACTGTTATAAATATAAAAATGCTTCTTTCCTGCCAACTGAATAATTATGTGCTATATATTCAGAAATATATATATATATATAATATTTCTTACTGCATACTGAGCTTTAAATAATGCTACACATGGGTCAATTATGAAAGAAAATAACACTCCACTCCTGATTGAAAGAGATGATTCAGAGGTTCTTTCATGGCTTCTCAATTCTGTGCTTTACAGGAATGATATTGAGTAAATAATTTTTTTCTTGGATATACTTTGAAGTTTAAAAGTGGTAGCAGCTCATGCAGTTATCAGTCCTCACATTCAAAACTTCATGCATCCAGAATCACCAATTCAAGAGTTTTCCTTAAACAGCTCTACTTTGTTGCAGTTCAATAACATAAAATTGCTTATGTTTCCTGTACCTATGCAACTGTTTTCAGGGTGATCAGTTTACAGTGTGTTAAGTGGTTGCAGGTAGGTCAGCAAACAGAATCCAGGATCTGATGATAGGCAATGATTAGAAGCTGATTTAAAACAAACAAAAAAAGCATTGTTCTTTGCGGATGCAATTCAACTAGTCGGGTGGAAATTGGGGGAAAATGTCATCCCTCTGCTGAAGTTAAGTCACAGAAGTCTGCACTTTTTCATCCAGACCTTTCCTCAGGCAGTCTGCTAAATCCAGTTGAAAACACCAATGCAATTTTCTTCTACTTCTTTCCTCTATTTAAAATTAAGAAACATAATGAGAAGTATGTAATACGCTTACTACTAGAATAGATCTGCTAATGCAGTGAAGTTTGATACTTTTAATAGTCTATGGTATCTTTTACAAAAGAGAATAATAAGTGAATCAGAGTATTATCTAAGAAAAAAATTAGCAGCAATTGCTGTTCCAAATTGAAACCACCTTAGTTTCGTCTAAAAGATGAAAATGTAAGGGAAAAGGAATACTCCTACTTCCTCCATACACAGTTATCTGTAAGGCTGAAAAGGTTTTACGCTGATTAAGTACATGCCTGTGCTTGCACCCTCAAACAGAAAAGCCAGGGACCTTCAAGTACAGAACATTTGCCTTGCCCTCTGTCCTAAGCAGTTGTTTCTGTATTGCCAGCAACACAGTCAGCTGCATGAGATTAGGATGAAACAATACTTCAAAGCACATCTATACCTGCAAGGACACATTCAACACCCACCAAGAGAGAGGGAGATGGTCTTGAAATCCATCCGTCCCTTCAGGAATTCTTGGATGAGCCTATCAGCTCCTGGGGCGATTCACAGCCAAACTAATTTTGTCTTTTCAACAGTCTTACTGACTGTGGAGGACTAGTTTCATACATTGGCAGAAGTGGGAGAAAAAATTAAAAAAGGAAAAACATTCAGAGATTCAGTGTATCTTTCCATCCTAATCAAGATCCAAAGACTCATCAAGGATCAAAAGGAAGTTTGTTACAGACAAAAAAATAGGACAGTTTTAGAATCATTCTAAAACTGATGTGCCATTATATTACACTTTTTGGCAGGGAGATGGTAATATTTTTCTCTTCTCTTTTTTCCTCATAATTTCATTGATTTTACAGGTACCGGTGACCCAAAATATTTGCCTTAGAGAAAATATCACATCAATTGATCCACTATGGCAGCACTTCACTTATATTAACTGCTGAGCCATTTACCGCTGACTGCAATATTATTTTCTAAATTTTAGCATCCTGGTAGTTCTACAGGTACAATGGTATAAAAAGTGTTAAAGCAAACACAGACCTAGGAAAACACAGAGCTGCAGAGATTTTTAATAGAAATGTTAATACTGATATGACTGCAGAATAAATGGGAATACAGGAGAGGGGAAGGAAATAACAAAAAGGAATTACAAAAGGCCTAAAGAAATGGATACACTAATGAAAATTACATTAATCAGCCTTAAAGGCCCTCCACACACAACTTCATAGCACGTGTCAATTATAAAAACAAGATAAAAGAACAAACTAAAGGGAGGGACAATGTACTGCAGATAAACCGAAGATCTACAGAAAGGTAAAGAACAGGGTTGAATGACCCAGGTAAGGAGACAAGAGATAGTGAGTACACCCTAAGGACTCAGAGAAGCGGCATGGGATGAAAAGACAAAAGATCATCATCACTGTCAGCTCCTTGATAGGCAAATCCTAAATCAATATGTGGTCACCAATCTAAGAACAAGGAGCAATTTCTGACAAGTCAGAAATTATAGTCAGCGTTATTATAAATATGACTACAATACAGGTGCACCATAACAAAATTGAAAGAGATTAAAAAACCAAGCTATATTTATGGATTACAATATCTTTTCATTGTTTCTATCAGAGTGACTAATGGCTCATGTGTCCACATTCTCTCACATTCACAATATTCATCTTTATTTTCTTTCTTGTCTCTTTACGGCTGAACTTTTAAAACAGCATGTAGTGTATACTCCTTTCTAAGAAGCATACAGATATTTTATGCTGGTGTTCAGATTACATATAAATCATATAACTTGATACAAAACCTTCCAGTTGAATTTTGTTGTCCTGAATATCTTCTATGTTACCGCATTGTATTAATAAGATTACATTTTAAAGAGCTTTTGGAATATCTCTGGACAACTCCCCTATTAATTTTCAAACCTATAATGTTAAGGTATGTTTACAGCAAAAGATCAAAGTTTTTATATTATAATTGATTTAAAATTTTAGTTTTAAACTTGGTAGATGGGTGGTTGGAAGAAAAGAAAGGAACATAATGCACAGTCAGTCCTGGGGTTTGCTTATGGGTTGGCAATTGTTACAGTTCTAAAGCAATTCACATCACCCATTCTCCTTTCAGGTTTTCCATGGGAGCTATTTTGCTCTATCCCTCTTTGCAGAGAGTCGGAACTCCGAGGTGGCAACATCCCTATTCACTGAATTAACTAATTTCCAACTTTTCCAACTCCATTCCAGGGCATATCAGCGCTTTCAAATGGCTGTGACAGAGAACAGGAGTGGATTTAAAACACCACTTTCATATTTCTAACACAGCAAAAAGAAAAAAAGATTAAGATAAGAGATGATATTTAACCTTAACTTTTGCACTTCTTAACAAGCTTGTAGATTCCTTTTCAGCTGGCTCACCATGCCATATAGTTCCAGAGAAGACAAACTGCACTTGCCTGTTGCTCTCAAACAGCATTTCCAGTGTACAAATCAGTCTCTCAAAAGATACTTTGTGCTGTTAGCCTGCACTTCATAAAGCTGTTTGATTCCTGTCTCCAGTGGTAGATTTTCAGCGGTACATTTACATTTCAAATCAGGAAGTGAATACAAGCCATTTTCTGACCCTTTTCATTTGCATTTCCTCTGACAGGAATTACCCATGGAACAAGGGCACCCCATTGAACCCATTGTCTTGCCATGCTCTAACGAACTGAATAGTGTCAATAACACTATCTTCTTCCCCCCAATACCTGATTAGAAGTAAAAACTCCATTCTACAGACAAGTTGTGAAAGCATACACTGCCTAAGCACAAGATTAGGTAAGAGATTTTCCTATCTGGAACATAACTGTTTTAGTGCATCAGTTGTCCAGCACCTTTAAAAGACACAAAATAAAACCTTTTTTTTTTTTTTTTTTTTGCAAATAAACAAAACAAGAAAGGTATAATTCTTCAATCACTTTTTCTTCTAAATACTTTAAAACATAAGAATGGCCATGCTGAACTTGATTAAAGAGCTCATCTGTCTTTGCATTGCATCTCTGACAACTGTTAGAAAAAGAGCTGCCTTCAAAAGTGTTTAAGATGGGAAAATCCTATATTATTCTTCCTTCTTCTTTGACTACATATTTCCCCAGCCTCCAACTATTTTTTATCTCAATGAATTTCGTAGCCTGGTGTTGTTTTCCTAGAATTCCATTTAGTGTAAAATATAAACCAAGTCTAGTGTTTCATCACACTGATGTTCTGTCATACTTGACTTCATCCTCAATCTCAGAGGATGGAATACTTTCTCAGTCTGAAATCTAACAACAGCAAAATGAAAAAAGTAATTTACTGGTGGTGTTTCTGTATATTCTCAACAGCAACTTTCATGTAATGACAGAGGATTTTAATTACAAGAATTAACAGATTTATTTAGCATTAACTTGACATAAAATTAGCAGTTTCCAACTGAAAATAAAATCCGAAGCAGTTATATTTTTCAATAGTTGATCAAAATAAATACAAAAATTAAGGAATACTCAGGATTTAATCACCTCCTTGGCACAGCTGACAGTAATTGTAACCATAACATAAATAATTTGTATACATAGGCATATAAAGAAAGCACTGATGAGAGCAACTATAAAAGTATTTTGGTTGCACTTCATTAAAAGTCAAGTTCAGACTGAAGCATGTTTCAGCCTAGTCAGGATCATTTTATATTTGGACATCAGAAGCATATTCTGTGGTCCACTGCTCTGCAATAAACATATGTTTGAATACACCCTATGCTCTGGATAACACTAAATTTGCCTCCTGGGATTTACAGGACATTGGTTCTTAATGAGCAAATTTAATACAGTGGCAAAATACAGAATGCATGCGATAACACACAGAAAATAACACACAAGTCTATTTTTATGCATGCATCTTTAACTATACTTAATATTTACTACAGAATAAAACTATACCAAGAAGCAAGTATTACACTGTGTGTCTCACTCTCATGCATTGTAGACCACTAGCTACGTATAAAAGAAAAAATATATGTTGGCTATTCTAAAATTGTGGTTTTCTTCGGAGAAAAAAAAGTAAATTAAGCATGGAATTCACTTTATTGCCATAAAGTTACAATTAAATATAGGTAAGAGGATCATAAATAAGAAAAATAAGTCCTCTTTCAGCAGGAATAAATGAGAACAAGGTCCTGCTAAAACTGTGTTTTGTAAGAAAGTAAGTGAATCTCTGATCTTGGAGTAATGTTCACAGCCCACGTGAATCACTGACAAGAGACAGCAGAGTCCTGCCTTGTCTGAGGCAAGATAAGTTCATTTAAATGTAGCAAACTGAAAACTTTTGAAAACATATACAAATATATCAGCATGACTATAGCAAACAGATGAAGATAATTAATAATAGTTGAGGATGGAAATATTGTTTTTGTAGGCATATTAACTGAGTTTGTAGATAACAAAACTTTTTCTTAGATAAAATGGCAGTTCTGAGACGTGTGTGCCTGTTCCTTGTTACTCCTCTTGCCAATACAGATGTCTGTCTGTGCACAAGCTATCTCCTGACTCTCTCCTAAGTATTCAGGACAAAATTGTTTTAACTATTTCCATGGAACAAAGCAACTGAAAATCAGATATGGACCATTCCACCCACTCACTCTCTTTGTCACCTCAAGTCTGGCTGTATTTTAGAGCCACAAAGAATTTGCAGCTTGTTTACAAACTAAAGAACATACATTAAAATGCTGTTAACTGATTTTCTGACTAAGGGTAAACTACGGCTTCAAGCTGATGGTTAAATCTGCCCTTCTGAACTGCTTTTAGTTAACCTTCTAATGCTTTTATGAGATTTTCGTTCAACCAGAATTGTCATATTGAATGGGACCTTTAACTTTCATCTGAGGAGAAATCCCAGTCATGGGTAGTTTCTGATTTGTTAACAAATCTCCAGAGTATTCAAAAAGCTGCTAACACTTCAGGATATTAAGCAGAACCAGAGAAGAGAAAATTTTACATAAAAGAATTAATTGCACATACCAGAATGGAATATAATTTCTATGGAACTGCTATAATGGAATTACTGGCTCCAACACTCATCTGTCCTGTTTCTTGTTTCTGTATTTTCAGGTCAGCATATCCTATATCACTTCTCTTGAGAAAAGCTACAGCTCTTAATTCTAATGAATCTCCCATACCCTTAATAAATATTCCATTCCTGGAGCTATCCCTCAGTCATGTGTATAAATTAATTATTAATCCCAAATTTGCAGCAGCTGATTATCCTGGGAAAGCCTCTAAAAGGACTTTGTTCTGCCTCCTATTACCCTGAGGCAAGACAGTATCTCTGTACTCTGAGGTTCACCTAATGCTCCTGTTAGTTCTTTGCATTTGCTATAGATTTATTTTTCAAATACCTCATACAGCTTTTTGATAAAGAAACAATTAACAACTCTGCAGCAATAAGAAACAAAACAAAACAAACCAACAAACAAAAACCCACCAAGAAAACCACCAACCAACCAACCAACCAACCAACCAACCCACAACAGAAAACTGTCACAACAGTAATTGTGACTACTGCAAAAAAAAGTTTTGTTCTTAGGTACATTTAGAGAGTAATCCATAATCCTATACATTTTGATGACTTCCTATAATTAAGCTATGACAAGTTTAAATGGATAAGAAATGGACTAGAAACGTAATGTATTCTGTAAAGTTCAGTTTTGAATTGAGACTGCAAACTATAGCTAACATGTATGTCAAGCACACTAATATAAAGAGATGCTTTTTGAAGAAGAGGGCCTAAATTAACTGAATCCTGGCATAGAACCTAGAGATAACATGATACTCATTTGAGAAACCTATTTTCAAATTTTCTGCATTAAAGTAAGGGATTAAATAACAGGCATTAAAGGGCAAGGTGTCCACCCAGCAAATAACAGAAATGGAAAACATACAAAGTGTAGCACATCCCTCATTTATTTAAATAATGTAAAAAGACATTAGATAATTAATACAATCTGAGACTTAGCATATATTACCTTGATATATCACTGAAAATTACTAACAGATGTTTAAAATCACTGAAAAACTATTTCTGGCAAAACAGACTAATTTTTAACTCTGTCCTGCACAGAGACTACTTGGGAAATTTCCTTTGAAGAAGCTCTGCCATTTGTTTATAGCATTTTTAGCAAATTCTTCATTTATTTCGGGAAAAACTGACACAGCATGAAGCATCATTTCCTAGTAAACAACAATACAGGACTATCTATCCATAATTGACAGTAAAATTCAGTCATCCATATTGAATTGTGATGACCATAACTGCCATTTAAAACTTGGTAATTTGTGTAGCTTCTAACCACGTTTAATTGAAATATTAGAACAGTAAAATGCATTCCCTTCGAATTTAACAACATATCTATTACCTATTCAAGCCCATTCTCTCAAAACATGTTTTCAAAATACATTTTATCTCTGAAAGAGTTAAACAGTTTGGTAGCAGAGGCTCATTTGTACACTTGCACTACAAAATTTAAACCAATTTCCATAATCAAGTCCTACCAAGTGTTTGCCACCAAGATGAATTATGTCTTTTCTTTTAGTTTACCCTTGAGCTATTGTGAGGAGTAAAATAAACACAGTAGTGCTAGACAAAATTTAGAGTTCTCACTATTCCAATGAATTAGGAATGACCATAAATACAGCTTACAAAGTCACGTTTCTGCATAGCAACAGTTTTGCTAAAATTTATTTAGTGTAAATATGCACCCTAAACGTAAAAACACTTGCATTTTTCATGTGAAGAGTGTCCTGTAGCCAGCGTTTAAGTACCTGTGCCATGCCTAGCCCTAATCCCTCCTCATAGTGTAATTAGTACCAGGCATTCCAGGAAAAAAGTGAGAAATCACAGATGAATCCCATTTGATTTTTACTGTAGATATTTTAATCACTTTGTCCTATTTTGAACTTCAATAAATTCTTAGTTTTATTTCAGCACTGATTGTTCAAATGTTTTGATATATGTCTCCCAAAAATATGCATCCTGATAAAGTTACATAGTCCATACTAAGTTTTAGTAATAAATAAAAGAAATTAAAGCTTAAGTTAGTATTGTTATGCTTATCATCAACAGTTTCATGCAGGATACTCTAACAAAACATTTTTTGAGAGAGATGAAACTCATGAAATTTTTGGCCCTTTCTTGTACACACAGATTATACAAATAACATCCCCTGTGTCCTTTTTTTTTCACCAGATAACTTTATTCTTCAACTCTTATTTTTTCCAGATATCTTTAAGGAAGATAATCACTTTACCTTTTACTTTCCTGTAATGTTGACAGAGAGAGCAGAAATGTTCCTAATGAAAATTAGTACTACCCACTACAGTAAAAAGCATGTAAAATGTCATCTATTTCCCAAGGAACCGCTACAGGGCACTAGGAAATTATTCTTACTGTTACTGGCTGTGAGACAGGATGATTAGTCATGAACCAAGAGGAAGAGAGCTAAACCAGCTCTTCAGTTCATGAATGTAAAAAAAAAAAAAAAAAAAAA